>CM065476.1:7219347-7819347 GCA_032872505.1 Leptopilina syphax | reverse complement strand
TTAAATATTAAACGTTATTTGTTAAATACTGATTGCAGCATGTTAAATATGAAATGCCTTTGACAAATATTAAATGCTACATTGACAAATATTGAATGCTACAAGTTAAATACCAAATGCAACATGTTAAACATTAAATGCAACATATTCAACATTAAATGCTACATGGCGAATTGAATGCTAAAATACTGATTAAATACTGATTAAATACTGATTTAATATTAAATGTTAAATACTAAATGCTCTATACACGTAAAATGTTAAATTATACTCTAAAAAAAATCTTCCTCTCCAGCAAAGAATATTTCCAGTTTCGGTAACATTACCACATTTAGAGTTAGCTTACATGCACAAATTGCATTTCCTTTTGGAATATACCCGCAAGAAAAAAAATTTTGCTTGACGCTCTATTTAGTAATATTCACATGCAACATCAGCATACAATTTTTTATGCATTCCTAGTGCGCGCGAGAAGAGAGTGTTGTATAGGCTTTTCCATGGCAGACAATATTCTAGCTATACTTCGCGGATTCAATTTATTTTTCAGGGAATTTCGAGTCGGATATTCTAGGTACAGGTGGGTGTGCAATTTCAGTTACACGACCCCATTCACGACAGCATTTATATATCTTTCAAGATATCACAGAATGTATGTCTCTTTACCTTCGCCAGACATTAGCTTTCTATGAGAAGCACATCATACTCTTCATATTTATCCTGCACTTTAGGAATTAATTTCCCTATTTGTTATCTTTTCTGTTTTTATAATCATGGATAACAGAATTCGGTACTTTGGTAAATCTTCAGACCACTTCACTTTTGAACATTCTTTGAATGTCAAATTGCGTTGCGATTTTTACACTTTTTTTTGTAGAATTTTAGCATCATTTCTTCAATAATAATTACAATCCTAACTAAAGATTTCAACACTTCTTCAATAATAATTATAATCCTAACTAAAGATTTTTTAAACAAAAAGTGACAGTAGAATGTTAAGATGCTATAGTGCACTCCCTACTCTAGTGCGCCTAAATTTAAAAAGCAGATAAGAAAATTTACTTTGGATATGTAACGAAAATTGAGGACAATAACAACAATAATAGCGATGTTTTCAAAGTGGAACACTTGATTAAATTGGTTCCGAAAACTAATCATCCTTTGTGGTAAACTCACAGTCGATTCGCTTGTGTGGTTAAAATTATGGGTACATGTTGCACATCTGGTTGATGTACCCACATGTACCCTTGGATATGTTTCAGGGTGAAATAATCCTAATGATGTAAATTAAGTCGTGATCAACGAACCAAACTTTTTACTGATCCTTTCTTACCACACTACTTTTTTAATACAAAACTTACAAAACTTTTCTTTTGAACAAAACTTAACTTAGATAATTCAAAACCATACTTTGAAGAATACTTCTTTTGACAAAATCAATACAATTCAAAATCAATACAATTCCAATATGATTTTTCGAATCATATTGCTTTTGACAAAACCGACAATTCAAACAAAAAATTATTTCAACTTTACCACTTTTTAAAAATCCTTAACGAATCAAAACAAAAACCATACTTTTATAGTCGATGGTTAACGATAAAAATTCTCTTATTTACAGACAAAAAATAATTAATTTTTACTTGTCTCTATTAATTCCAAAGAATCGAATTACTTTTAGAGGATAGAATTTTTTTGCTTTCGCAAATTGCGTTGGAAACATGAGTTCTATGCGGTATATGTAGTCTTATCCTAAAGGCAGGAGACGACTTCCGCGAGTAGGCGCATTTTTTGTACGTGATGTTGTTGGCTTTTACTGAGCTAATGACGTCACCAGCCAAAACATCGTCTCTCACATACATTCGGTTCGCTTTATACAAACACAAACTTTTTACACAGATGGCAATAATTATGAGTCTACATGCACCAAAAATATCTAAACTAAACGATTCACTTTATTTTCAACATTAAAGGCGAAAATACACATTTTCTTTTGGACATTAAAGCCAGAAATACCAGTTTCTTCGCTTAAAATATTAGCCATTTTCTTTCTGGAATGCTAAAATCAAAACCAAAAGGGGCTTAAATATTGAAACCAAAATCAAAAATACCCATTTTCTTTATGTTCCTGAAAGTTCACGTCGACGGAAACTTACGAGACCTTTTTTTAAAACATTGAAGACGAAAATAGCAGAAGTCAAAAAAGCCTTCTTTTTAGAGCATCAAAAACAAAAATAGCAAAAGTTCAAAAAGTCCAATTTGTCGAATTGAAAACGAAAAATTCTCGCCTTTTCAACTGCGGGAAACATAATTTGGTTCAATGCTGGACGTTAAATGACCCACAGCAGGCTTATTATTAAAGGACATAGAATTGCAATTAAAGTCTTGTAGCAAGAAGCAATTACAATAGATATTGACACCCGTTTCACGAAATATATGATCTTCAATTGCCAATTAAGAAGCTTTCTACTGATAAGCGACTCGAAAGTTACGAGCGTAGTAATCTTTCTTATTGGATCCCTTAATTAGATTTCACTTGTAAGCTGTTCCGCCAATGTTCGCAATTACAATATTCTTCTTCAGAATCAGCGCGATATTATAATCAATATTACAATAATCGAGAAAAATTTTCCAAAGATAAAAATAACGATCCTAGAGTCGCATAAACATAAATTCCATACAAACAGTACAGCATTTATTTTGAATTAATATTTTAATCTTCTATCTATATATGAAATTCGCTTGTATTTTAATTTTCTATATTATGAAATTAAGATTCGTTGGAAAAATCTGTTTTAATCTCTTAGACATTATGAAATTAAGATTCGTTGGTAAAAAATAAACTGATGCGTGAATGTATTTCTAGATAACTTGGAGATTTATTTAGATATAAACGAAGCAAACAGCAGAGAAAAAAAATGTTTTTATCACCCATCAAGTGAATTAGATTATCCTACCACCCGGTAGATCTTTTAATAGTTTTATACCTCTCGACATAGACCGGCCATACGGCGGGATCATGGTGTCGAATTTCGAGGGTCTAGTTGCCGGGTCTCTGCCACTGCAATCATACACGTTAATGGTTAATTCTGGTTTCCCCCCATAAAAACTTTACTCCCACTAACTCATTCTTTCGGGTTTTTTTTTTTTTTTTTGTTAATTCCTTTCTGCCCCTCAGGCTCTGTCCGCTCGTCTCAAAGAATTTATCAACTCATTAACATTTCGCAGTTCCGCCAAATCCCATTCCGTGCAGTACCGAGAACATTTCGAAATAACGGATCCGTTTTGTACTTTATGATCTGTTACCATTACGAACGAAAATTCTGTTGGTAATGGAATCGGTTCCATAATCAACAGAATTTTCGTTACGAAAATTCTGTTGACTAATGGAACCGATTCCATTACCAACAGTATTTTCGATTAACCGATAATGATAAAAAAAAGTTAGCGATTATTAGCAAAGGAATCGTTACTGGAATCATTAGCATAATCAGTAAACCATTAATAAAAGAATCGTTAGAAAAGGAATCTAGTGATGAAACCATTAGAGAAATCACTAGTGACGTAACCATTAGTAAAATAATCGTTAGTAACAGAATTATTAGTGATGCAACTAAGGAATCACTAGTGGTGGAACCATTAGTAACGAATCCTGAAGCTAGAACCATATACACTAAACGAATCTTTAGAACCGAACCGAGAATTTCCAGAAAGAATACGACTACAAAAATTGATTTAAAGACAGTAATGAAGCAAAGACTAATATTTTATGGAATGATGGAAGTCCTATTGACCTTGAAAGACTGTACACGTTTGAAGGGCAGGTAAAATGCATGTTCGCGAATTGCATAATGATGCACAGCCCACAGCGCAATCACTGGTGTTGGAGGAATCGGGAGAGAGAAGAAAAAAGTAGCAATTTCCACTGCTCTGTAATTTCGCATTCCTTATTACGCGGCTGCTTCAACGGCGCCTACAAACTCCATCTCTTTCCTCCTTATGCTTTAATATCTCTTTCGTATATACACACCACGACGATTCTTTCTTTCTTTCTTTTTCCCGCGCACATATGTTGCCACCATTATCTCTTAATCTTATCACACATAATCTGGAACCATGCATTAATAAATTAGACTGCGCACATAACCATGCATTAATAAATTAGTCTGCACATTATCTTAGCCACGAATTAATAAATTAGTCTGCACATTATCTTAACCATGTGCTAATAAATAAGTCTGCACATAATCTTAACCATAATAAAAAAAAATAAGTTTATCCATAAACTGAACAAAAAAGGATATCAAATAAAAGAGATAAAAGAGATCAGATATTTCAAAAAGATAATGAATCCGTATTATCTGAACTATAATAGATATTTCGAAACCATACGAGAATCTGTATTATCCGTACCACTTGGATTTTTGGGTTTATATTTTATGTACAAAAGTTTTTGTAAGAAGGTTCTTGTACGTGGAACAATAAAGCATCAGGAGTTTTCGAAATGTAACCCAAGAGTCGAGAGTTAGGAGTCAAAGTTATAGGAGATAAAGAAACTGTATACAGCAAAAGATGACAAGTACGAAAGTTCAGCATAATCCTGATTAATTCTCGCTACTTACGAAGAATAGTGCAATTTGATAGAGTTTTCAGACGCGATGCGTCATCATCGAAGTAGGTATCGACACATGGATGACGCACACACGCCTAATTCATCACTGCCATAAGAAGAAAGTTATTGTCGACGAAAGTGACGAATCATCAGAAGAAAATTAATAACCCCTAGAATAATTTAAATACTACATTCAAAATTAATCGAAAGTGCAAAATTTTAGTTACTACTTTGCTAGCTACTTTAGGTACCACTTTAGTTATTTTGGCTATTTTATAGCTTCAAACTACTAGATAAAATGTAACTTTACCACCAAGTAATCTTTACCCTCTTTCCAAAAAGTAAAAGCCTTTTCCAAAAGCGAACAAATAGCTACAGAAACCACCAAAACAAAGTGGACATTTTGAAAAAAAGAGTCAAGAATTCCAGAGGAGAAAAAAAGAGAAAGATAATAATTGGTCAACATTTCCGGAAGAGAAGCGTACTTCTTGATTCATTCGAGTACTTTTAAGTATCTCTCGGGTGAATTGTGACCTGCAATTTAGAAGCACATATCGGTAATGTGGATACATACTGTGAGAGTTCGGATGGAACTCGTGGTTCTACGACGTTATAACAGATATATAGGAAGTAGAAGAAGAGAGAGGTTTGCCGTCGACTAAAGGGGACAGACCGGCTGTATAAACTCGAACCAAGAAGTATTCGTTCTATCAGCTTTAAACGACGACGAGCGCGCAGGGCCGTCTGAATCTCATACAGGCCTCTCCAAGTATTATAACACTATACAAAAAAAATTGTCTCTCGTTTTCATATTATTTCCACAATAACTCCTCAAACAAACTGTAATTCAATTCTATTCTACAAATTCAATTTTCAAAGGAGAAAAAAAATTCCTCTCTTAACAAAATTCATTTCTCTCTTATAACAAAATTCAATCATATTCGCAACTTTTTTTTCTCATCCAAATTCCAATAATTAACATTCAACTACTGTTTGAGGAGTGTATAATTAAAGATTCGTTTCCTGTAATTAAAGAAGAAATGCTTAATGCTTCTCCAACTTGACTTTACTTTCCTTATGGTTCTCAATTTGTAAATTTCAAGGGGGCTAGAAATGAGATTAATTCACGTTGAGAGTAACTTAAAGTAACTAAGAAAGTAGATTAGTGTACAGTACAAAATGATTTAAATCTAAAAAATACTCTATTATATAATAATAAATAGAAAAAGTACGAAACAAAAGTATTTCGATTGAATCCAAAATAAAGTTAGAAATGAATTTCGATTTATTTGTTCCAAGAAAATTCTATCATTGCTCTTTTATTATTAAAGAGTAAGTTCCATATGAGCAATTTAATATGTCTCTTAACATTCCTACCTCCATCCCCCTATCGAGCAAAACCATTCCTAGAAGTAATATCTATCAAAGTATGTAACGCTGGACAAACAAAAAGCCCTTATCTAGAACTAATGCCACAATCTTTTCAATGTAAACAGGAAACTTGTTTACCTCCATAATTGGTGGTAATCTTGAGAAAAATCCCCGAGAAAATTCTAACCGTCATAAAAACTCGTTCAGTCTGTGCCTATAAAAGTTTTACAATTACCTATAATAGGACCCAGGGCTTTGAAAATCCATAGAGACTTGTTCAAAAATCATAAATTATTATTGCCGATCGTAGCGAAAAATACGATCATAAAATTTTGACCAACTTTGCTGATTTTTGATTCTGTAATTCTGGTGCTAATAAATGAAAAAAAGGCCTGACTGGGGAACTATGATTTAGGTGCTAAATATATAATTGAGGAACTATAAATCATATGAGGATTTTGATACGAACTTTGTTGAATTCTTGAAGCTAAAATGGAAGACGAATATCTGGATAAGGAATATTTGGAACAATTTAAATCTATAAAAATAAAAATTACATCTAAATGAAAGGTTCCAGAGATCTATCCCCAAATTTTTGACACACATCCGAAAGATTCAGTTTCCTCCGCTTCGGTGATTTTTGATTTCGGTTCGATGACTGCTTACTGAAGTGAAATTTCAAGAGGACCTTGATTGACAACACACACTCCTCTCGCTTTTTAAATACTTTCAAAACCTAATCGGAAAATCCAAGAGAAAATTTAAACAACCTCTCAAAGTTAATACTGCTGCTGTACTTCGAAATGCGAAGAATAAGTACAAGTACGTATTTCAATTCTTTTCATTTCGATTAAGAAACCCATAAATGAAGACCAGAATTGACCAAAAAAAAAATATATATATACTAAAATTACCCCATCGCAGGTATAGCTAAAGAAATTTTTATATATCCCCAAGAGAAGATTCTCTTGGATTATTTCAGCTGTCGCATTACATCTTATACGGCTCGTGTTTTCTGTGCGTGAAGACTTTAAAGATATTTCTGCGAGACTCTCTTACTTGGCTTGTGGTTACGATAGCTCGTGCATAAAGGCGGTACTTGCCAAGTATATAAGGCGCTTTACTGCTTCTCCTCTTTGCTTAAAACTGCCAACCTCTGCCACCTCCTCATCGTGACTATATACCACTACCAAGCAAACCTCTCACGCCCCTTACACCTTCCTCGCGTACCGAGTCCTTCTATCTTGGCGTGTCTCTCTTACCGACTAATTTTTTTTTTACTTATTCTTCTTTTTAACCTCCCGCGTCTGCCGTAACTCCTTTCTCCCCCCCCCCTTCTTCTTTCATGAATTCAACGCTCGCTCTTCGTCCCACGCGTTTTTTTTGTTCCCTCTCTCTTTCTCTCTTTTCTTCACGTTAAGAAGTGAATACATATGAACCACGTGTGCGATCAGCCGTGCACGCGAATACAGTCCACTCTTGATAAATATTGGAAAATTTCGTACCATCCTTACGGACTTCCGACACCCAGAAGAGAAAAAAGCTTATAAACTTAACAAAAATCGACACTAGCGAAAGGTTAGTGTAGTGCTTCAATTTTTTTTATAAAATATCCGGATAATTTGAAAAATACCTCATTGACAGCGGCAGTTGTTCACGAATTACGGAGCATGTTCTAAAAACAGTAGCGAAGAAACATTCCTCGCATGACTCACTAATCACAAAGCAGGTGGTATAAGACTTGTATTTCCTTAGGACAAAAAAAATATATAAAACTTTCCTCTGAACTCAATTTATATAAAATAACCCCGCACTGCCATATTCGGATGCAACTATAGAAAACTAATCTCAGAGATATACTTTGAACTTCAACTCATTCTCCCAAAGCTAATGATCTTCTCGTGACATGATAGTTCAAATGGGATTAAAATCGGTTTTCACAAATAGAACTTCCTCTCCCACAATATGCCGCGCGCATAGTGGAGAATTGTCACGACATCGATAAGAACTAAGCGAAGAAACCGCATTACTCCTCTAAGATCACGATTATCGCCATTGTCTCTCAATCTTTGTCCTTGTCCCTGGATCCCTCGGTTTTCACAAGCCGGAAGTCTTCTTATAGAAGTAGAGAGAGAGAGAGACTTTTGCTTGCCTTTGCCCCCTCAAAAGTATGATTCGCTGTTTTTACCGCTTTTCCGCCTGCTGCTTCTGGCTTCATTTCTCTTTCTCTTTAGAGTAACCAAAGAAAGAGTAAGAAGATGAAAAGAAATGAAACGATAAGATAGCCAAGGAGAGTGAAACAGAAAGAGAATTTTTTTTTTGCCGACGACCCTTGGCGGCGTTTCTAAAAAGAGTAAGATACCCCTCTTCTTCTTCTTCTTCTTCTTCTTCTTGCCAATATCGACTATCTCGTTCTCACGCAACAATCTCTCTTTCTCACACGCAGACACGTGAGTTCTCCTGCTCTTGGTCCACCCAATCCCCCCACCCCTTTTCTCCTTTTACCAGAGAGCACTTTATACTATCCGTCCACGACGGATCCCTGGTGCGGAGGGGACTAAAAAATGAGAATTTATCTAGAGAGGCAAAACGTGAGATATAGAAAAAGAGAGGGAGAGAGAAAACAAGAAGAGAGGAAAAGAGAAGAGTGAAAAAGACAAGAGAGGAAAAGAGAAGAGAGAAAAAGAGGAAAAGAGAAAGAGAGTATAAGAGAAAGAGAGTAAAAGAGAAAGAGAGTAAAAGAGAAAGAGAGTATAAGAGAAAGAGAGTAAAAGAGAAACAGAGAGAAAGAAAGACAGAGAGTTAAGAAAGATAGTCCAAGGCATAAAGGAAAGAGAGATCAGCGCTCAAGTAATATGGAAGTGCGCAGACGGAGCCAATAAGTAAAAGCCGATTTGATTTTCGAGCTCCACTGGGAGATGAGAAACGTTTGACGAGTCACGATAGGCAAAAAAAGAAAAACAAGTGAAAATCCTAGACCCAGACTAGTCCCCGATGAATATGAGAGTGCTTTGAAAATATTGTTCCACGGATACTGTTTAAGCAAAAATATTCCACGAGAGGCATCTTGTATTGCAGCTATAAGAGGAAGAGACGATCACATACACCAAAGATATAGAAATTGAGAGTATAGAAGTCGAGAGACGACTAGCATCAGTGAAGGACGACTACTCATCAAATGTCCAACACTTATAGCTGTACTCGAAATTCCGTTCTAAATCTTAATCTTTTCTAATCCACAAACATTTTTAACCTCCTAATTTTTAAAAAAGAACCAAAAAAACACAGAAAACTACAAATTTCGAAAAATGTACTACAAGAAACCAACTATTAACTAACTACTACAAAAGTTGATTACTAAACGAATCCTGTACCTGTCAACTACTAATCCACACACATTCTTTCTATGGATATTAAAATTGAGATTGTCAGCGAATTATCCGAAGAATAAGCAAAGAATCAAAAATGAAACAATACTGCATAAAGAATTTTTGATTTTGGCTCGAAACCAAATGCTAAAAACTAAACGAACTGTTTATAAAAGCATCCTAAATATTTATTATAAAGAACTCCTATTTATTATAAAATTATTATATTAAATATAAAAGACGTAGCATTGTAGATTTTTAGCGAAATGGCATAAAAAGGGGTCGATAATTTATAATAACGAAATTATGAATTTAAAGGGAGAGTTTAGCACAGCATCTGTATACACTTTGGTAACTGACATGTGCGCGCGCTTCACTGGAGAACTGAAGAAAAATATTTTCCCAACCACCCGAAAGCTAAAACTTAATGAGTTCATAATTACGTTAACACCATCTTGTTTCGAAGTGGATGTAGAAAAAAGAAGATCGTTAAGAAACCGTCAACTGCAGTCCCTTAACGATGTTGATTTAAAAAAAAAGTTCCTCGAAAAAAAGTTTCCTTTTATATAATCAAACAGTCACTTTTTTAATGTCATATTTATGATGAAGAAATATTTATGAAAACAAACAATTCAAAAATTTTAGTACATTAGCTATATTGTATACATTATCAGAAAGATTAAATGATCATTTATCTATTACTGTTTGAGTATTATTGTACTTTTTAAATACTTTTAATTAATAATACTATTTATATACCTTTTATAGTACTGCTTAGTGAACATTTGTGCCATTATTTATATAATTTGTATCGTTTGTAGCATCAATTGTAAAAGTTGTGCCATTTGTAGCAACAATTGTAACAGTTGTGCCATTATTTATACCATTTTTACCGTTTGTAGCATCAATTGTAACAGTTGTGCCATTATTTATACCATTTTTACCGTTTGTAGCATCAATTGTAACAGTTGTGCCATTATTTTTACTATTTGTACCATTATTTGTACCACTCATACCATTATTTTTACCACTTGTACCATTATTTAAACCACTTGTACCATTATTTAAACTATTTATGTCGTTTGAAGCATTACTTAAATCATTTGTAGCATAATTTATATCTTTTATACCATTATTAACATACCATTTAACATAATTTATACCATTTATAACATTTGTGTAATTATTTATACCATTTTTGCCATTGTTTATACCATTTGTACCGTTTATACGATTATTTACATCACTGATACTAACCCACAAGAAAGCATCCGTAATTTTTTTAAAAATCAGCAGAATTACTTAAAAAGAAACATAAAAATTATAAAAATCAGTAGATTTTTTAAGCAAAATATCAGTAGATCTACTGATTATATAATTATTTAAAATTCTATAAACATATCCCAAAGTATTTGTATACCGATAAAATATAATCAAACTTCCATTTTATCTTTCCCGCAAAAAGTTTTTTTCCCCAGCAAATACACATTCACCAAAAAAAAGAAAGAAACGAATTTCAGTATAATTGGCGAATCGGTCCAAATGAGAGAAAATGACAAATCCAAGATTTAATGAGATTCGAAAGCAGATAAGATGTATGTACTTTGGCTTGATAAATAATATGGAGAGTGCGTATACGCGCATGGATTCTGCAAACGACTTCCTAAATCCTATATTATGGACAATCTCCAGTTAACTATATACAATAAATCAGAATCGTTTTGACATGAACCAATATAATTACAGTCTCTAGATATACTTGCCAAAAAGAAAAATATTTATATATAACCACGACGGAATTAAAATTCTCCGCAATTTAATATTCTACGCGTGTGTGTAAATTCTCTATATATACAAAAAGCGCCGCTACACTCTGAAAAGTAATTAGAAATCATAAACAACCGAAGCATAGTGTCACTTAAATTACACTAAAAAGAATAATCAGTGCAACTAATAACCGTGTAATAAAAATCGAACATAAGGGCGAAAAAGAGGTTTAACGAGTTACGTGCGTCTTCAAATAGAGTGGGCGTAAAACTGCAGATGGATCTTGTTGCTTTTGGTTTAACTAAATTTATACAAAAGTGGGTAGTTATTTTATATTTCGCGTCATTTGTGTCCATTTTGTCAATTTCGTGAATTTCAATTTTATCAATTTTATCAAATTCTTCAATTTATATAAGAAAAATAGATTATAGAAAAAATAGAAGAATGCTGGTTTGGAAATAAAGAAAATTTTGATGTGGAATGAGAAAAAATGCAGGGAGTGTGCGCCATGGCAGCATGAATGCGATTAGGGATGCATTTATGGATTTCCGTGTGGGCGATTCAAGTAAAGCTTTAAGGTCTACTAGCAGGAGGACTTCCGTTCTCATGTTCTTATATACACCCCATTATAATCTTTATATACATGAATAAGAAATGACAGAGGCATAGGAGTAGAGAGTCACTGTCTGAAGATATTTATACCTAGAATTTAATATTTCTTGACTGGCATAGAAAAAAGGAATTTATATCTTGAAACTTCTTCGCTGATTCTTCGATACATACAATCGATCTAAACTTTATCCAAACTCTGTTTTCAAAGATCGAATTTAGAATTCTGCTGCACCTAGTTTTCAAAAATCGAACTTAGAATTCTGCCGTACGAAGGCAGAGTTATCAAAAATCGAATTTAATTAAATACAGTTCGAAACATGGTTTTGCGTATACGAAGAATTGTTTTCGACCAAAGATTGTTAGCCTTATCAGATAGCTTTACTTTTCGCTCTACTGAACTTAATTCACTTAGTCATACCGATCTTAATCCATAATGTACTGCTAATTGTAATGCTAATTCTTCTATATATGCTACAATAACCGCATGCTACAACAGATGCAATATATTCTGCACAGAATATGTCCATAGAACGTTTCTAAAACAACTTTCAGATTCAGCATCATAACCACAAAGTAATATCTTTGCTGTAAATGCAAACTATACCAAATTTAGTATTCCTGCACTAAAAGTCTGATTTGAGTTAAACTGCCTGCTTTTTTAGCTGTAGGCACAAGCAGATATTATATGATAAAAGGATATCAAAAAAAGAAAATTCAGCATCACCGGTACAAATAGCTAAAATTAAAGTAAATTGAATTTGAAAAGCTCTTTGTCTTTGAGCATCGAGGTTTCTCTTGATAGTGGTATACATAACCAGCTACAAGCTAACTATCAACTACCCCTTTTGCAAAGGCAACTCACGTGGCGTGTCGACAAACGGAAAAGCGCTTTTAGGGCTGGCTAGAAAGGAGCATCTAACTCTGCGCATTACCACCCTATCTACCGCATTCGCAACGGAGCTGTTATAGCCCTTATCAGATCGTACGTTAAGCACAGGTGGAAGACACGTATAGGTGACTTCCCTTCATGTACATTTATATAAACCTGCTCCTGCCGCACACAAACAATCGAAACAAGTGGTCGAATCGATAAAAAAATTGATTTTGATTTTAATCCTCCAACAAATTAAACCTACAACTAAAAATTCTCCTTCATTCTTTTCCTTCTGTACAAATTCTTCAATTTAGAAAGTACATAGAGTTCCATGAAATCTACAGCAGTTTTTAGGATAAGTTCAACTCTGGAAAAGGTGAAATCAGTAACATTTTTGACTCTAGAAGCCTAAAATAATGTTTTTTCGTCATTCGACGCTAATTTCATGGACATTGGTTAGGACATGTATATTTTAAAATACACGCGAAAATATGGGAAGTGTATATAGAATTGAAGTTGCCGCCGCCGCTCCGGTTTGTTGTTGATGAGGAAGGGAATAAATAATATAATAAAAAAAGAGAGAAAAAAATAAAAGAAGAGACGGAAGTACGAAAAAAAGATGGCGCCAGTGAGATACATAGCGTTCGCACGCCACGCGGACGATCTCAGATAACGTGCAACTAGGTTATACTCTTCGCCGTTGCGCCATTTGGCTTAATTGGTCGGTGGCAAGGAATGGGTTGGGTGTACGTGTTACCACGGTAACTCGTTGATTGCAATAAAAATGCATAATTAATCGAATGAATAAATAGAATCCTTTCAGTCTCTCGCTCTCCCTTCTCGTACAGGCAAATCTCTTTTGTATCAAGATTCTTGCTCTTCTAGTTCTACTATTTTTCATGTAATGAAAGATATTTCTGATATTGGTTCAAAGTTGTGGATCATAAGTGTGTTTGGAATTTCTGGAGAGACTACTGGGAGTACTGAAGACTACTACTATTACTACTACTTCTGTTACTGTTACTACTGCTATATTACTGCTGCTACTACTACTGTATACTGCTACCGAACACTAACTAACTATTGTCTTCTTTTTATGAATCAATCTTTAACCGAAGATCAAACAGCATCTTCTGAAGAATACTAACAACAGTTGCGCCTACAGATGTCTGACAAATATTTGTTGTTCACCTATGGAAATTTATACACATTATCTACTTTAATTGTTGCTATGCAACAATTTTACTACGTTTTTTTGTCTCAATTTGATATCCTTAAAAATCTGTGATCTATTAAATGAATATCTTAATTTTTTTGTTCTTAAAAATCAGACTTTCTAGGTACTTAAAGGATCATCAAAAATTAACTTCTTTACTCCTGAACATAATCCATTTACTATACTTCTTTCTTAAACGAATATCAAAGCTTTGCTTCTTTGTTCTTAAAGAATATCAAAGCTTGGTTTCTTTGTTCTTAAACGAATATCAAAACCTCCTTTGTTCTTAAATATAAGTTTACTTCTTCGTTCCCAAAAAAATAGTACGGATTTGCTTCTTATTAAACGAATATCAAGCATTTACTACATATTCATTATTGAAAGAAAAAGAACAAGGAAAGAATGAAAACGAAATGTAAAGTAGGAAAAGAAAATAAGAGGTAAACATTAGCGAGCATGTCAATGTCCCTATATTCGAACGGCGCATTTAAAATCGCACATGAGACTCTTTCAATTAATTAATATCCCGTGCAGGCACGTAATTTGCTAATTAGTTAACTTAACAAGCCATTCTTCCTTATCGACTGTATGGAAGTTCCTGATGCAGACAGACCTAAACCTATTCTATTCTTTCTGCAACGGGAAAAAGAAAGACAGTCAAATTTCGAAAACTTCTTTATGAAAACTTTTCTGTCTTGTCGTGACTCAAAAAATACCTTTTACATAATCTTGACCTATCTCCAAGAAACGATAATTACATATACAAAAAATAAACAAAAATAAACCTATTTTTAAAGAGAGAGGCTAAAAATATGAATAAATGCCAATAAACTGTGACGAAATGGTTCATCGCATATACAATAAGAAAAAAAGAGAGAAAGAGAATGCAGGAATTGAAAATTAAAGGAAGATGGAAAAGAGAATCGAGCGTTGAATGATAAGTATCACGTCTGTGTGAGACAAGGACAGAGGAACCGGCTGAATACACATATATTCACAAAAGAAGGAGAGATGTCTGCCGAGTGTGGAGAAGGATAGACATAGCGTAGGCATGCAACAAAAGTAGATACCACAACGCGATATCGCGTGGCGCGCAGTATGCGAGAGAGTGGAATGAATGCCTGAAGAGGAATATAAGGAGAAAAAAAAGGAGAGTATTAAAAAAAAGCATTAGGAGTATAGGATAAGGAGGGAATCTAGAGAAGCCAAAAGTGGTGGGGAGTCAAAAGGAATTGAGTGTAGGAGAGAACTCTTCATAATAAGACGTAAGAGGAAAAGAGAGAGAGAGAGGACATGGAGTACTACCTATCATGAGATGAAACAAAATCATTAATACCATCTGGGGAAAATATATTTAAAACAAGCACATTTTTGGTGCAACCAAATGTTTGTTGCTACAACCAAATGTTGCAGGGTTGCCACGCAAATATTTACTAAATTTCTGATTAGAAAACTGATTTTGAGACTCCAAATTGTCATTATTTTTAATTTAAACCCAAAAATGAGTTGAATTTAAGAAAACACAAGTTTTGAGCCGTAACTACGACTTCAGCTTCATGCAAATTGTTACCCAGGATGGAAATTAACATGTTATATAAAAATTACAGTTTACTTATAAGTATGTTTAAAAATTAGATTCAAAAATACAATTTTCCGACAAAAGGGATTAAAGAAAAATGATCAAAAGACAATTTTTGTATCAATATGTATAAACATATAGAGATATACACAAATGTGAAAGAGGAGACAAAAAATAGATGGTACGAGTGATCTATTCGAAGCAAGGCTGCTCTTTGGCAAGTACAGAGTTGGTCGTCGGTATAACAGCACAAAAACACGACACATGTGGCCTACTGACAGGCCTCCCTCGCTCCGTTGGCTATATACACTCGCGCAAATACGCCTACACACATTTTCTTTATGTATATGCGTGTGCAAAACAACCATACGTGCAAAATTGCTCGTACTATGTAACGCGTTTATACATAAACGAATGCTGCTAACTCATCCACTTGCCTTTTTTTATTTTTTATCATCATATATACGTTCCTGTTAAATTACGACCAAATTTATAGCCACACGCACAAACTTGATACTTTTCGACAATCACTCGAAAGTTTGTATATATAATCACGTATTTCACGAATATACACGTAAATCTAGGTATACGTGAGAATAGTTTCACACACTGTGTTTATTGTACACGATTGCAGTTTAATGCTCCTCGTCGTCGCGATGAGGGGAGAAAGAGAGAAAGCTCTCGGAAGAGCGAGGCGAGTTTAAAAAGAAAGCCTTAATTTAAGATCAAATTTATTTGTTATCTTAAATTAAGGAAGATCTTAAAATTATTTTTAAGTCAGTCTAAGTGCTAAATTAGCGTTCGTATAGTTATCACTGAAGCGTCGACGTTCAGCGTCTGGATGTCTACTATTTTCGTTATAAAAAGTAAAACGACAAAAGATTTATTCCGGAAGTAGTAAAAGTTTTCCACCTAATCAAATAGTAAAGAATTTCGACAATTTTTTTCCCAAACTTTAACGAAAACTAATTTTCTAATTTGCTTATTAATTAACTCGGTATGATCACGAACACATAGATTCTAGGAATGCAAATTTTTTTCCAACTCTTCTCGAGTACGATTTTTTGTTTGAAATACATATAGGAATGAGAGGAGAAGAAGAAGGAAACGCGGAACGCTAAAACTTGGAGCGCAAACGGAAGCAAAACACGCAAGGCACACGAGCATCGTAGAATGAAAGAGAGAGAGAGAGAGAGAGCGAGAGAGAGGAGAGGAAAGGAAAGGACCGGTAAATTTGCCCCGAAGCGTTATGATCAAAGGAAAAAAGAGAAGCATATGGAACATTCCTTCAAGTGGGGAATATATTAAAACACTAAAATTACATTACATTTTGGGTGGGGAGGGACCCACTTATTACAAAAGCACTCACAAATTTTGTTGCCTACGATAATAATTATTATAGACTGAATTATTAATGACCAACTGATAATTATTCATTGTGCAATAATAATGATCACTTTTAAGAGCAGAGATGATACAAAAGTGCTAAATAAAAATTGTTTTTATTTTGTTAAAAGCATACATATAGCAGAAAAACAGAATTTTAGTTAGTCAGATTTTTTATGTATTTTTGGATCTCAAGACTTAAAATATTTATTTAGTTGAACTATAAACTCCAAGCGACTAAATTCTTTCTTCGAACGTAAGAAAGAATTTAGTCACTTGGAGCTAATTTTGTAGTTGTTTATTAACTAATGATTAGTTATTTCTATTAATAAATATTTCCAACCGATAATTAGTTTTTTTCTATTGGTAACATAGTTGTTTTCAACTAATAATAACTTATCTACTCATAACTTATTTTTAACGAATAATTAGTTTCTGTCTATTAATAATTTGCTATTTTCTACTAACAATTAGTTATTTACAGCTATTTTATATTTAGAGAAAATCTTTCTCGCAAAATAAATCTCGAGTTAAATAAGGGTTCGATTCGAAATTACGTAAACACAATATGCCTCCATTTATAGAAAACAATAATAAGGCTATATTTATACCTCGCAATGACAATTATACAATAAATTTTCATCAATAAACTCTTTCACTCTAAAAGAAACGAAATAAATATAAACTTTACAAGCCTAAAACGATATAGAGAATTCTATTTATACACGGGGGGGGGTTTCATCCTTTATATGTATAACACATTGAAATTCAGAATTCGAGTGAAATTCTTCAATGAGGGTGCTTTTCAAATCATCCCTCTTTTCTTATCTTTTGCAGACTTTCAATTAATGTCTTCCACCTTTAACCTCTTCTTCGTCTTCTTCTTCTTTACAAAACGCCACGCCTCTTAACGTCCGAACAAGATTTCAGATTAATTGCTTCGACGTTAGTTGCAACTTAATGAGACATTTGCGGCAGGAAAATTTAAAGGATGAAATAATCTAGTTTGCGACACACGTATATTTTGCAAATTCAGAATATATGTTGAGATAACCATTTTCTTTCATATATAACACAAATATCCTCTTTGCATCAACAAAATTTAACGATTTTTTTAAATTCTCCTTTTTATCTTGATCTTTGGAACCAATAAATACCAAAACTTAGATGAAATTGATCACAGTTTTTCTAAGGATATCAAATTGAGACAATAAACTTATCAAAACGTTGATAAGCACCTATTTTGATACATTTTTTGTCTCAATTTAATATCCTTAAAAAAACTGTGATACTAGACTTTGTATCAAGTATAGTCAACAAATTTTTGAAGTTGTCACCAAAATTTGGATCAAATTGGTACGAAAATTTAGATGAAATTGATACTAAAGACTTCGGATCATGTTGAAACTAAACTTTAGATCAAGTTAATACCAAATTTTTGATCAAGTTGTCACCAAAATTTGGATAAAATTAATACCAAAATTTATAGACGAATTTCATACTTAAAACTTTGGATCATGTTGAAACTAAACTATGGATCAAGTTGATACCAAATTTTCGATCAGATTGTCACAAAGATTCGGATCAAATTGTCACTAAACAGTGGATCAAGTTAATATCAAAATTTAGACCCAATTGATACCAAAATTCTCATCAAATTTGTATCAATAATTAGATGAAATTTACACTAAACTTTAGATCAAGTAGTTAACAAATTTTTGATCAAGTTGTCACCAAAATTTGGATCAAATTGATAACGAAATTTAGACGAAATTCATACTAAAAACTTCGGATCATGTTGAAACTAAACTTTGGATCAAGTTAATAAAAAATTTTCTATCAGGTTGTCACAAAGATTTGGATCAAATTGGTATCAAAATGTAGATGAAATTTACACTAAACTTTAGATCAACTAATTAACAAATTTTTTGATCCAAGTTGTCATCAAAATTTAGATCAAATTGGTTCCAAAATTTAGACGAAATTCATACTAAAAACTACGGATCATGTTGAAACTAAAATTTGGATCAAGTGACATCACTTTTACACACATTAACAAACAAAACAAACCAAAAACCTACATAATTTTTTTAAAAAAAATTACAATATTAAATTGCAACAATTGTTATAGAGTTCCATAAAATTCGTTCTTTGTTGAGTCGACAATTCTTCCCCTAATCGCCACGACAGCCACTACTAACTCGAAACGTTGAAATCTAGAAAAGCGAATTGGGATATAGACTAAACTCGGCACGAGGTCTGGTATTTTTGGAAAAAAGAGAGACAGAAAAAGGACATACCTGAAGAAAGAGAAGTAGCGAGAGAGAGAGAGAGAGAGAGAGAGAAAAAGAGAGAAAAGGCGAAGAAAGGAGACAGAGAGATTGGCAGAAAAACAGACATGTATATACGCACCAGTGAATAAGGACAGAAAGTGAATTTAATTTCCGAAAGAGAAAGAAAGCATGAGCTGAAAGAAGAGGGGAGGGGCGCCACGAGGGTTAAAGTGGTTGAAGAGGGATGAAGAGAGCGAGAGAGAGAGAGAGACCAAAGAAGCTATAGGGGGGCAGAGACCATATAAAATAAATGATTGACGGCTTGCCGGGCCAGAAGCGGTTCCACTAAGGATGGACCAGTGGTTCTCATTTTCTGTTCGAAATATATTTTCCTGATGCGACAATAACAAACCCAAAATTATAATGTCGAGAGGAAAATTCCTTTTCTAGAAACTTCTAACAAAAGGAATAAGTAAATTTTTTGACTAATTCTTTCAGTTATAAACCACTAGATAGCAGACGATAAATATTAATTAATTTGTCAAGTCAACTATTTCAATTAGTAAAGTTTACTAAATCATTTAATTATGACTTTTATTTATTATGATATTATAAATGATACTTAATGATTTAATAGCCTTAAAACGTTTACTAAACGATAACCTTAAAACGTTTACTAAACAATAACCTTAAAAAAATTTACTAAACTATTTAGTAGCCTTAACAACTAAACTATAATAGTTTTCTACCACCAATTAGTAGTTTTTGACAAAGAATTAGCAAAACTTACTAAGTCATTCAATGAACAAATTGCCACTATTTTCTCTCTCTAAATCTAAATTAGTGAAAATGTTCTCTAATTAAAATTTGTGACTGAATTTTTGCTTCTGAATTACAAAATTTTTTCTAATAAATAAATTTTTACTAATTTATTAGTAAAGTTTGCTAATTCAAAAGCAAAAAGTCAGTCACTAACTCAAATTAGTGAATATTTTTACTCTCTAAATCTTAATTAGTAGAATTCTACTAACAAATAGTAAAATTTTACTAATTTTTAGTAGTTTGCATGGACGACTTTTCTTCTTATCAATTAGTAGAATATTATTAATTTTTAGTAAAATTTTACTAATGTTTTAGTCGAGTTTCTTTGGAAAAAAATTAATAGTTTTTTTACTAATAATTCATATTCTCTAAATTTAAATTAGTCAAAATGTTATAGTAAAATGTTATAGTAAAAATGTTTACTAATTCGAATTAATGACTGACTTTTTGCTTTCGAATTATTTTTTACTAATAAATTATTAGAAATAACTATTTATTAGTAAAGCTTACTAATTCAAAAGCAAAAAGTCAGTCAGAATATTTAAATTAGTAAAAATTTTAATTATAATTGAAATTTAGAAAACAACTCTATTTAGTGATAACACTTAATAAGTGCAAATAAAAATATGCTCCAAGTGACTAAATTCCTTCTTCGAACTTATGTTCGAAGAAATCATTTAGTCACTTGGAGCATATTTTTAGTTGTACTAAATAAATACAAAAAATTCTATTTTCTTACTAAATATCATTTAAACAAAATATTTCAAAACAAGAAATTCGTTAAAAAATTTTGTATCGTTTCTGCACTTAAAAGTGAAAATTATTATTATTACATAAATAATGAAATTAAGCAAAACTTGTAAGTACTCTGAAAAGTGGGTTTACTAATTTAAATCAGTGACTGACTTTTTACTACCAAATTTGTTATTTTCGACTAAAATCGAATCAGTATTGTTACTAATAAATTTAGAAGTAGAGCCTCGTTTACTAATTTTTAGTTTTACTAATTTTACTAATTTTTAGTAGACAACTATTAATTTGTTAGCAAAATATCTATTAGTTGAAATAGTGTTACTTTCATTTTTCAATTAATAGATGTTTTACTATTCAAAATTAGTAGTTTTTAACTCAGAATTTGTAAAAGTTCTCTGCTAAAATTTAGTAATTTTCTGATAAAAATTAATCATTTTTTCCGCTAAAAATCTAAAATTTAGTCGCTTTTTACTAAATAGTTTAGTAAAAAATTTATTATTTAATTGGTAATCGTATTCGTATTTCTTAATTACTCCTAATTAATATTAATATTTAAAATTAGTTAGAATTGAGCCAATAATTTACAATATTAACAATTTTTACTAATTTTACTCTCTAAATTTGAATTAGTAGAAAGTTACTAATGAAATAACGAAAAGTCTTCCACCAAATGATTTAGTAATAAATTTACTAACAAATACTGAAGTTTTACTAATTATTAGTAGATTTTATCAATTGCTTAGTAGAATTCTACTAAAAATTAGTAGAACTGTTTTATTAATAGTCGATAAAACAGTTTCACTAATTAATTTAGTGAAAAATTGACTTTCAATTAGTGGAATTCGACTAAAACATTAGTAAAATATTACTAGAAATTAGTAATATTCTACTAATTGAAAAGGGGAAAAGTCTTCCATGAAAACTACTAAAAATTAGTCAAACTTTACTATTTCTTAGTAGAATTCTACTAATTCAGATTTAGAGAGTTCAATCATTTACACTGAAACCCTAGTTTAACAAAAATTAAAACCACAAAAAAAAATATTAACATAATATGTTATAAAAATTAGCGAATATTAAATTATTAGTGACATAATTTTTCTACTAATTTAGATTTAACAAGAACACCGAGTCCTTTTTTCTAAGTAGAAAAAAGCATTTTTTTTAGTAAAATTTTAAAACAAAACTTCATAAAAAGAACTTAGTTTCAACAATAATCAACTTCAAAGTTAACTTTAATTTAATATAACTTTCTTATTGTAAATATTCTATTTACCAACTCGCATAGTTATATAATAAGAAATACGTTAAAAAATCTTTCGAAAAAGAAAAAAAAGGAAATAAAGAGTGCACACGCAAACCATAAAGTAGACATAATGTTTTTTTAATCATAATAATTTTTTTTTTTTTTTTTGGCTTCTCTTGAAATTCTATATTGACTTTAATTTATGGAATTTTCGAGAGAACCCTCCCTAAACCCCCTTCAACAAAAAAAAAAGAGGATAACAATAATTGACATTCAAGGCCAAGAAAGCATTTTTGACTAAAGCAAAAGCAAACTTTTCAAGTTTCTCTCATAACTTAAAATGCCACTCACCTATTTCGTTAGTGACTCGTGCAAATTTGACCGTGACGATATAAGGGAGAAGGAGGGGGGAAATATAATACTTTGGGAAGTGTAATTTTTTTCTCTCTCACTCTGTCTCTCTGTTTCGCACGTGCGTGAATAAGGAACATTATAATCCAATGTTAAAAAGAGAGAGAAAGGGGATATTATCTATTCGAATATATAGAGAGGGATGGAGAGAAAGAGAAAGAGAGAGAAGAGAGAGAATTCGACGGCAAGTCTTTGGCTTAGTGACCTTGACCTTGAGTCTTGTTTAGGTGAGCGCAAGTGACGTAAACTTAAAAAGTTTTCATGTTTGTCACGTGGCAAGTTTTTAAACCAGATATTGGTGAGAAAACAAGTAGAGAGGGGGTGAGGGGGGAAGAGATCACGTAAAGTTGTCAGAAGTGAAGTTTCTTGCTTGCATCTAAGTTTATATATATATATCTTTTATAAATAAGACGTTTATAAAAAATAAAAAAGAGAAAAACAGCAAAAAAAAAAAAATGGAGAGAAACGTCTTATATTATAAAAGAGGGAAGACAAAGTTGAGAGCGCGGAAGTCAAGAGGATTATATTGTACGCGGACTTGTTAACGGTTAACGACTTCTTTGAATATGAAATAAAAAAAAAAGACCGCGTCAGAAAAGCGCGAATTTTTTAAATTCTTGTTCACGATAAAAACGATTAAGGATTTTGTTTCTAAATTTATGAATTTAAGCACTTTAATTTTTTAATTATTAGAACTCGAGATTTATTTTGTTGTTTTTCTCTAAATCTGAATTAGTTACAAATAACTAATTAATAACTAATTATTACCAGGGTGGCCACAAGTTTCAGTTTATCAATTTCCCTAACAATTTACTGACATTAAACTCTCTAAATCTGAATTAGTAGAATTCTACTAAGCAATTAGTAAAATTTACTAATAATTAGTAAAATTTCACTATTTGTTAGTAAAATTATTACTAAATCGTTTGGTGAAAGACTTTTCGTCATTTCATTAGTAACTATCTACTAATTCAGATTTAGAGAGAAATTATTTTCCCTGACAAAATTCTTTTTACAGGAAAATATATGAATGTTTACGGAAAATGAGTAAAATTTATGAATTTTAATAATTTCTAAAAATTACAATTATATAACCCCTTCCTGAATCCAATTATTTTCTACAATTTTTAACTAAACTTCATCTCTGAATCAATTAATTTAAATAATTTTCCAAAAGTTCTTCTTGATGAATTCAATTATTTAAAAAAACTCAATTTTTTATAATAATTCTAACATTCCATAGTTTTTTCTTAAGTTATTAAGGTAAAATATTTTTGAAAAATTATAAAGAAATTCTTACAATTAATTTTTTAAAAATAATCATTTTTGAAAGATTAATAGTTTTTCAATTTTGAAAAATTTCCAAACAATTAAAATTTGGTAAAATCTTTTAAAAATAATAATTGAAATTTTTGGAAAAAATATAAATATAAAAATGATTAAATTTTTGAAGAATTTTAATTATAAACAGGACCATGATTCATCATTAATTTTCATTATCAAATTTACGTTTAAAGATTTTTTATTAAAATTTTTGATAATTCAATAATTATTTTCAAAATTTGCAATTAAAATGCTTCAAAAGTTGATTTTCAAAATTGTAACAAAATACTTGAAATAAATTAATTATTTTCAATTAAATTTTACATAATTCCAACTAATCAGAAAGATTTCAATTAAATAGATACGCATTTGAAAAATTTTAATTTAACAAATTATTCAAAAACAATTTTTGAAAGATATGTTTATACTTATTTTTCGCATTATAAAAATCAAAATAAGTATTTTTACTAAAAAATTGTGGTTTTTTTGTTGCAATGTTTGGAAGAAAAGTCGAAAAAGTTGCAATTTTTGAAAATAAGTCGAAAAAAGTCACAATTTTCTTAATTTCCCTGCCAACAAATTTTTTTCCTGAGAATTCCCTTACTTTACTGACAAAAATTAGGTTTCGCTGACATTTCCCTGACTTTACTGACTATATAGAAAACTTTATTCAAAGTTTTGGGAAAATTGACAAATTTTTAAAATTATTACTCTCTAAATTTGAATTCGTAGAAAATAACTAATTTGATAGTAAAAAGTATAAGTAACTAATTCGAAAAGAAAATTTTTTCTAATTAAAAAGTAATAATTACTAATTATTAGTTAAATTCACTTTTAGGTTACGCCAACCAAAATAACTAAAACTTTCAGTAACTAATTCAATTAGTCAAATTTGATTTTTCTGTAGTTATTTTTTTTTACTAAAAATTAGTTTTTTCTCTACTAATAAATATTTTTAAACTGATGATTAGTTTTCATCTACTGATAATTAATTATTTTCTACTAATAAATAATTATTTTCTACTAATAAATATTTTCAAGTGATGATTAGTTATTTTCTACTGATAATTAGTTATTTTCTACTAAGAAATATTTTCAAGTGATGTTTAGTTACACTCAAAAAAAAAACTAGTAGATTTGACTACTTTTTAACTACCCTGAGTGATTCAATAGGTCCTCAACTGAATTTAAAAATTTATATTTACTACCGAAAGTAGTAAAAAGAACTAAGAATTTAGTTGATGTAATTAGATTTTGTAGTTGTTTTTGCAATTTAACTACTTTTTTTTAGTTATATAAACTATTATTCTTCAACTATATTCAAAGTAGTAAAATCAACTACACAAAAATTGTTAGTAAAACTAAAAAAGTAATTAATTTGACAACTTTCAACTCAACTAGGTAATAGTAGTTAAAGATTTCGACCGAATTTTTTTCAGTGTAGTTTCTACTGACAATTAGTTATATTCTACTAATAAATAATTTCAAGTGATGTTTAGTTATTTGCTACTAAAAATGAATTATTTTCTACTGATAATTAGTTATTATCTACTAATATTTAGTTATTTTCTACTAATAATTAGTTACATTCTACTAATAATTAGTTATTTTCTACTAATAATTAGTTATTTTCTATTAATAATTAGTTATTGTCTACTACAAAATATTTTCAACAGTTGAGTAGTTATTTTCTACTGATAATTAGTTATTTTCTGCTAATAATTAGTTACTTTCTGTTAATAATGAAATATTTGCTAATAACTATGAGATATTATCAAATAATAATTATTTATTTTCTACTAACAAATATTTTTAACTGATGATTGGTTATTATCTACTGATAATTAGTTATTGTCTGCTAATAATTAAATATTTGCTAATAAGAATGAGCTTTTTCAAATAATTAGTTATTTTCTACTAATAAATATTTCCAACTCACGATTAGTTATTATCTACTGATAATTATTTATTTTCTGATAATAGTTAGTTATTTTCTATTAATAATGAAATCTTTGCTACTAACAATTAATTATTTTCTACTGATAATTCGTTATCCTCTACTAATAATTAGTTATTATCTACTAATAATTAGTTATTAATCTACTAATAATTAGTTATTTTCTACTAGAAAATATTTTGAACTAATAATTAGTTTTTTCTACTAAAAAATATTTTGAACTAATAATCAGTTAGTTTCTACTAATAATTAATTATTTTCAACAAATAACAAATTTTTTCTAACAAATCTTTATACTTAATCAATTATTTTTGACAAGAAAAATCTGTAAAATGTAAAACTCATGTTTTTTGCGTGTAAAAAGTAATTTTTTCCTCCATAAATCGTCAAATTATAATAAAGTTTTGAAAGTGAATATTGAATAAAAAAGTATTTTCGAAAATCTGCATTTAGAGACGCGCATATCAGGTTATATGTATATATATATTATATGTCTATATATTGTTTTTGTACTCTCTGTGAATTTGATATACACAAGAGGGAGTATTATGAAAGAGTTGATAAAAATTACAGGAGAAGTAAAAATTGCGAAGAGCGTGCGGGTCAAAGATACTTGAGAGTGTGAACCGCACAAACAGGAAATTGTGATTACGTCAGGTTTTTACCGACTCGAAATGCTTGCGGACATATTATAAATTGACATTACAGATGTGTATGTGTCCCTCCCCTCAAAAAAAAAAGAATATCAACCACAACTTTTTTGCCAATGTATAACTTTTATATATACACAAAAGAAAACAATTTCCTTATTTTGTCGCAATTTAAGGCAATAATATTGTGTACTGAATTTACCAAAAATACCTTCTTTTGTGCTCAATTCAATTTCATCTCTTGAGTACCGATTAATTATTTCACATTCTTCATATAGTTATAAATCAATAAATATGGATTTTGTTTTCATACTCGAGTTGCTTGTAGAAGATTTTGAGACAAAACTTTATCTTTAGGATCCACCAATTAATAAATATTTTTACTAATTTAAACTAATTTTACTAATTTAAATTTTTTTATATAGAATTTTACTATATTTGTTAGTAGAATTATACTAAATTCAGATTTAGAGAGTAAAAATACTAATTTGAGTTAGTGATTGACTTTTTGCTTCTGAATTAGCAAACTTTACTAATAAATTAATAGAACCTACTAATTTAAATTTACTAACTAAAAAGCAACAAACTATTTATATTTTTTTATATTTATTTAGTTTAACAAAAAAAGTCCAAGTTACTAAATTCTTTCTTCGAACTTACGTTCGAAGAAATAATTTAGTAACTTGGAGCAAATTTTTAGTTACAATAATTTACTGTCATCACTAAATGTATTTAGTTGAACTAATTAAATATTTAATTATTTCCACAAAAAACTAAGAAAACGTGTCGAAATGTCACTTCCAAAATATAATACAAATAGCAAAAATGTGAAATTAATTTGCAACCACATAACGAGAGAAAGAGAGAATGAAAAATAATAAAAAAAAGGGACAGGGGGAATGTGAAAAAGAATGATTACATAATTAAAAGATATGGCTAAAATTTAAGAAAGCCCATACGGATCACAAAATAGCCTTTTCGGTTATAAATTTCACATATGAAAAGGGTTATATGCCAAAAATGAATTGAGGTTTTTGTAACATGGACACAACAACAACGTCTATTTAACGTTAAACCCAAACTCACACAAGAGTCACTCTTTAATATATATCTCATCCATATAAGCGAGAGAGAGAAGAGAAAACCGGTCAACCAATCATGATTTTCGTTTGTGGAATTTCTGCCAACGGTCCTTCTTCTTCTTTCCTAATCTCTCGCGCGCAACCTTCGAGCAATGTAGAGAAGTGATTTATTTATTTACGCTCTGCTACAAAGTTAATGACATTTCACGAGACCCTCCCTCTTCCTATCTATCTATATATACACACTTCACTAAATCAAAAAAAAAAAAAACAAAAAAAATAGAAAATTTGAAACTCTTTCTATCTTACTCTATACTCTATTCCTTATTTCTCCAAAATATTCTTCTTTCTACTCTCAAAATTTGGAATTAGCAAAAATGTTCTCTCTAAATATGAATTAGTATAAAAAGTCTAGTAATTGAGAACGGGAAAAGTCATCCACCAAATTAATTAGTAATAATTTTAGTAACAATTAGTTAAATTTTACTAATTGTTGCTAGAATTTTACTACTCTCTAAATTTGGATTAGTAAAAATTTTTTTGCTTTTGAATTTAGCTTTTTAGCTTTTTTTTAATTTAACTTTTTGCTTTTGAATTTAGTAAGTTTTACTAATAAATAGTAATTTCTAATAATTTATTAGTAAAGTTTACTAATTTGAAAACAAAGAGTCAGTCATTAATTCAAATTAGTGAACATTTATACAAATTTAAATTTAGAAAGTACGAATTATTAGTAAAAAAAAAACTATTAATTTGTTAGCAAAAAAAAACTCGACTAAAACATTAGTAAAATTTTACTAAAAATTAGTAATATTAATATATAAAAAAACTTATTAACTAAAAAAAACTTAAAAACTTACTTCTTAGTTTTTTTTATTTTATATTTATTTTATATTCTAAGAAAAGTCGTCCATGAAAACTACTAAAAATTAGTCAAATTTTACTATTTAGTAGAATTCTACTAATTCAGATTTAGAGAGTAAAAATGTTTACTATTATAAATTATTGACTGAATTTTTGCTTTAAAATTAGTAAATTTTTTTAATAAATAGTAATTTTTACTAACTTATCAGTAAAATTTAATAATATCTGTCAGTTAGTGAAATTTTACTAAAAATTAGTTTAATTTTACTAACAATTAGTTAAATTTCACTAACAATTAGTTACATTTTACTAACAATTAGTTACATTTTGCTAACAATTAGTAGAATTTTACTAACAATTAGTAAAATTGTACTAAAGATTAGTAAAATTGTACTATTTGTTAGTAGAATTGTACTATTTGTTAGTAGAATTCTACTATAACTCAGATTTAGAGAGTTTATCTAACATAAATTAGTGACTGACTTCTTTGAATTAATAAATTTTACTAATTTAATAAAAATTACTATTTATTAGTAAAATTTGCTAAAGCGAAAGCAAAAAGTCAGTCACTAATTTAAATTAGTAAACATTTTTATTAACAATTAGTAGAATTTTATTAGTACAAAAAAATAACTAATTCTTAATAAAAACTTGACTAATAATTATTGGTAAATAAATAAATATGTAATTATTAGTAAAAAATAACTAATTATAATAAATAAATAAGTTATAATAAAACAATATTTGAAATTAGGAAATATAAAAAAATTATGATTAACAAATAAATTTTGTTTAATTATATGCTTTTTTCTATAACAAATTTCGTTTGATTGATTTAAATTATGCAAATTTTTCTCCTTTTTATTTATAAAAAATAGAAAATTGTTAATTGTTAAAAAATAATTATTTAAAAATAGCAAATAAATTTCATTTTATTCATAATTTATATTTCTCAATAACAATAGTGTTCAAAAATTAATTCTTTTCATTTGGAAAAGAAACATTACATATTCTCTTCTATTTGTCAATTACAAATTTTAATTGAAAATTAAATTGAAACTTTTTAAATTTTCAGAAAATAAAGGAAAAAAATTTACTCAAAAAAATGCTCTGTTACATTTATTTACGAACTTCTTTAATTGTAAAATTACAATAACTTATTTTTTAAATAAATATTTAATCAATATTATTTTCCGTAGGAATTAAAATTTTTCAAAACATTCAAATTCAAATCTTTTTAAATTCAATGACTTATAAAAATATTTTTATAAAACATGAAGATAGCGATTGCTCCGAGTCGAAGACTCGGAGTGATCGATTTCTTTATTTTTTTATAATAATTAAATAAAAATGACCGAGTGATAAAATCATTGTTTGATATTATAAAAATATTACAGTAACTTTTTCAAAATTATTTTTATCATTTCAAATCAATTATTATTTTCTACAATTTTTAATTATTTTTTATGAAAATAATTGAATTCCTTAAAAAAAATTTATTATTTATAAAAATAATTGAATTATGGCGAAGGAATTTTTAAAAAAATTTGTAAATAATTGAATTCCTGAGAAATTTTTATTATTTATGAAAATAATTTAATGTTTGCGTACTATTTTTGGAAATTTGAAATTTATTTGAAAATAATAATTGAACTTTGAGGAAGAATTTTGTTATTTATAAAGATAATTCTCGGATAATTGGGATTTTGACAAAAAATTTTTTTTAAATTTGAAATATAATTGAAATTTATGAGAATAATTTTATCACTCTTGAAAATAATTGAATTTCTGTAATTATTTGTAATTTTTCCAAATTCAATTTCTTTTTTAGTGTTTTTAACTAAAATGTGAAATTATTTGAAAAATTATTACAGAATCATTTGGTGGACGACTTTTCATCATTTTATTACTAACTTTCCACTTTTTCATATTTAGAGAGTTATTGTTTGAAGTCTAACATTTTGGAACATTTATAAGTAGAAAAATTATTCTTTTATTAATTAAATTATTTGGGGAAAAAATTTTCTCTTTTTGACACAAAGAGTAATTGTAGACGACACTTTTGTGTGAGTATAAAATGATAATAGTGATTTTTTTTTCATAGAATCGACGGAATGTTGTTTACTATTTGCGAATGAGACGCTATATGCGTATAAAAGACTCAATCAATGTCAATTTAAGAATTATGCCAACAAGAATGTTTGCTTGAAATTCTTGAAGGGTGCGAAGATAATTAGATCACTCGCACCTATGGAGAATCTTTATACAGAAATTTAAGAAAAAGATCCGAAATTGAAATAATGAAAAGAACCAAAAATTTTTTAATTTTAGTAAATTTTTTCTGGAATTACGTCCTGAAAATAGGCGTGGGTCGGCTGCCGCATATGGAACTATTTTTAAAACAGTACGTCAAGTGCAATAAAAACTATTCTTATTTTAAATGCAGCTGATCATTATATTTTTACTGCTTCTATTGTTACAAGCCTTCCGCTAATGTTTAAGAAAGATCATTATATGTTAATGTTACGAAAGCATTATCATCTCTCCAATTATGTTTCAATAATTTATCACTGTTAGCCGTATACAATAATATAAACACACAATCCTTCTCCAAACTGACAGTATCTTGATAAAACGATTAAAACGCATATATTATGTATAAACTAAAAAGAATAAGATGTCTCATTTTAAGGAACGCCTTATTTTTAATTACTAATTCAATTTGCAGTCAAAATTAACTATTTTAGTAGTTATTTATTAACTAATAATTATAATACCAATAAGAATTATTTTCAACTAATAATTAATTATTTTCTACTAAAAATTAGTCATTTTCTACTGACAAAGAGAGAAAGAGAGAGAGAGAGGAAATTTTCAAAAAACAATCGTCTAATTGCATGCACTGAATAAAATGAATAAATTGTTAACAACAACGGATGTGAAAATTTACATTTGCTTTACATCAGCAACAATAAAAAATTTATTCCCGTTGTTGCAATATCGTCAACATACCAGAATATTATCAACAAAGCTTTTCTTTTGTTCCACTATAAAAACACAATTATATTCTTGTTGTTTTTCTTTTTTCAAAATAGAGAGAATATATTAATAAGCGATATAGAAATAGCGACGAAGAAAGAAATACTTAATAAAAGACATAAAAATAAAACCCGCCAAACAATAATAATGAATATGCGATTTAATAACATAAATGCCCATGACAATATAATTAAACCTACGCTAATTATACTATACACATATATTGCGATGAGATAAAAATGGGTTAATACACTCAATAAAAATTTATTTATACAGAAACTGTTTCTTTTTTCCGCCAATATTATAAATACTTGAATATTAGAACCTGGAATATCTAATGAATTAATCCTAAGCAGGGAAAAAGTTATCAAATGTCTAAATTATTTTCTTTCCTCTAAAAAAAAAAAAAAAACGTATCAAAAAAATACGAAAAAAGTATCAAACCAAAGAGAATTGAAAAGAAATAAAAAACGAATATTAAAATATCAAAAAATTAAAATTAATATTGTAATATCCAAAAATTAAAAACGAATATTAAAATACAATAAAAATAAAATCAAAAGCAGAATAAAATATACCGTCGAAAAATCAAAAGCGAAATATCAAAAGAGCATTTCATTCAAAAGGGAAAAGGAAGTAATGCGTAACAGTTGATACAGCATAATTAAAATCTTCGCGAATTAAAATACTAATCAATTTTGATTCTTTTGCGAAATTACATTCGCAAATCTTTTATATTGAAATAATGCGCTGCGAAAAATTTTAACGAAATTTTTTTAACATTCAGTCACTTTCAAATAGAAAACTTTTCTTTTCAACAAAAGAGCATTTTTAGTTTTGAAGAAAATAAAACTATTTTGCTATTTTTTATATGTTCAAAACGAACAGAAAAAGAGACAGTAAATATTTGTTTCTAAAAAACTTATTTCCCGAGAATAATAGTAAATAAGAATAATAGTAAATAATAATAATATAAGTAATAATATTAAATAAATAAACAGGAAAGTATTAAATACAGAAAAATAGTAAATAAAAAACTAAATATAGAAGCACAGTAAAAAAAAACAAACAAAAATAGAATAAAAATCCAAAGAAAAAACGTTTATCAAAATCTTGTTCCTGTCACAATTTTTTCTTTAAGAATTTTGTATACTAAATTCCTTTTTTACAAGAGAATAAAAAAATTTAATTACATTTAGTTTGTGCTAAAAGCGTGAGAGATATACTAAAGGTCCATTCGAGAAAGAGTGCTTTAAAATCTATACGTATTGCGTGGTAACATTCACAAGGGATTGAAGAAGACCCTAAAAAAATACAGAGACTTTCGATAAGAATCGCGTCGGTCAGATAAGCTCGTCTCAAGAGTGTTATTCGTTCAATGTTTAAGTTCGGTAGTAAAATGGAAAAACCGGTCCACATAATATATATTTCTTTCCGTATATAGGTGGAAATGCACGTACACCACGTTGAAACGGATATTAAAAAACATTTATCTTTCTCGAAAACTCGTAAAATTGCTTTTAACTCCAATTAGTTTTCTTTTTTTCTTTTTCTAAACTACTTATTTTGCAAATGTATCTCATTTAACACTGATTTTGGAGAAAAAAAGTTTTGTACTTTTTGAGAAAGTAAACAGAAACAATGTATTTTCAGTTTTGTAGAAAAAAATTTTTTTATATAGTAAAAAAATGCAAAAATAAATATAAAGACAATAAAATTGAAATTAAAACTAAAAATAAATGCAAAAAAGTTGAAATGAAAACTAAGAAAACTAGAAAAAATAATTAACATAATTAAAATAAATACAAAAACGAACGAAAAGGAAAAATAAAAAAAAGGTGAATGCTGAGGAAAAAGTAGAAAAAACCCCCGCAAAGAAAAATTAGATTTAAAATGAAAATGAGAGAAAAATTTTTCAATAGGAGATTGAAACTGTTACTATTTTGAGACATTAGGTTAATACCTCTCTTTATAAACAGGATAATTTATATGCAATGTACTTTCCGTACCTACTCTTATGCTTATCGATCTTTCTTCAGAACCAATATAAATTTAATCAAAGCTCACGTCGTATATTGCCCTATAAAAATACACGAGATTTGTGCGACTACACGTTAATTAATTATTACCTTTCAGTACACACTTATTATCCTTCCAATTATTTTTCAAAAGCAATAAAAAGAAATCACTTTAAAAAAAAATGAGAAAGTTTCATAAAAATCGTAAAAATAAATTCCAAAAATATCTTTTTGGTAATCAAAAGCAAACTTTAGCAAAGTAGATATGTAAACATTCGAGTTTCACTTTTTCGAACAATCACACAATAAAATATACAGTCAGGTCTATTTTTTTCTAACGGGGAAAGGATAATTACCCCCTATTGATATTCTAACTATGGGTTCATAAGACCGGAATCGTAAATCCTAGTATACCTTTTTTTTATTTTTTTTTATTTTGAGGGGAAAACATTTCCGCAAAAACTATTTTTGAGAAAAATGTGGCCTTACCTGCGATCAAGCAGAACTCCACTGTGATGACTAGACGGACAACCCCTGGAGATGCTTCATCCCGAGTTTGGGGTCCATTCTCCAAAAGAGAAACAAAAAAACTATCCCCTCAAGGGCATATCCCAGACGAAACAATGCAACACCTGTATCGAAAACTTTGCGAATGGCACACTGCTTTTAAAGTACACTCTCACATCCCTGTATTCTTCTTTTTTAAATAGAGACACGCACTTTATCCAATAAATATACACGAGCTGTCACACCATACACGAAATATTATTATTATTTAATCCAAGAATTGCGAGGAAGAAACTAAAAATCCAAAGGAAAAAAAACACTTTCCGAGCCCAAGCTCACACTTAAAATTCTACATTGTTTACATTTTCACTTCCCTTTTGCTTTTCACGCACTGCAACTAACACTAAATGACTAAATGGAAAATTCCATTCTTAAAGTTGCGGAATCTTTCGAGAAACTCGTTATAAGCATATCTTACAGTTGCCGTCGCTGACAGTCACAAAAAAAATTCCCCCTTAAAGTTTACTCCCTAGTTATCCAATCCCTCAATTTTGAGGTTATGTTAGCAGAAGGATTTTTTTCGAAAAAGAAAACGGAAATTGACTTTGAGAGTTTCGTGATGGTTAGAAGAGTTTCCCTTTAATACAGATGGCCGGGTCGGCGAGCTAGCTTTTAAAGCTGGATCGAGATTCGACCTCAACTCCCAGGGACGCGATCGATCACCAAACTCTCTCTATAAAACTACGATTTGCAATAATAATTGTGAATTAACAATTCACACTTGTTTTACTTTAGACAAGTTGAACTGCAACAGGAAAGAAATGCCTACTCAGCCAGACGCTGCCCGTCGGATACAAATCTCTCCGCACTAAACTTCCAATATTCACAAACTTTCTATTACTATTTTGTGATAAACGTTCACTTCTTTCAGTTTAGAATGCAAAAAGAAATACAAGTTTCACTTCCGTTTTACAATTTTCCTTTTTTTTTAGAGCAATTTTTAACAAACGATGTAACATATTTACCGTCCGACGTCTATTTTGTAACTGCAGAATTTGCCATCATGCTCTGAGCTCCGTGCTGCTTCCCCCTCTTAAAACTCTTTGTTCTGGAGCGATTGTCCCTTCCCAATAACGTTACTCCTCCCCTACAGTAACGCCCTTGATAAGAACACACCCATTTTGTCGATGACCTCGGGGCTTGGATTTTTTTTTAAATCGTGCGGTTTTTCTTTTAATAGTCACTTCAAAACGCATTAGGGAAAAAAAAAATTCTCTTACACCATCAATGATCAACTTCAATGATTAGCGATATTTTTTTGAAGGTTATGTTACAACAAAACCTTATATTGTGTTGTTGCAGTGCCTAATTCGAACTAATAATGCAAATTTTAACCGTTTTTCGCTATACATTGCTTTGTTTATTGTCCATTAAAATTGTTTACTGCGCCATCTACAAAAAGCAAATGAAACTTTTTTTGCTAATCCGCCCCTAACCTATTTTTATGCAATAATTAACATTTTTCCCGATTTTCACCGATTCATTATAGGAAAATATCGTAATCACGATTGTTTATCAAATTGACGCTGAATTTTATAGATTTTACCGATTTTATCATAAAAAATATATAATTCGCTTTTTCGAGTGTACTTTTCCTCCCGCAAAACTTACAGTGCATTTTTTACCACTTTTCTCTAAAAAACTATATATTTTGACGAAATAACACACATTTACTTTGTACACTTGTCTAATTACAACCGCGAGTCACTTATTTGATGTAAAAATCGCTTGAAATTTAGGAAAAAACTTGAGAAAATTCGTTTAGACATTTTTTTGTGGGCGAACGCCGTGAAAATCGCGGGAAACTGATCACCCCTCCCCTCCACTACCTAACTTCCGCATATCGATCGATTCGATATATCGATTGTTGCTCAACTTCCGGTTTTCAAATTCTTTAATTTTCTTAATTAAATTTTGCAAATTGGAATAAGTAATAAGAGCAATAATTAATGGATTAAAATTTAGAGCCATATATGATAATAATAATAGTAATGATAATAAGTGTTAATAACAATTATAATTGATAATAATTATAATAATAATAACACGAATTGCAGTTACAATAGTAACAATGGTAACAATAAAATGACAATAATAATAATAATAATAATATTATTAACATTGATAATAATAATGATCTAAGGATGATAATAATATTAATATCATAAACCGTGGAATTTATAAACAAATGCATATAAAAATAAACTAACCTCAAAAAATGTCGATGCTGTAATGCACATTTTTTTGCAATTGCTTCATTGATGAAAATATTGGGTTATTTTTGCAATAAATTTAGTAAATGAGGCAAAAAAGATTGCCGAAACCCGGGATTGAACCGGGGACATTTAGATCTTCAGTCTAACGCTCTCCCAACTGAGCTATTTCGGCTGATGTTTTCGAAAATCTTAATATCTGAACAAAACGTGGAGACGTATTTTATAATTGAATTTAGAGTAAAATTGCATCTTTTATTCCCTAGAATGTTGTTTTACTAAAATTCTTTAACTATAAACAAATTGTTTTACTTTCACTATTAGGAATAGCACACTGACAATCTTTGCAATGCTCCGAACATAACCTATACTGAACCTCAGGAACGTATGCTTTCAAAGTCAGGGCCCCGGGCAAAAAAAAAAAATGTTGATAAAAAATCTTGAAAGCTTTATGGAAATTTAATTCTAATGTTTAATTTTCTAAGAATTTGGAATATTATAATTATTATAATAAGTAATATAATAATTATTATAATGAAATTTTTAGTTTAAATTTTCTTCGGTGATTTCAAAATTCAAATTGAGATTAGATGTGTTATGATACGTCCCTGCATGTGGAAAATACAGTCCAAAGGGGAACTTGTTTTGTATTTTAATGATTTTAAAGATTTAATATTTTAATTAAGAGATAATAGATTTAATTCATAGACTCAATTTTGAATCGAATTTTAAAGAATATTCAATGTTATGTAAAGTTCCATTTGGATTAAATACTAAAGTGTAACAATAGCTAGTAACTTGTGATATATCTGAAGATTTCTACTGTCAATTACTGTTTACAAGTTTACAGTTAGCTTTTTTGCATTTAGAATCAAAAAGCAGTTTGATGACGTTAAATAAAAAGAATTTCGACTGAATTGTAAGGCCTAGAAATTTAGCACAAAACGTTTGGGAATAAATACTGTTTGTAAGTATTATTTACTTAATTGTCTCTCGACTACTTTTGAAAATATTTTTCTGCTCAAAAGTTAGGAATAATAATAAAATAATAATAAAATTAATTATTGTAGTTATATTTTTGACATATTCGATTATTGCATCAGCTATACTTTGTCATAAAAATAAGTATAGAACACAAAGAACTGAATGCAAAAATACCTAACCTCAAAATTTAATTTTCTAGTTCGACTTTGTAATTAACATTCTTTTTTGTATACAAGTTTGTGAATATTATTTTAAATTTTGAGATTATCAATATTTTAAGACTTTCAAATTCCAGGGGAAAATTCATAAACGTCAATAAAAAATGCAGAGAGCAATGATAATGTGCAATGAAGTTCCGACCGAAGTTTTGACACTGGGTCGATGGGTTGAGGAGGGCTTGGCACCGGATGGAAAAAAAGATGTAATTGTCATTATTCCGGGTAATCCTGGTATTCCAACTTTTTACGAGGAATTTTTAAAAACTCTCAAATCAAAATTACCACCGGAAACACCGGTTTGGATTTTGGGTTATGCAGGTTTCGTGCAACCTGCCAGTGATCTTTTCACAATGCCCAACAATAAACGACTTTATGATTTAAGGGGGCAATTAGATCACAAGGTAAATTATTTTTTCTTAATAAATATAAGAGAAATTATTATTAAAATTATTGAAATAATATAATAACTGGAAAATAATTTCTGAATTATTGAATATTGAATTTTCAGGCGGAATTTATAAAAAAATATGTTCCAAAAGATGCGAGACTTCATCTTGTAGGGCATTCAATTGGCAGTTGGTTCATTTTGAATCTACTGAGAGATGAGGAAATAGCAAATCGAGTGATAAAATGCTATTTATTATTTCCAACCATAGAACACATGGCTGACAGTCCAAATGGTCGATTTCTCATCAACGTGGTAAATTTCTCATTAAATATTAATATTTCTAATTTAGTTTCTTTCGTTTTATTAAATTTAATTCATTTAAATTCAATTAAATTTAAATAATTTGAATTCAATTAAATTTAATTCATTTAAATTCAATTAAATTTAAATAATTTGAATTCAATTAAATTTAATTCATTCTAAATGTCCCTAAAGTTTTGAACGTTCAAATGAACGACGTTATTTATTATTATTTTCTTAACGTGAATTTCATTTAAAAATATTGTTTTTTCAAATTAAAAAAATATTGTTTACTGAATAAATAATTTAACTAGAATATTTTTCAATTCAGTTCATTAATTTTTTTAAAATATTGGAACTCAAAAAAATATTTCGTTCATTTGAACGTTCAAATCTTTGGGGAAATCATTTTAAATCAATTAAATTTAATTCATTTAAATTCGATTCATTTCGATTTAATTAAATTTGTTCTAAACTTTGTTTTCTGCTTTAACATAAAATTTTTCTATTAAATTTTCCTCAGGTTCTGAGAGTAGCAGCATTTCTAGTTTTCCTGGCGTGGATTTTCTCCCTTTTCCCATCGTTTTTAAGGAACTTTTTGGTTACAATTTTCGGCCTATTTTACGGATATCCGAGAAAAAGTACACCGGCAATTCTACAACTATTGGAACCGCAAGTTTTGAGAAAAGTGTTTGCCCTGGCCAAGCAGGAAATGTCAGTCGTCAAAGAATTGGATAACGAAATGGTGACACAAAATAAAAAGAAACTTTGGTTCTATTATGGAGCAAAAGATGGTTGGGTGCCTGTTAGTTATTATCAAAATATGAGAGTTAAATTTCCCGACGTTGATATTCAACTTTGTAAGCGAAATCTTTATCATTCGTTTGTATTAAAGCATTCCATTGAGATGGGACAAATTTTAGGAAATGTAATTAACGAAAATATTTCCTAATTACGAGAAGGAAAAAAATTGTGATACATCGAAATATTTAATAGTTTAAAATCTACAATTTTTTTAATAGATTTTTTTTTAAATCGCTTTTTTTACTAGAACTAACGAATTTAAGCAGAAAGTTTGATGCATTTCCATTTTTTCTATTTTCGTTACTTTCGTTTCCTACTTTTCTATAATATTTAATAATTTATTTTTGAATTATTACACATTTAATTAATTAACTTTGTAATTAATTTAATAATTGTGTATGTATTTATATTTTATTTAATTTGTTTAAAAATTAATTGTTATACTCGTTGATTTGTGATATAAAAATGCTATTAATTAAATTTATAACTGTCAATTTTATAACCTTAACTATCTAATTAACTCAATAATTATTAAATTAAAAACAATTAATGAAATCTCTTAAGACAGAATTTAAACTTCCCGCCTTTGTAATTTTTACAAATTGCATATTATTTTTTGCTCTTCAGGCAAAATTTAAATAATTTTTTAGTTAATTTATATTTTTATTTTTATTAATTTATGTTAATTCCAAGAAATTCAAAAGATTGAAAGGATTTAAAGCTAATTAAATGGAAAATACAGAAAATTCGGGGGAGAAGGGAAATATTTATACAACACTGTCAATTTTTACCACGTGACCTCACTTCCGGAATCAGAAAATATTTATACAGCACTGTCGCATTTAAATCACGTGACCGCTTCCCGAGAGCAAATAAACGAAATTCTTTTTAGAAAAAATTACAGGAAATTTTCTAAGAAAAAAACGAATTATATAAATTTTTTCATGAGGAAAAAATATTAATTTTGCGCACAGGTTAGAAATTTTTGCTCTTTATTCCAAATAATACTTTGAAACACCTAATTAATATTTTACTCTTACTTTTTTTTCTCAACCACTTTCATTCTATAGTGTCTGTGTGTATTGTGGTTATTTTTTCTCGGACTTCAGTTCAGTATTCATTTGACAAATAGTGATGTACGAGCTTGTTTGGTCTCGTTGAGAAATTAAGTCTTCGTTTAACCCCAGTGTATTTGAGACAATTAATTTTACTTTACTGCATGTGAAACAATATATACTTAAAAATATAAGTATATATTCTACTTTTTTTTATAGTTGGAAGCTTATTTTAGTGACAATAAAAAACGGACCTCTGAAATTTTCTCTCTCTCTCTGAAAGAAAAAATCTACACTACGAAAAATGTCGAGATTGACTGTTATATTCTGCGTCCTGAGTTTATGGGTTTGCACAACTTATGCAGGTTAGAAATTATTATTAACTTTTTAAATTTATTTTTAAATAATATTCTTAAAAAAGAATACGGATTTTTTTAAGAGACTCAAAAAAAATTGACAAAAATATTCTAAAAAGATTCGGGAATAATTGAGGTTCCTATCATCTCTTTGTTCTTTTGTTCAAAATAAAATTGACTACGGCGAAATGTTTCAATATTTTACGTAACTATTTTCATATATATGTTTGTAATTTTATATAGAATATTGATCTGTATAAAAGTAATCAACTTTTTTTATTATTATTATTATTATTTTTTATTGAATTAGTAATGGAAGGGTGCGCACCCTTTCAATAAATATTTTTATTCGATTCGATTCAATTATTATTCAATACTTTGAAGCTCTGAATATTAAATTTGTTAGAGTTATTTAACTTTTTAAGTTTTCTTTTGTTGAATATAAAAAATATTTTATATTTTTGTTTTCTTGTAAATTGTAATATTTAGAATATTTTAAAACCTTTAAAACATTTCCGAAATATTCGAATTAAAAATTTTAAATATCTTGGTTGAGAATATTTTCAGGCAAATAAATTAAAAGGAAATCCCAATATAAACTAGTTGTTTGATAGCATTGTGAGTCATTCATTATCATTGCTTACGTTACGAAAGCCGGAATTTGATACACACTTACTTGGTTTTGGAATATGTCGATGAAATTTCAGATGAACTTGCAATTCCTTTCGAACTTTTCTTCTTGATTTTTTTTTTTAAATACAAAAACAATTTGTGGTCCACTGTTTTCGTTTTTTCTTTTTTTGGAATTCATTTTTCTTTTCTCACTAATTCTTTTAATTCCAGGGGGAATGTCTTGTAATGTCATTGGAGGACAATGTCCAGGTGTATTTTCCTTGAACAATGACGACACCTTTTGCTGTCCTTCCGAAAATGGCAGTGAATTTTGTTGCAATGCCAGTAAATTCATTGAACTCACGGGGTAATATTTTATTTTGAAAAAAATAAAAAGAAAAAAGATCTGAAAAACAAAATAATAAAAATTGAAATTAATTTCTCAGAAAGATTGCAAAATTTACTGTACAGTAAAATTAAATATTCTTTTTTTATTATTTCTAGAACTAAAGCTGTATTGACGATTGTTCTCGGCGTTTTATCGTTGGTCGTGGTATTCATTTGTTGTATATGCTGCGCTTGCTGTAAATGTTGTCCTTGTTACAGAAAACGAGAAAGAGGAATAATTTTCGGTAAGAGAAAAAAAAGATTATTTTCGTACTTTTTCGAGAGAATAAGAAAAATTTCTTATTTTCTCTAGAAATCTATAATATTAATAATTTTTGTATTCCTGTAATCTGTTCGCAGTTAGTTTGCTTTTTTGTTTCCTAACTTTTTAAATAATTTTTCTCTTTAAATATTTTCAATTTTAAAATTAATAAATATTGAAAATCATTGAATTCTTGCAACGAATTTTATCAACAAATTTGAGAATAATTGAATTTCTTCGAGGAATTTTATTATTTACGAAAATAATTGAATTCTTGCGAAAAATTATATTTAAAAATAATTTTTTTTGTTATTTTTTGCAATTTTTTTCGTAATTTTTTCATTTTTTTCCTGAAATGTAAAACAGTGATTGTTTTATAATTAGAAACGTGTGTAAAGTGCCAACGAGCTGAAATTTAATACTCGAGATACGATAATAGAGAAACTTTACAATTAGATAAGCAATGTTGGTAAAATTAATTTTTATGTCTACGATTACATTGTTAACTGTATAATTTTTCAACAGCTCAGGGACCCAGCACAGTCGTGCAGGTGAATCAGACTCCTGGAAATAATCAATTCACTCAGCCACTGTATCCCGCACAACCAGGTTATTAAATTGAATATAATAATTTTTTTCCCCTTTCAATTTTCATATTTTTCTTTTCCATTTTTTGCCCCAAGTTCTATAATATTCAATAAATTAATAAATATTTTTGCCAACTAAATAATAGAAATTTTTCTGAAAAAAGTTTAATTAATATCAGAAATTATAAAAGTGTATTAAATTATCAAAAAAAAATCATTTTCAGCAATGCCGCAACCACCACCGAGTTATACATCGGAAGCCTATACAAAACAATCTCCATACAATCCAATGTATCCAAATGTCTAAAGAAATGCACAAAGATAAACTACTTTTCATCGCGATTTAATCGTTGATGAGTATATTTTTTTTTTATTACGATAGATCTAAAGTATAATCAACCAAAGCCAGTGAATTGTTACGATTTACTGTATCAACAGACTTTATGTTTTGATAACAAAAGAAAAAAAGAACTTAAATGTCGTTTTTGAAGGAAAAAAATAATCTCTAAGATAAATAATTAAACATTTAAGTTGACTTCCTTGAGAATGAGATTTTTCAAATCTCTTATTCTTTTTTCTACTTTACAAGTTGAATTGGTATTAAAAAAAAAATTAATACCAAGTTTGCACAAAAATGTATAATACAAATGACTATGTATTTTTAATTTTTAGTGCCTTTCTGCAGTGTTTGTTTTGTTTGTTTTTTGCTTAAAAACGACTGGCCATGAAAAACTTATTTTCTACTTTAAAAAAAATGTAAAATCAAAAACAAAACTATTATTTTTATATAAGTAGCCGGTTTCTACGCAAGCCTAAATAAGATATAAAATAAAGTTCCATGTTTAAACGATATATTTAATATATGTAGAAATATTTATCATCAAAATGTATGCCATCATTTATTACAAAAAAAAAGAAAGGAAAAAGAAACTTTCAAACAGTATTTGTATTTAGTGAAGAAAAAAAGAAAAGGCGTATGACGATTTTCATATAAAAAAACTAAAAAAAATCAAAAAAAAAAGTTCATCAAATTAGCTTCATATTTTTCTCATAGTTCTATAATATGTTTGCCAAACAAAAATACTTCCTAAAAAAAACTGTTTCTATTTTTGTAATTTCCATTTGTTAAATTGCACTCACTGCCTCTTTAAATCTAAATTCAACTCATGAATTATGTATTTTGCACATTTTTGACAAAAAAATAAATAAAAGTTTTTCATAAAATCGACAAGAACTATTTTTATTATATAATAAAACTGATACTGACTCAAAATGATCGTTAAATTAAATGTTTTATTTAATATTTAAACAATCGAGTGATAAAATCATATATTTTATTTTTATTATACTTTGTTTTATATATACTTATTATTGTTTAGTTAAGAATAAAATCAAAATAATAGAAATACTTTAACACTAATGTATATAATATGTATAAATAAAACAATATATAAATATATACCTATATATTTAAATGAATATGAATCTTAACAAGTTATTTAATAATTTTAAAAATAATATTCAAAACTTATTTGAAATTTAAATTTTTTCGTTAATAACTGTTTTCTAAAAAAAGCGAATACTAAATAATATTTATTTAGTAACTGAATAAAACAATAAATAATTTTTATCCAGTACTTGAAAAGAATACTAAATAATTTTTAATTACTATAACTAAACAAAAAACTAAATAATTTTCATTTTTTACTAACTAATGAAAAGGATAAATTTGCCATAAAGTGTAAAACACTTATGTGGGAAAATATAATAAATATATTTTGTCTCCTATTGTACAGGATTTTATAAATGCTCAAATTGTTAATTAACTTTTGGTGTTAAATTTCATTCATAACCAGGACATTCTACATTATTCTTTTTATCTTTCACTCACACATTATTTATATATATATATTTACTTAATACAACTAACAATTCTAAAATCTTGTCACAAATTCGTGGAATATTTTTTCTTTTCAATAAGATTGACTTTTATAGGACATTATCATTTTCTAAGCCAAAGAAATATTTTTTTTTCTAGAACGATATACACAATTTTCTAATAAACGATAAAGAATTTAGAAATTCTGTGTGGAAAATATTTTTTATTGGAAATATATATAGTTAATTGGCCCTTATCTATTTAATAGAACCGTTCTACTTTTTGGCATTAAAATCACGATAGATTTACTAAATATATATTTTCTTTTTTTTTATCATTATTAAGTAAAAATTGAATTAATTAAAAAATGAAAATTTTTCCCAAAAATATTTTTAAAACATAAAGTTTGAATCTCGTATTTTTGAAAATAAAAGTCATTTGAATAAAAATAAAATGTAAATAAAAATAGTAGAAATATTTAGAAAAATATTTAATAAATATTTGAAAAGTATTCAAAAATAATAAAAAATATTAAAAAATATTTTTAAAAAATGTTTTTTTATTGAAATGAAGAATATTTTCGAAAACATGCATTATTCTTTCAAGTATATTGTAAAATATATATTATTATTTTTGGACATGAAAGTTTTAAAATTAAAAATCTAATTCTACAGTTTAATAAAAGAAAATAAATTTTTATTAACCTAATTGACGTTATTTCTAAAAAATAAAATTTTAGTATTTACTACTCCAATAGATCAAGTTTCTAAAGACTTGATTTTTCATTTTAGAAGAGAAACGAAAATTAAATTTGATTATTTGTATTTTTTTGAAAAAGAAAAAATTCTTATTAACGAAATAATTTTGTAAGAAAAAATAACTTGGCTATTTAGAAGTTAATTATCATTTGATTATCAATTAATGGCTAGTTTCATTTTGTTTTCAATTACTTCTAAACTACTGACCTACCAATTGTCATTGAGAACACAAAAATAAAATTCTCTATCTTAAAAAGAAGAATAAGAAGTCATGAGCACATTGCATTATTGACTTTGATTGCATCCTTTTTTTCTAACTGAGAAAAACAATTCTTGGAAGTTCGGAGTCTTAATTTTTACGTTCTATCTACAATTTACTATACATAACATCCCTAAGAATCTATATACAAATTTTTCAATTATTTTAAACTTGATTTCATCCCAAGAAATTTTTTTTGCAAACAAATAACAGTCTTTCGATTATTCCACTAAAGAGTGGATTACTCCATCATTATTAAAACCCTGTATTTGCAAATTATAGTTTCTTTTTCAGCCTTTATGAGTTTTTTTTTTTTTTTTTTTTGATTTCAAAATTTCTGGTCTTTTGAAAATTATTTTTTTTTTCAATTTTCAAAAACTGAGCATTAGAATCTTGTGGGCCCCTTAATAAGATATTTGAGACGTTTTCGATTTTTCGAACTATTTATCGAAAGGAAAAAAAGAGAACAAGGAGAAATTGTTCAAGTCGAAGTAAAATACTAGAGAGAGAGATAGAGAGGGAGAAAAAAAGAAATTTTATGAAACAACACATCCGGTTTGTGAATTAGTTTCTAAATCTTTTAAACTACTGTGACTACCTCGAAAACTCGTGTCTTCGACACTTGTCGGTGAGTCTAAAGAATTTTCCTCCTCGAGAGCAGTTGTTGATGTGTGACTTATTGACGAATGTCGAGAACGTGAAGAAACATTACCTCGTGGTTGACTTCCAGAAGAAGGCGCAGGACTCGGCGATGGACTCTCTGGAATCTCTTGTTCCTGTTGTTGTTTCGTAATAATTAGACGATTGAGCAACGATATTTGACCCTGAATTCCGGACATGAACGATCTGTATCTCAGGCTAAAACAAAATTTCAATAATTTCAAATAAATACCTATATATTGTTTTTAAATAAAAATATTCTTCTATTATCTATTTTTAAATTCTGTTTTTAATTTAGAAGGAATTCTCCTTTTAAATTGCAGGTTTTGTACTCGATAATTAATTTTAAAAAAGTAGCTTTAAGACTGAAAAAAATATTTAATATTTTTTACCTTACGTCTACCAAAAATCGAAAAAATTAATTTATCATCTAAATATTAAAAAAGTTGCTATCGAAAAATTAAATTTGACGACTCAATTTTTTCACAATTTCTAAATTAATTTACATTAAAAAAAGAATAATTTTTTTTACATAAATATTTAAATACTTCTTTAATTTTCCACAGGAATTAAACTATTTTTAATGATTTTAATGAAAAGCCATCTTGAAATTTAACTATTTCTAAAAATTACAACTGTAATTCTTTCAAAATTCAATAATTATTTGTTGAAATTGTTAAATAAAATTATTCAAAACTTTAATCATTTAATTTCAAAATAAAAACTGAAGTATTATCACAGCTTTACAACGATTAAAATTATCAAGAATTTCAATTTAAAAATGTTTGAAATTAAATTACTTCTAAAAATTCACACTAATAACTCTTGATATTCAATTATTATTTAAAATTTTAACTAAAATTAAATTTTAAAGCAATTTTTCTTTAAAAAAAAATTCTATGAGAATTCAATTATTAAAATACAAAAATAAATATTTTATTGAATAATTAAATATTTCTTAAAATTGAATTCTTCTAAAAAACTTTATCAAAATTTTGTTGAAATAATTGAATTTTGGAAATAATTATATAATTTTTTCTTAAATAAGTATTTGAATTTCTGAGGAAACCTTTAGTATTTGTAAAAATAATTAAATTCTTGCTAAGAATTCTATTAAATTTTTTTTAAATAATTGAATTATTTTGGGAAATTTTTTATTAAAATAGTAAATATTGAAAATAATTCAATTATTATCTAAAATTTTAACTAAAATTCAATTTTAAATCAATTTTTACAAAAAAAATTCTATGAAAATTCAATTATTTAAATATAAAAGTAAATAATTTATTGAATAATCGAATATTTCTTAAAATTGAATTCTTATAAATTTTTGCAAATAATTTAATTCTATCTAGAAATTTCAATAAAATTTTTAAAAATAATTGAATTTGCCGAAAAATACAATTAAAATTTAATTTGAGAATAATTGAAATCCAACGAACAATTTTATTATTTACATAAAAATAATTGAATTTTGGAAAGAATTTTACAATTTTTTCTTAAATATTTGAATTTCTGAGGAAACTTTTAGTATTTATAAAAATAATTAAATTCTTGTTAAGAATTTTAATACATTTTTTTTAATAATTGAATTCTTTTGAAAATTTTGTATTAAAATAGTAAATATTAAAAATAATTCAATTATTATCTAAAATTTTAACTGAAATTTAATTTGAAATCAATTTTTACAAACAAAATTTTATGAAAATTCAATTATTTAAATCAATTTTTACAAAAAAATTCTATGAAAATTCAATTATTTAAATACAAAAGTTAATAATTTATTGAATAATCGAATATTTTTTAAAATTGAATTCTTATACATTTTTGTAAATAATTGAATTCTATCGAGAAATTTCAATAAAATTTTTTAAAATAATTGAATTTTTCGAGAAATACAATTAAAATTTAATTTGAGAAGAATTGAAATCCAACGAACAATTTTATTATTTACATGAAAATAATTGAAATTTTGCGAAGAATTATATTATTTTTTTAAATACTTTCTCTAACTTGAAAAAATAATTTCCTTTTTAAAAAAGTTTTTCTATTGAAAAAAGAATTTTTTTTAAGTTGAAAAAAATTCTTTTTTAAAATTGAAAATAAATTATAATTGAGATTTTTTGATTGATCTAAGTATTAATCATATTGAACAGATTATTGAAAGAAATTGGATGATTTCACGCTCTCCACGAAATTGACAAGAAAATCATTAAAATACAATTAAACTTTGTAGACAATTTGTCACCGAGCAAATTAACAACCTAATCACTTACTATTTTTGAAAAGAAGACTCGAACCGGTGTTTCTTTTATTTAAGAGACAGAATAATCTTTTATCGATTAGCTTCTAATTTCTATGCTGGTTTCCTAATAAATGTTTTCCCACTTTTATAATTTGTTTTCGTATTGGTTTTTTGTACCGATAAGAACCAAGCGTTTTAGTAAAATTCACTATTTAGAATTTATTTTTTTTTTTCATTTAGTAATTTAGTAATTAATTTAGTATTAATTTAGTAATTAATTTAGTAATAATTTGGTAATTAATTTAGTATTAATTTAGTAATATAATTAATTTAGTAATTGAAAATTACCATTCATTTTGTGACCATCGGGTGAGTAATTGAAGACCGTCTCGCAAATTAATTGCAGATTCGAGAGTTTGCATTGGTGCGTACGCCGCTCTGACGGTTCTCGACATTGCCGGCGCGTCTCTCAAAACGGTAGCCAAAACAGCGGCCCATCCAAGGCATCCAGCTTCAAGGAACAATTGCAGAAGATAACAAAGTTGAACCTCCGCACGACTTACCGGACCCACAGGCGAAGGAACATGAATTTCAATCGGTTCTATCGGTTCCGTTGCGACCCAGCAATTCGTTCCCACTCCCGTTCCAACAATAGATTCAATGTCGTCCTTCCAAACTGTACTCGTGTCACTTATCACACTGCTCGTATCTGTTTTCAAAAAAACAAAAAATTTTAATTAATTAGTTAATAAATCAATCAATTAATAGCTAATTAGTTACGAAATCAATTAATTTACAATTTACAATTAAATTTACAAAATCAATTTAACAAAAATTCAAAAGATTTATTTTCTATAAGAATAATAACCTTGCAGCATGTGCGGAGTGAGATTTGCCTCGGTGACCGGAAATTGCGTCTCAAGACTCGCAACTGGTGAAATTAAACTCGTGTACGGCGGTCGACTACTCGGTAAACTCGTGTATCCACTGTCGGGAAAATCGACAGCCATATTTGGATTTAAAACATCGTCTGGACTGTCGAGTGGCGACGAGGTGACACTCGATCTTCGTAATTTATTTAAAGACGGCAAATTCATTAACGGATAAGGAAAGATAAAATCTTCGTGGACGGCTTTCAAGGCAACGACAAAATCATCCAATTTAGCTGCACGATCTCTCTCGCGCGCCAACCATGTCACTAAATGAAAATCCAAACGCGCCGCAAAACGGCCGAGATCTGTTAAACGTCGGGCCGACAATAATCGTCGCGCGTGCCTCTGAAGAATCACATCAATGAAGAATTCCTCCGCCGATCCTTCTCTGTTGTAAAAAAAGAAAAAAATTAAATTCCTCCTCCGATTCTTATCAACACTTCTCTGTAGTAAAAAAGAAGAAATTAAATTCCTCCCCCGATCCTCATCAACAGTAGAAAACAAAAAGTAATCGAAAAATTCGTTTTACTAACTTGTTGTCAGTTTTTTCGGCTTTGACACTTGGCACCGACTTTTTCCGCCTCATGACAACGTTTTTCGTCTTCTCCAACATGGACGATGGCGTTTGATCTTTACTTCCGGTTTCTGTCGGCGTTTTCGGAGAAACTGTCGTACTGTAACTGCGACTTCTTGAAACCTGCATTGTCCCTAAAACAAGAGACAAATCCTCCTCCTGAGACGAAATCGGAGGCGTTGGCGGTGGTCCTCCTAATTTCGATGTCGCCCCCCAAGAAGTTCGCGGCGACTCGACATCATTCGGATCTAAAAATTCAAGTAAATTTTACAACCCAAAGTACATAATAATAAATATTCTTGTTTATTATTATTCAAAACTTTTAATAAAATTTTTCGTAAGAATTTCATTATTCTCATAAATAATAATATTTTATAGAGTGATTCAATTATTTTCAATACAATTTTAATAAAATTTCTCGCGAGAATACAATTATTTTTAAAAATATTAATTAAATTCGATTAGTTTCAAGAATTCTGATAAAATTCTTCGAAACAAATCAATTATTTTTATAAATTGTAAAATTCTTGACAATAATTCAATTATTTTCAATATAATTTTCATAAAATTTCTCGAAAGAATACAATTATTTATAAAAATATTAATTAAAATCGGTTATTTTAAAGACTTTTAATATAAATTCAATTATTTAATGAAATTCCTTAAAAAAGTTCAATTCTTTTCAAAAATTCTGATAGAATTTTTCGAAACAATTCAATTATTTTTATGAATTGGAAAATCCTCTGCAAGAATTCAATTATTTTCATAAATAATAACAAAATTCTTCAAAAGAAGTAAATTATTTATATATAATTGTAAAATTCTTGCCAAGAATTCAACTATTTTAATAAAATTTCTCGAGGGAATACAATTATTTTCAAAAACATTAATTAAATTCGATTATTTTCAAGAATTTTAATATAAATTCAATTATTTTCGACAATTTTGATGAAATTCTTTTCAAAATTTTTTAATAAAAATCCTTCAAAAAGTTCAATTATTTTCAAAAATTCTGATAAAATTTTTTGAAACAATTTAATTATTTTTATGAATTGTAAAGTCCTCCGCAAGAATTCAATTATTTTCATAAGTAATAAAATTCTTCAAAAGAATTAAATTATTTATATAAATATTAAAATGGTTTTCGGAGGAATTCAATTATTTTCAATACAATTTTAATAAAGTTTCTGTAAAAAATACAATTATTTTTAAAAATATTATTTAAATTCAATTATTTTCAAGAGTTTTAATAGAAATTCAATTATTTTCAATAATTCTGATAAAATTCTTCGAAACAATTCAATTATTTTTATAAATTGTAAAATTCTTGTCAAGAATTCAATTATTTTTGTGAATAATAATAAAATTTTTCTGACAAATTTTATTATTTTTGTACATAATAAAATTCTTCTGAGAAATTCATTTATTTTCAATACAATTTTAATGAAATCTCTAGAAGAAAAATTAAATTATATTCAAGATAATTTTTAAAAAATGTCTCTAATTGGTTTAATTATTTTTTAAAATTGAAATAAAATTTTTCTAAACAATTCAATTGTTCTTAAAAGTTTTTGACAAAATTCTTTGTAAATTTCAATTATTTTTAAAATTTCCAATTAAAATTATTTTAAAAAATACATAATTTTTATGAAATTTAATGAAATTCTTTAAAAAAATGTAATTATTTACAAAAACTCTAATAAAATTGTTTAAAAAAGTTTTATTTTCTATGAATAATTTTAATATAATTTAATATGATAATTATTAATTACAATTTATAATAAACACAATTATTTTAAAAATTTAAAAGAAAATCTTCATAAAATTCAATTACTTTTAAAATTTTTAGTAAAAATTATTAAAAATAAATCCATTATTTTCAGGATAATTGAAATAAATTCTTCAAAACAATTCAATTATTTTAAAGAATGTTAATAAAAATCTGGCCAAGAATTAAATAATTTTTAGTACATTAATTTAAAAATTAAAAATATTTAAATGGATTACCGGAATACAACGATTATTAATATAGAAAGATTTTGTAAGAATCTGAAAAGACAAAGAAACTCACCAATCGCCCTGAGGAAGCGCACCAAGTCCTTAGACAATTCCCATCGTCCCTGCTCTAAAGCAGCGTCAAGTAATAATGTAGCGTGCTGTCGACTCACCGACGACGGCTCTAAATTTTGTAAAATAATTAAATAACTCGCTGCCGTGTCAAGTTCCTGACGTTGTAGACAGTCTTGCAGTAATTTTTTCGGTGGTCCAGCGACTGAGAATAGATAGGGCCAGAGGGCAATTTCAGTTTTTCTCGCGCATTGTACAACAGCTCGTGCCCAAACACCGGGAAATTCGCGAATAAATTCGACAACCGACGGCAATTGAGCGTCCGGTATTGGTTCCTTGCTGGTTGCCTCTTCCTCGAGAACCTCATGTAAAAGCAATTCCAACGAATGCGGAAAATACGGCAAAGCCGAACACGATCTTGCAATATCCCATGCGTGATAGCCCAAATTTCGTTGAATTAATTGTCGTAGAATTTGATGCAGGTAAACTTGACTCTATAAAGAGGGTTCAAATCGAATTAAATCAAATTAAATTTTATTTGAAATTTAATTCAATAGAAAATTTAATAGTTAATAATTGAATTTTTTTTTAATTTTGAATCCAAAATTATTTTGAAATTGAAACTAATATTTGAAAATAAAACATTTTTTAAAATTTGCAAAATAATAATAATACACTGCAAGCCCGATCAGCGGTCAGCTCCGGGGGTGCTCGACCGCTGATCGGGCGTAAACATATAGGACCGTACGAACTGTTTTATGATGGGTTACCATTATTTGACTACTGAATTTTTTTTTAAGGGGCCAGAGCGTCTTTAATGTATACGCTACTGCCACAACTTTTCGACTCCCTCTTTGCCCCTCGCCCGCCCCCATCTACAAACGACGTAAACAAGTGACCACTGATCGGGTGACCGCTGATCGGGCTTGCAGTGTAAATAAAATACCGCGTTTCGCGCATATTTGCTAGTTTTTAATAAAGAATTAATTTTTGAAAAAAAGTACCGTGAGTTCGAGTAAAGAGAATGGAAGTGAAAATAGGGAATGTGTGTCGGAAGTATAGAGAACGGTGTCATTTTCAGCGCCGAGTAAAATTGCCTCCTCGAACAAAATAGCCAGCGGATAAATTCTCAAATGAAACGGCAGCATTATCCTTTTGCTCATAAATGTGTGTGTTTTGTCTTGTTGATTTCTAGGAAATAATGGAAGCCAAACGCGCATTCCATGAGCTCCGCAAAACAGCCAAAGGGCTTCCGTTAAATGAGGTTTATCACGTCTTGAACGCCAAGGCACCCACACATTTTCGACACAAGACGCCAACACATTCGGAGCACCGCAAGTAAACAGCTTTGAAAAAATACAAAAGTTCAGAGTTTAATATTTTAAACTTAAATTAGAATTTAAATTCAATTTAAAATAAAATTGAAATTAAAATTCAATTTAAACTAATTTGAATTTCGAAAGAAATATTTCTCACCACTTCTGAATTGTCGGTGCAATGTTCACGTTGTACCATTAAAAGTCTTCCGGAAACGTTTAGCAAAAGACTCTCGGGATGTGGATGACTGCCGGCAGTTTCGGCGCGAATTGTCGTCAATGTTGCACTGACAACGCAAGCAGGATGCACGCAAAGTCCACTGATATCAATTGTTTGCGTTCTTATTAATTCGAGACTCCCCGAACCTTCTTTGCCATCGAGTACCATATCGTAGATACTTATTTGAGCGTTGGCGCAAAATGTTAGAAGATGATTTTTCGTTGTATTGAGCAAGAGAACTTGTGAGGGCATTTTTATACTTCTCACATAACTATTATCCAAACGCATATCACGTGGATAAATTCTTATCTCATCCTTATCCTCCAATAGTGAATAACTACTGACAATAAGAGAACCACGATGCCACAATAATCCACCAGTTACTATAAAATCACGTTCCTGCGTTTCATTGCCAAATAATTTCCATTTTCTCGAAGGAAGTGAATAATGCGCTAATCCCGTACGTCCTGCGACTGCAATACTGAGACCTTCATTGTCAATTGCCGTAAACTGAAAACAAGAGGAAAAAGACAATTGAAAAAGGAAAAAAAACAAAAGAAAGACAATAAATAGGAAAAAAAATAAAAAAACAAGGTTGCCACAAAAATTTAATTTTGTTTTTCTCTGATTTCCAGACAAAGTTTTGATTTTTTCCCTCACCCTAAAGAATTTTCTGCAATTCACTCTAAAAATCATTTCAATTCAATTATTATTTTCTACAATTTTTAAATAAAATTCATCTTTAAAATCAATTAGATTTTAATAATTTTTAAAAAAGTTCTTCTTGAGAATTTTTAAATCCATTTGTTTACAATTAAATTTTCCATTAAATTTCGATTATTCGGACATTCTTCAATTAAATATATATTAGAAAATAAAAGTTTGAAATAATTTTCAAAAATTTTTATTAAGCTTTCTGCAAAAAAAACTATTTCCATAGAATTTTTTATTCAAATTATGAAAAATTTAGAATTTCATGAAGCTTTTAATTTGAAACCTTTACGAAATTAAATTATTTCTAAAAATTGCAATTATTAGTAAATTCTCAAAAATTCAATTATTATCCAAAATTTTAACTCAAATTAATTTTTAAATCAATTTTTATTAAAAAATTCTACGAGAATTCAATTTTATAAAAAAAAGTTTCACACAATTGATTTTTTTTGAAAAAATAAATAAAAATTCTATTTTTAATAATTGAATTCCTGTGAAATTTTCATTATTTTAAAAAATAATTGAATATTCGTGTTGAATTTTGTCAAAATTGTTTTTAAATAATTGAATTCTTTTGGGAAATTTTAATAAAACAATAAATTTACAAATTATTGAACTTAAAGAAATTATAGAAAAAAAATTGAATGTTTGCAATGCATTTTATTAAAATTCTTGAAAATAGTTGAATTTTATTACTTTTGAAAATATGTAATTGAATTTTAAAATTTATGAAAATAATTGAATTACTGCGATGACTTTAATGCCAAATTTTAAAACATTTGGTTTCTTCGAAAAAATTTATGAAAATTCTCTTTTAAATAATTAAATTTCTATGAAATTTTTTTTTAAATTATTGACGGTTCGTATAGAATTCTATCAAAATTTTTATTTATTAATTCAATTATTTTGGGAAATTTTATTAAAATAGAATATTGAAAATCATTGAATTAAGAAAAGTTTTGAAAATAATTGAAATTTTGCCATGAATTTTATTAAAATTTTTGAAAATAATTGAATTGCGTTAAAATTTTTAAAATTGAAACTATTTTTAACAGAATTGATATTAAAATTTTTCAAAAGAATTCTTCATTAAATGATTTATAAGTAATAATTTTATGGCAGTTCTTCAGTAGAATTAAGTTATTTAAAATAAATTATTGTCAGAAGTAGAAAAAATTTAAGGTTTTATCTAGAATTCGTGGTAATTTCATAGTTTATGAGGCAAACAAAAAAGACACAAAAATTCATAATCTTCTTATAAATTCTAAACATTCAATTTTTTCCAGTAATTTTAATAAAAATCTGATTTCCCTGACCTGTGGCAACCCTGAAAAAGTAATTTAGAAAATAAAAACAGAAAAATTTTCCAACTTACTCGAATTGGCCAATTGGAGCCGCTGTAGGCAATTGGAATAGGAACAACTAACCACTGCTTTGAACCAGAAAATGTCTGTAAGGAACTATCCAAAGGCGTTTCATTTGTGAGATGAAAACTTCCAGTTTGAGTCGATACACCGCTTCCTAAATTTAAATAAAGACGATCCTCACCTTGCAGATACAAATGACCATGATGACCCTTTAGTTAAAAAAAAACAAATTTTGTCAATAATTTATCAAAAATTAATTTAATAAATTCAACTTTGTGAAAAACAATGAAAAAAACCTCACCATGCAAGGATTAACAGTTAAGGGACTTTTTGCAAAATCCATTTGAATTAAAGTTCTCGTATTGCTAACTTCATTTCCATTTTGTTCTATCGTTGAGGGTGATGGAGATTCACGCAACATCCATAATTGATATCCTTCCGCGGACCATTCCTGAAAAATAGAAAATTAATTATTACTTTCAAAAATTTTAACAAAGTTTTTTGAGAGAATTCAATTATTCTCATAAATAATAATATTCTTCGGAAGAATTCAATTATTTTCAATACAATTTTTTCTGGAAAGAATACAATTATTTTTAAATATGTTAATTGCATTCAATTATTTTCAATACATTTTAATGAAATTTTACGAAAGAATATAAATAATTATAATAAATTTAATAATAATAATAATAATATTTAATTATTCAGAGAGCTGAATTAGTGAACGAAGGAGAGGAAAATTTACCATAGTTTGAATATGAAGAGGATTATCACGAGCAAGATCGACTCTAAGACCGTAATCCCATTTTAATGAGCAAAGAAGAAGTGCTCCGAATGTACTCCAAATTGCGAGGCCACCGCCCTCCCAAGCCATTGCTATTGCACAACTATCTGGTGTCCATCTTAAACAAGTCACTTGACCCGGTTTTCCTGGATAATCTTTCGATGATAAACTAAGATTATGAGAGATCTCCAGTCCTCCCGTTGTCTCATCTACATAATAAACGACGCCTTCGGAACTATTCAGAAAACATACACAAAATTTAAAGCACAGTTCATTTGCAAAAACCAAAAAAAAAGATCCACACTAAGAAAATTTCACATTTTGAAAAAATTATATTAAAAAATTTCTCTATCTTGAAATAAACGAAATATTTTTTAAAATATAAATATTGACCACTAAAAATTAAAGTAAATTGACTATAAATTACTGACTATACATATAATTATTATGATAAACATAAAAGAGTTAGACATTTATGACTAAATTATTTTCTATTACACTTGGCACTATATTTGAATAATAAAATTAGAATTTCGTTCGTTCGAGCATATTCAGTACTATATAAAAATTTGAATTCAGAGGGAAAATAAAAAAAATTAAGAGAAAACGATAATTACTTTCTTCTACCAAAAACGATTAAGCGATATTTATGATTAACAGCGGCACAAGTTGCGTCATCTAAATCTTTCGCCCAGATACCTTGCACTTGCTAGAAAGAAAGAAAAAAGAAAATATAAACAATAAATTCTATTCTATTCGTTAAAATATGCGTGTGGAAAAAAATTAAATAATTACATTTGGATCGAATTTAAGAGATTGGGCGGTTAAAAATGCTGCCTTTCCGTTACTTAACACTATGGCAAATCCTCCAACAAGTGGTGAATATTCAATGTCCTTTACAAAAACATTATTTTCCGTAATTGGTACAGCGACAGTTGAAATTTGTTGATCGACACTAAATGGAATTCTACCCAAATCCAGAGAATAATCACGATTCACTGTTCCGTCCCATTTATGCCGAAGGATGTGACTCGTTTTTGTCGCTACCATAAGTTCATCTCGGATACAAACCAAGGAACTTATTCCTCCATCGATCCATGCCGATTTTTCCTGAAACAATTAATTTTTGTTTTAAATTAAAAACAGATTTTTTCGCTTTAAATTAAATTTTGTCTTTAACAACTAAAAGAAAATTTATAAACATCTATCTATATTAGTTGCTGTTTGCTTTTTTGTTTCCCAACTTTTTTAATAATTATCTTTTAATTTTTAAAATTTTTCAATTAATATTCTGATTTTTAAAAAATTTTATCATAATTTTTAAAAATAATTAAATGTTTTAAAAGAATTTTATTACAAATTTTGAAAATAATTGGATTCAATCAAAAACTTTTACTAAAACGTTTAAAATAATTAATTTTTCTTAAAAATTTTATATCAAAACTATTGAAAATAATTGAATTTTATTTAATATTTTTAAAAATAATAAATTGTATTCTATCGAGAAATTTTATTTAAATTTTGATGAAAATAATTAAATATTTTTTTATAAAAAATTTACTAAAAATTGGAAAAAATTTAAAATTCTGAAAAATTAGTTTTCAAATTCTATAAAAAGAAATTTAATTTTTCAAGAATTTTATTAAAGAATTGACATAATTAAATTCTTATAAACAAATTGTATCATTTTCTAATTTTTCTAGAATGCATATAATTTAATATTTAACAAGGAATTTCTTAAAAATTTTGAAAATAATTAAATTTTTAAAATAAATTTTACAGACAATTTTAGAAATAATTGAATTTCTGAGATTAACTTAATTTTAGAATTACTTTAATTATTTTTTAAATAATTGAATTTGGGAATTATAATTGAAATTTCTTTAGTTTTAAAGAAGATATTTAAATATTTTTCAAGTTTATTAAACATTTTGAAAATTGAGGAATTTTTTTAGGAATTTTACAGAAAAAAAGATTTTAAATAACCAGAAGGAAACGAGAAGGAAAATATTACAATAATTGAAAATAATTGAATGTTTGCAAAGACTAAAAAATAATTGAATTGTTTCAATGGTTTTATTCAAATTTTAGAAAATAATTGAATTTTTTCGTGAAATTTTATTAAAATTGTATTGAAAATAATTGAATTGCTGCGAAGAATTTTATTTGATTTTTTAAAAATAATTGAATTCCTGAGAAGAATGTTATTATTTATGAAAATAATTGAATTCTTGCGAAGAATTATATTAGAATTTTTGCAAATATATATAAGTAAAATATATGAATTTAAATTTGAAATTAAAAAATTTTGTAATTTGCATAATAATAAATTGAATATCACGTTCCGCGCGTAACATTTGCTAGTACATAACAAATAAAGAAAAATGTGTCTAGTAAATGAAAAAACGTTTAAGAATTGAAATAAAATGAATTAAATGACTTACGAAGGTTAATGTCAACGATGGAATAACTTCTTTGATGAATAATTCGGCACTGTCACGTCTTAAACTCGTAACTGGAGAATCTCGCTGCTCATAGAGACCGTGAGCATCCGGACCATTGTAGGATAGACGATAAAATAATAAATAACTGTCAGAAGTCTAAACAGGAAAAATTCAAAAATTAGAAACAATTTTCCAAAACACAAGATTAATATACTTTCTTGGATATTACTTACAGAAATCACCAACATACTGGAATCCGGCCTCCATTGAATTAAAGTATTTTCTCCGTACTTTTCTAAGGACTCGGGTGGACGTCTGATAAAAACAATTGGAACACATGGCTGTAAATAAAACAAAATTTTAATATTCAAACATCAGCAAGTAGAAAAAGTTCTTTAAATTAAGCTTCCATTTACTTTTCATGTTGTAATATTTACTGTCAATTACGTAAACACTGTGAACTGTTTAAATACATGAAATACAATGAAAAATTCTTCGAGAATAAATTGAATAAATATATGTATATATATATAATAAGTAGAACTCTCATATGATTGTGCAAACTTAGTGACGTGGACAGAATTATAACCTTAAGAACAATAAACAAAATTTTCTAAATAAAAAAACTTACCTTACAATACCAGATGGCTAATGAATTTGATGTGAGAATAGAAAATAGGATTTTATCTCTATTACAAACAACAGCACGAATTTTCTCAGGCTCTGACGAGTTTAATACTCGCGGCCAACCTATTGGAAAAAACATGACTTTTTTCTTTTATATTAAAATGTTGAACACACAATTCCATACATTGCTTTTCTAAATCAATTTCCAATTAACGAGGATTTCACTCCTCTAGACACTTTCACTATTTTTAATATTCACATTTCGTTTTTCGAAAAAAAAAAGAAAATTGCGCTTTTGACAAGTATCACAAGTATAAACACGAACTAACCTCAAAAGTAGGACGAACACCAACTGTCACTTTCATTGTGAAGTTGGCTAAATATCGAATCTTTCATTTTCGAGAATTTCAAAAAAACGCGAAGGCGGTAAATATTTAAATTGTTTAATAAAAAAAGTAATCAATTATCAAAAAATAATAAATTTAATTGAAAAATAAATTTAAAACTATGAATTTTAAATTATTAATAAATAATTTTAAAAGAAGTAATTTTAAACAGATGAAAAAACATTATTTTCATAAAACTTGCTTCTTGATTTATTATCATAAATTATCAACAAATATTTATGTATAATATGTATACGATTGTATAATTCAGCTATTGTAAGTGACGAATAGTTTTCTTCCAGACGCAAAAATTGGAAGTATAAGCTTCACATTTTACAGAAAAATATAAAAATCATCTTGATTAAAATTAGAAAAACCACTTTTTGTTATTAATATTGCTATTATTATTTTTATTATTATTAATATTATTATTATTATCATTATTATTTTTTTTATTATTAATATTAATAATATTTTGGTCTAAGAAGAAGTCGTATATGGTAACCCTGATAATTTAAATAATAATTTTCGGATTTTAATAATTACAAATTAAACACTAAGATATATCACGTATAAATCTTAAATTTAATAAATTTACAATTAAATTATTATTTACAAACTCTTATTAATAGTAATTAATAAAACAAATTATTCATAGTTTGATAAATCATCAAACTTAATTACTATACAAATAATAAACATTATTTATTATTAATTAAAATATTTATAACACCCTGTTCATTTTATTTATAAAAAAATAATAAAATTAATGGACAAACGCTTAAAAATAGAATATAGAAAATAAGTTTCAAAAAATATAATTATATACCGTAAATTAGAACTTTTTTTCCCTTCAATAAGTCTATTGTGTTTTTGCTTATTTTGAGCAAAATCTATCGAAGAAATTAATAACAATAATAATAAAAATTATTATTCGGAAAAATTACAATATTCGGAATAATAATAATAATAACAATAATAATAATAATGATAATAATAATTATAAAATTAATAATAATTTGTCTAAAAACATTCGACTAAAATAATATTTCTCAATGACGAAGATGACAAATTTTTCCTGACTAATTATTTATATAAAACATTATTTAAAAAAGAAATAAATTCGAGTGTTGGCAAATAGTTCAAATCTATACACACGTGAATTTTTCATAAATGAAAAGAAAAACAAAAAAGTAATTTTCGCAAAAAATCTACTTAATATTGACGCTAATTATATTTTTTGTTCTTCTTTTCAAATAAAATTGTTTTTAAACACAATTTTTATTTGCGCTAGAAGGCAAAAGCGGTTTAATGAAGATCTTCTTTTCTTTTATTCTTTTTTTTTTTGAATTGCAAAATTATTCACTACTTATTGATATGCTGTCATGCCTATATATATTTATAATGGATTAAAATTAAACAAATATAAACAATTCGATGTCCTATACATAATAAAAAGGTAGCACCATATTAATATTTTTTTTTCCTTTACAAAGTGCATGTTAATATTAACGAATAATTATTATTATTATTACATATCGATGAAAAGATTTTTTTGACGTTTCACAATTTACTAATTTTTTTTTATATTTTTGTGTATATAAAAAACGAGGCACGTGGAAAAAAATCTTTTCTTCGAGAGAATTTTTAATTACACATTTTATACATATATATATAGAAAAGTGTAATTTTTTTTCTTTACTTTTCGCAAAGAAATTTGAAATTATTTCAAATTTTTGAAACTCTTTTTTCAAGAATGAATTTAAATAAATAAAAAAAAACAGTGAAATTTTTACAGTTTAACAATAGACAAGAATTCATTATTATTTCAATAATAAATGAAAATATGTATTATTTAATAATAAATAAAAATGTATTATTATTAAATAACTGAAAATTTATTTTCATTCAACAATAACTGAAAATCTGTTTTTATTCGAAAATTAATAAATGAAAATCTGTTTTTATTCGAAAATAAATAAATGAAAATCTATTTTTATTTAATAATAAACGAAAATGAATTTAATAATAACTGAATTCAATAATAAATGAAAATTTGTGTTTATAATAATAAATATTTTATTATTAATTAGGAATGAAGAAATTAATTTTTTTCTATTATTCTATTTATTAACATTCAATAATAAATTGAAATTTATTATCAATTAATAATGAAGAAGAATTTATTGTTATTTCAAAATTAACAGAAATTGATTGTTATTCAAAAATAAACAGAAATTTATTTTTGTTTAAGAGTAAAACAAAAATTGACTATTTAATAATAAACAAAAAAAATTTCTTTATGAATTAAAAATTTCAACTGAGTAATAAACAAAAATTTACTATTTAATAATAAACAAAAATTATTTTACAATAAAAAGTCGATTTTCATTTATTGAATTTCATTTTCGAGACGAAAACTGTTTACGAATTACGAAAAATCGAAAACTAATTTCTAGCATTAAAATTTTAGAATGATCATCACTTTCCACCCAAATATATATACAAATACATAATGATCTCTACTTTGTGACACTTAGAGTAAAATACGATTAAAGACACGGTGAACCACATTTGGGTGGTTTTTTTCATTTCTCTCTTTTTTTCATTCAATCATAAATCACAGATTCATTCGAATTGTACAACCACTAGAAATATGAAATTTGCACTGTTAACATATCACATTCATCTAAACGCAATTGCATCACGAGAAAGATCGACGACGTTTTTTCGTCCTATCAATACAATTTCTCTCTGTGTGTTTATGTGGAATGGCTAACTACGAATAGCCTTTCCATTTTATTTTTATCACTTGTTCGATGATATATTAATATATATATATTTTTTTGTTTCTTGTAATATATATTTTCCTCTTTTTTTCTCTCTCTCGTCTATTCTTCTCGGTATATAATTATAATATAATTATAAATATTGAACACTAAATATGTATACGTGAATGGAAAATTCACAGTCGTTGATTCTATTTATGACTCTGATATATTCACGAAGCAATTTTCTAGACTAGTTTTTTCCTTTTTGTTTTTTAATTGAAAATTTGGACTTTATATCACAAAAAATTAATATCATACAGACCTTTTTTTCCCTCTTCTGTATATATGTGTCTTTTGTTTGTTTCTTTTTCTTTTTTTTATAATTTAAGATCGTTGATTGGTGGCATTCACGATTTTTCCTTCTTGTGCTCCTTGTCCTCAACAGGTTCTTCGCGAATTGCCAAGACCATTCTCAGCATAAGAACGGCGAGAACTTTATCCATTGGGTCCATGTATCCTCTTTGAATCCATTTTGGTATTGTCGTGCGTGCATGAGAGAAGCCCAATTTTTGAAGAATGTAGTCGATACCATAGGGCTCGATACTCTTTCCAGCCCATGATAGTAATCTTTATGAACAGAATTTTACCAACTTTAGAATTTATTATTCATAAAATTAATTATTGATTTTAGAAAGAATTTTATAAAAGTAAGATTTTTCAGGGTTGCCACAAAAATTTAATTTCGTTTTTCCTTAATTTTTCCCTAAATTCCAGACAAAATTTTTACTTTCTCCCTGTGCCCTGAAGAATATTCTGATTTACTCAAAAAATTATTAGATACTCAAAAAAATGTTATATTACATTTATTTACGAATTTTTTTTAATTGTAAAATTATTCGAAAATTTTTTCTAACCTGACAGTTGGTTCGAGATGCCAAGTTTTACATCTGTACGATCGCCAGTCTTTGATGAACATTTCTGTAGGGTCGTACTGCTTTCTTTTCTTCTCGTCTTCGGAAATCGTTGACGTACTCGAAGTGCTTGTATTGGTGGTTGCGCTTTTCTTTTCCGGAGCCTCGGGACTGTGCGCTCTTGCTCCATAATTCTGCAATTTCAATTTATTTTTGATTAATATTCAACGAAAGAAATGAAAAAAAAATTAATATTAAATATAAATTAATAGCAAAATGTTTAATATTCACCACTCTCTCTTTTTCCTTGACATACGAGGAGATAAGATCGTGTAAAAAGAAAAAGGCTTCGGCATCCACAGTCACAAAAATATGATCTTCAAATTCTGTAATAAAGCTGCACTCCACCAATGGCTTCTCACCTTTTCGAAAAAAATATTTATTCAATTTAAAATTCACAGCATTAAACACTAGAAACTAATATTTCTCCATAGAAATGAAAAATATACTCTTAAAGAGATCAATAATTATTAATTTACAAAAGAAAAATATTAAATATAAAATAAATAAAAAATAGAAAAGAAAATATTAAATATAATTATAAAATTGTACTTTATTCGTATTTTTAAATTAACGCTAGTCAATCAACTAGTTAAAACATTAGTCAATCAATAATTTTTTTTATTTAGAAAAGAAATTCTTTTATTATAATTCACATACGAAGTAAATGTCGGTGAAGTTCATGACTATGATCAAGGATTATAAAAATATTTTTCGTGACGAAAATACAAATTTTTCTTTTTTAATAATAATTGATAAAAAACGATACCAAACATTTTGACAAAAATTTAATATTAATAAAAATATAAATTCCATTTTTAAAAAATTACACGAAAAATTTTTTGTACTATTTACAAAAATTTGTTTTCTTCTAAATCCTTGATTATAAACGTTGTGAACTTCATCAACATTGGAAAAATGCAATTAACTGCATGCGAATTGACAACGAGAGAAAATAGAATTAATAACTTTTGCATCATGCGAATTAATGCGCTACAACTATAATATTTATAATATAAAATAAAAAATAAATTTTTTTCTTAAACTTTCTATATTAAAGCTGACAGTGCAACTCATTTTCTCAAGTACTTACTATATAAAATATGTTTAGGCAGTCCTAAAAATATAGAGAGAAGAATATTGCAGATAGAAAATTCATTGAAGAATTTCTAATTTCTAATTTCCAATTTTTAATTTTTAATTTAATGACTATTATATTATTACTATTATAATTTAATGACGTTTATAACTATTAGAGTTTAGAGAAAAGCTAAGGTGATTTGAGTTAGAAATTAAAAAAAAATAACTACTTTATAATTTTCTGAAAATAAATTCAAACTTACCAATAACATCTGGCGTTTTCGCACTTTGCAAATGTTCGGTTTTCAAGTGCAATTGCAACGAGGGGAGAGCAAATATCACTTCCCTGGTGTGAGAATGTTCCTGTAATTTGCCAGAAGCTGTTGATGTACTTCTCCCGCGGACTGGATTTGCACTTTCAGAGGTGCTGTCCGTTCTTTCGCGTTCAACACACGGGAATCGATCGACAGCTGTAAATACATAAAATATTATAATTAATGTAAAAAACTAAATTAAAAGAAATTAATTGAAAATGATATTAAAATGATTAATTAATTAATTAATTAATACATTAAATTTAAAAAATCAATAAATTAAATACGATATTAATATAATTATAACAATAAATTAAATTTAAAAAATTAATTTAAAGAAGAAAAAATATGGGCGAATTTTTTATACCATCGATTTCACTGCTCGCGAATGCGTAATGAAACCATTCCTGTAATGTCTTGAATTGTGGTGGAAATAAAACGCTTCTACTGAGCCTGCAAACTGTCGCCATTGAATGATGCCTCGCGTGTTGCTCTTGCTGTTGACCCAAACTTATCGTTAAAGTTTGCACTATATGAACGTCACACGTATTCGGCGCTAAAATTAATAATCATTTATTGTTAATTTATTTATTAGCAGAGACTTAAAAGCTATGATTTTTAATAAATTAGTAAACTAACATTCGACACTCGGAATTTCTTGAGCTTCAGTGGCAAAACTGATACACGGCTCCTTCATGGAGAACAGAGCCCAATTTTTGCTTTTGAAATTAATGCCGTGAAAACAAGCGAGACTGATGTTGGATCCATGAAGTTCCATTGTACCACCGAGCACGGTTCCAGTTGATGGCAGAGAAAATTTCAAACTTCCCAACTGGAGGCCAGCTACTTGCGCCAAGACACGTTGCCAATGACGATGATGTCGTGCATCAGAAATCGCCGTCTGATTCATCGTCCACGGACCTTTATTGAACAATTTCAAAAATATATTAGAAAATAAAGACAATTAGAGATATTTAAAAATTATAACAACTCAATCAATTGTAAATAAATGTCGAAAAAAGATAAATTATACAAATCAATCATAAAAAGGTCGGAAAAAGAATTTTCAAACACGAAAAAAATAAATAAAGATTAAAAATAAAAGAAAAAGATATTAAAAATAGAATGAAAACAGAATGAAAATAGAATAAAAAGAGAATGAAAAAAGAATAAGAAGAAAATTAAAATAGAATAAAAAACTAAAAAGAGTTAGAAAAGAATTTTTTCGCTATAACGAAAAATTGTCGAAATAAATTTTGAAAATAAAAAAAAAGAAACATAACGTTACCGAAAATCATTTCAAATATTTCCAAAAGATTTTTACTTTCGGTAGTTGATTTTTTCTTTTGTTGCCTCTTCTTAAAGCTACTGTTGCTAACTCTCTGATGACGTGGTTGCAACGAACTAAACACACGTTTACTGCTCTTAAATTGTTGACTGAAAAATTCGTCCAATTTGTAATACATTTTCAACAGATCAGCAGTTGTCGATTTACTGATCATTATCTGCAATTGATCCCAACCCAAATCACCGTGCATGAAAATAATTGCTGGCCTAAAAATCGAAGAACAGAAATTACAATTTTATTCCTCTATTAAAATATATACGGAAATTATAAAAAAAAGAACAGACCTTCTCGTGGGCATGAAAGCGTCCTCTTTATTATTTCTATTAATTTTCCATTCGTCCCGCAGAGTGACGTCGAGAGAAGAAACACGACTCATTAAAACACTTGTTCCCATATAATCCAAACGCAACTCCAGTGCAAAGAGTTTTAAACCCACAGTGTGATCGGGCTCAGTTCCTGGTTCCTCTCGAATGTGAACTAAATTTAAATTCACAAAATCAAAACAATCAAAAATAAATCAATAAAATTAAAATTTGTATTTAGTAATACTCACTGTACGTGTCAATTTTACTGAGTTCAATAATACCGCCGACAATTCCACCTTTTGCGTCTAAACTGGAACCACCGAGACCAACGCCAATGTACAAATTCTTATGTCCCGTGCTGCCAATTGATAATCTACCGTCAGATCGGAAATCCTTCGTCATCCAAGAAACATTTCCCATAACGTTACCCATGTTCATGTGAACATTCAAGCGAGTTGAATTAATTGCAAACAAAACCAATGTCTCCCAAGCTGATTCTCTCATTTTCACTTCAGACGGTGCTTGTTTCTCGGCGGTGAAACTCCATCCTCTTCCAATGTCTGCGAGAAAAGAAGAAGCAAAAATAATTATTAACAATAACAATAAAAATTAATATTGTAGGTACTTAAAAATCCATTAATTATAATTTATTTTTAACCATTTTAATAAAATTCTTCATCAAAATTCAATTATTTTTCGAAATTTTAATAAAATTCTTCTCCAGAATAAAGTTTTTAAAAAGAATTCAATTACTTTTAAAACATTTATAAAATTTAATAATCAAATTTTTAATTACAATTATTAACAAACAAGATCATTTTAAAATATTTAAGAAAATTCTTCGAAAACTATTTTCAAATTGTTGAGAAAATACCTTTCAGTCTTGCATGTTTCGGTATGTCATTTTCAAGACTCAGTCTTAATTTATCTCTGTTTAATGTAGGACTACGTTCGGGCGCACTTTTCGAAAGTATATCAGCACCGTGTCTCTCATGATGTTTCAATAGTGAACTTCCCATTACAGCTTCCTCTTGATTCAAAGGCGGTGTACCATCGCCTTCAGAATATGCGGCACTGCTGCTCAAATCGCCCAAGAAAAGACGCCTCACAATACTACGACGATACCACGCTTTTGGAAATGCGAGAATTTCCGTCAAACGACGCATGTCGTATTTAAATGACGCCGATCCAATATCAACAATAGCTGAAAATAAAATAAAAAATCGAATTTACTTCTGATTTAAATATAAAATCTAAAATACAAGTGTACGAAAAAACGGTCTGTTTAAATGTTAATAAATAAATAATTAAATCTTACTTGAGAATCGAATAACAGCTCGACTCGAATCAGTTTTCTTCAATTGTTCATTGGGAAAATTGAGTTTTCGACTTCTTGACAAATGAAATTTAACGAATTCAACATTTATACTGAGAGAGTCTTTTCGTTCGCTGTCGGACAATGGGGACCATTGAGCTTCCTTTAATCCAGACTTTTTGCCACCGCCATAGGGGTGAAATATATAAACGGAAAAGTCAGCGAGACAACCGGTCACTGATAATCCACCGGTAGCTGAACCAGCCTCCTTTCCCATTGACAGCGCATTATTTGTCTTGTATTCTTTAAATTCAGTCATTTCTTCCTCGGCGCGTTTCGACGAAAAAACAATGTCCAGCGACGGCAATTGTAACATACATTCGACTCTCGACACTGGCAAACATGAAAATCTGCAAAAACGAAATTCATAAATTCTTCAATTAAATACATATATATTAGAAAATAAAAAACTTTTTTAAAAAAAAACTCTGAACTTACCGAAAAGTGGAGGGCTGCATGTGAAAGTAAACGATGACATCAACTGGAAAACTGGAGTAAACATAATTTCCACTGGCGGCAGAAACGGCCCACGAGGAACTATCCATATTCTCTAGAGGGAACATCGCATTTGTTTGTCCACTACTATTAAATGACGGTTTACTTGGAATTGGTTCGAGTGTTTGTTCGAGAAATTCAAGGATATGTGGACTGATAATTGTTTCTTCTGGAATACTTTGAAGTGTCATCCATGCGAAGAGACTCGCTTTCTTTGTGCTCGACTTCTTTAATAAATTCGACGTCGATGGATTCAGTATATTCTGATCAGGGGCAATTCTCGGTGATATTGGTTCTTCAGGAAGTGTTTTTGACTCGTAATGTATCTGTCATGGAAAAAAAAATATTTAAATCAATTTTTTTTCATTCATTTGGGAAAATTTTCTGAATTACGATAAACTATAAATTATATTTCCAATAATTTACCTTAACATCTAATCCTGGAATGTGAAAAATGGTCAAATCTACTAAAGGCACGCTCGCATGATGAACGAATCGTAATCTCGCTGAACTTGTAGTTGCCGATTTATCTTTACTGCTCAGGTGTTTTCTGCTACTACTAGGACTACTTGGCTGGAATTCAAAATTGCCACCAGAGCAGGAGCGTTCTTTTTTCATTCTAGTTAATCTAGAATAAAGAGATTTTTATTATTACCGATTTAGAATTTAAAATTCAGAATTTTTTAATTTTTTTAAATTTTGATAATAAATAATATAAGAAATATTTTATATTTGAAAATAAAAAATTTTGTAATTTCCATAATGTAATAATAAATTGAATATCACATTTCGCGCGTAATATTTGCGAGTTTAAAAATATAGATACATGAATAAACTAAAAAAATGAAAAAAATAAAAGGATTGAATAAATTAAAGAAATAAAATAAAAAATAAGAGAAAAAAAAGGAAATAAAAAAGTAAGGGAAGAAAATAACGTTAAAAAAAATTCAAATAAAAACTTACAATTTGAGTTCGTCTTCTTTTGGATCTTTAGTGTGTAGAACGCATTTTCCACTGTTAATTAAAACTTTAACGTCAAGTTCAAAGTCTATATTGGGCTCCTGAGGCTTTTGTGGCACGATATGTGGCGAGGATGTCGTCGAAGTTTGTTCCCTTCCAAATGAATCAAGAAGAGGCGCACTTCCTTCCATACTATCGTAACTCGAAGTGACACTCATATCACGATGTTTCTTTCTCAATTCAACTTGTTCACCCTCGATTTCAATAGTGTCCGGCCAATCGAGTTCCCTTTCGGGTAAACTCAATTCCGATCCTGCACTCGGCAGGGAGGATTGCCTGTGAAAAAAGGGAGGAAACCCGATTCTATTTCAAAATTTATATACTATTTGAATAAAGTCGATATTTCTCGACTGATAGATAATTTAATTAAGATTTGATGGTCAAAATTTTGCCATCGGCAAGATAAAAAAATTTGTCCATCAAATCTTTGCCATGTCACTTAAGGAATTAATATAATAAAATTATTAATTAAAATTTATAATTAAATAAAATAATTAAAATTAAAATTATTAATGCTAATGATCGATATTTACCGGCACATTGTGTGAGTATCACTGAATGTCACTCGTGGTCCGCTGAGTCCTTTCACTCTTAACGATGCTGATCTAAAACCACAAAAAAGAAATATTTAAAAAATTATAATTATTTCAATAAAATATTTAATAAAATGAATTACAAATAATTTTATTTGTCATTTTAGTTAATAAGTAGATAATAAATAATAATTGGAACTTACCGACTAGGACCACTTCTGGGACTACTCTCGTAACTCGCAGAATTTGCGGAATTAATGTCCGCATTCAAATCCTCGGGACTTTCAACTTGATGTTCTGGAGTTGGCGACGGAACAATAAACGATCGCGATCGATATGCACTCGGTTTACTACCCAGGCCAAGTTTTCCCTTTATTCCCGAAGCTTTAACCGATTGTCTTCTTAATTTCTGAATCATGTCCCTAAAATTGCCAATACAATTAAATAATCATTGAAAATCATTAAAAATCATTAAAAATTAAAATTTGAACTCTAAATTAAATAAAGAACTTAAATTCCAATTTAAAATTTCAATTTTAAATATAAATAGAACAAAAGTTCTAAAATCAAGAAAGTAGATATATAATTTTGAAGAAAAGCAACCTTCGAAAATCTTTAAAGACCATTGCCTCCAGCTCGTGTAAACGTTTCATTTCCTGTTCAATTGTTCCATGAGAGGCGCCCAATGATCTAAGATCGTTGATAATTTTCGCCTGCTCATTCATTTCCTTTTCAATTAATTTCGAACGCTTCTTTGCATCAAGGGACGGATCGAACACAAATGCCGGCAAACTGTCTGTCCAATTTTTTGATTTCTTCATTAAAATGCTCTCCTGTTAAAAATAATCGTTAAATTAACAACAAAATTAAAATTTTACCAAAAATTAAAAATACAAAGAATTATTCAAAAAATAGAATTTGAAAAAGAAATTCAACTTAAAATTAAAGGAAGTAAAATTAAAGTATTGAAAAAATAATTTAAATAAATTGAATAAAGTTTATAATTTAAATTAGGAGAAACAAAATTGTTAACAAAATTGTTAACTATTAGTAGATTTCAATTAATTAGAAAAAAGAAAAAGAATTGTTGACGATTAGTAAATTTAAATTATTTAGGAGAAACAAAAAGAATTGTTGACTATTAGTAATATTTAAATTAAAAGAAACAAAAAGAATTGTTACTGACAATTAGTAAATTTAAATTAAGAGGAACAAAAAGAGTTATTTGACGATTAGCACCAAAAACATACAAGCAAATACACCAGAAATTTTGTTAGTACATTACCAAAAAAACCGAGGACGAATCAACACCCAAGTAAATAAGAAAAAAAATAAATAACCATACTTTTTTTTTAACCTGGCTCGTGCTGTTGTTTGGTTGATCCGCATCGTCACTATCGTAATCGAGCGAAACATGAGGATCGTCTTCCTCGAAGCCCGTTAACATTGTCAAAGTGTGACCAAGTGCTGACAATTGTTTACCTACACTCACGTCCAAATGAATATCAACTCCTTCCATTTGCCACTGAACATTCAATAACCATTTAGCGTTATCTGCAATTTAATTTACATGAGTTTATTTCTTAAAGAAATTAAATGAGTTTATTTCATAAATAAATTATATTATGTAACAAGAATACATTAAATTTAATAAAATACAAATTATTTAGTTAAAAAACAAGATTTTGTAAAAAATCTTGGATGAAAGAATTTTGGACAAGAATTTTGTAAAAAATTACTTGGAGTAAAAAACATTACTTAATTAATTTTAATTGATTTCTTTGAAAATTTCAATTATTTTTAAAAAATCTTGTAAAAATTCTCCAAAAAAATTCAATTATTTTATGAAAATAAATTGAATGGCTAATATTTAATAATATTATTTAGAATTATTTTGAATAGTAGAGAAAAATAAGTCTCACCTGATTTGTCTTGCTTTTGTGCAATAGTTCGACTGCAGACTTCATAAGTACCTTCGGAAACAACACAAAGATTCATTACATTATTATCTGTCATATCCGGTTTCCAATCGTCCAGAGAAGTTTCAAAATCCTCTGCAAATCTTAAGCAAAGGCCAACAAATCTGAAAATTAGAAAAAGAAATTAAGCATATTTAAGAATATCAAAATTCAATTATTTCTAAAAATCCATTGCTATAATACTTTTAATATTAAATTATTATTATCTAAAATTTTAACCAAAACTCATTTTTAAATCAATTTTTATTACAAAACTTTACAAAATTTCCATTATTTAAATACAAAAATAAATTATTTATTCAGTAATTGAATTTTATAACAATTTTTGAAAATAATTGAATTTCTGAGAAGAATTTAAATAATAATTTTTGAAAACAATGGAATTCATGCGATGAATTTTATTAAATTTTGTTTAAATAATTGAAATTTAGACAAGAAGTTTATTAAAATTTTTGACAATAATTTAATTCTTGAGAAGATTTTGCTACCTATTTATGAAAATAATTTAATTATTAACGAGAATTTAAAAAAAATTTTGAAAATGATTTAATTTCTGCAAAGTATTTTATTAATTTTCCAAAACTTGAATTCTTGTGATAAATAATAATTGAATTCTTGACGAAATATTCGTTAAAATTTTTTAAAATAATTGAATTTCTTCGAAGAATTTTATTACTTTTGAAAATAATTGAATTCTTGTGATGAATTTTGTTATTTATAAAAATAATTGAATTTTGCAAAGAATTTTTTTTAAATTCCTAAAAAAATATAATTGAATCTTTGTGAAGAATTTTGTTATTTATCAAGATAATTGCATTAAAACTTTGGAAATAATTAAATAATATTAAAAAATTCATTCTGGACAGAAATATAAAAAAATTGTTGAAGGTTTTGTATTAGAATTCGTGGTAGTTTGATAGTTTATGAGGCAAACAAAAAAGAAACTAAAAATTCAGAATTTTCTTATGAATTTCAAAAATTTAATTTTTTCCAGAACTTTTAATAAAAATCCCTGACTTTTCCCTGAATTCCCTGACCTGTGGCAAAATTAATTTAATTAATAAGTTTGAATTATTAATTTAGTTGAATAAATTTAAATTATTAATTTAGTTAATAAATTTAAATTATTGATTCAGTTGATAATTTTGAATTCATTCTAAAATTGATGACAGTGGTTTTGTTTAAGGAAAACTTAATTTCAACAATGTAAATAATTAATTTTTGAAAAAACTCACCGCCCTTTACTAACGAGACTTCCACTGCTACACGCAGAAATACTCGTATTCTCCAAAGTAATAACAACAGCGCCTCGCGATTCTCCATCATAAAGTCCACGACTCATTCCCCAATTATTTGGTGGCAGTGAATTTAATGGAATGCAAATTCCCATATCGTCGACAGTGAGTTGTAAAAATAATGTTCCTAAATTTGGTGCGCTCAATTGACTCGTTAATTGGCCGAATGGAACTTTCTCAAAGACCTGTTGAGTTGCCGTCAATACTTCTTTATTTAAATTCGATCTCTTCTCATTCCAATATTCATAGGCATTTTTGTAATTTAACCAAACCAACACGGCCTTATCGACGGCAATCGGTTGAATGTAAATTAATGGACGTTTTAATGTTATCAATACAACTTCCTTGGCTTCATCCTCAGCCATTTCCTCCTGAAATGCATTACGTAAACCGACACGTGTATTGAAGAATGCAAATTGTTGAAATTCCGGTTCCGCCTCCTCGAACATGACATTCTTCAATAATTGTCCTAAACTCAAATTAATATCGACTTGAGCTTTTCCAAAAAGTTTCATTTGCGTCGAACCGGAAACATTTTGAACACGATTTGATAATTGTAATTCAACGGCTCCTGTTTCTAGTCGCACTGCCGAATTTGTTGGTGTTGTTGCTGTTAATTGGATCCTCTGAAAAAAATAAATATAACCAAACAATTATAGGAAATCCTTTTTATTCTATTTTGCTCTCGACTTGAAAATATAAACAAAATACTAATAATAATTATAGATTTTCAAAATAAATAATATTTAAATAATTACAAAGGGGAATTTTTTTTAATTTACCTTAATTCGTATGATTAAAGTGAATAGGAATCTTTTCAGTGAAGAAGAGGAGGAAGCGGGTTCTTCGTCCTCCAGCCAAAGGGGCACGGGTTTCTCGCCACCGTACACCTTCTGCACGACTTCGTTTACCTCCCTCATGAAGACCTTTTGTACGAAGACCAAATGATTCAACAAGTCAGTCGATAATGAATGTTCAAAAACTCCGATATCTGCCTTTGCACTCAAATAACTTCCCTGTCTCAAAACAACACCGTCTAGAAAAAATTAAAATGACAAATTATTTCTTCTACATTTTTTATAATGCATAATAAATAATAATTATATTCAGTTAATAAATGATTTTTTTTTAATTATTAATCTGAAATTATTCGAAAATTGCAGTTGGAATTTGAAAATAAAAAATTTCGTTAATTGAAGAATAATAAATCTAATAAATTAAATACAGTTTCACATTTTCTAGTTAATAATAAAATCAGATAAATAATAAATAGTTTAATAATTTGTAAATCCATACCTGCAAGTTTATTGTCATTTAAACTACTGCTTCCATCCTGAATATATTCAGCGGAGACGTGAACTTTCGGTAATTCAATGCTCGCTTCAGAGGGTAAATTCGCCTCGGTTACTTGTAATTTCGTAGTAAAACTCAAACTATGCTGGGGCAAGTCGATCGTGAATTTTGCCTTGCTACCAGTTATACCGGAACTTGTCACCTGATCCATTTTATACTGCGCCTGAAGAGACGGCAATAGAGCAGCGGTGATACTGAGACTCTGGAGAATAAGATGAAATTGCATAACAATCGGTTCCAATAATCCCGAAACATGTTGAGGTTTCTCCACATCTATCGTCGGTGCCGGTGGATATTGATGTGGACTTCCCGGTGCACCGTCCGCCTCCTCCTGCTGTTGTCCTCGCGAAAGTCTCGATGACGCTCGTGTCACTCTCAATTCCTTGAAATTGAACACAAAATTTTCAAATTAATTTTTTATAATTTTTTAATAATTAATATTTGAATATCTATCTATCTTTTATCTATCTTCTATCTTCTAAATTAATAATCGTTGTATTCCGAAAATCTGTTCGCAGTTTGAAATTTTGAAAATAAATTTTTTTATAAAAGAATTTCATCAAAATTATTAAAAACAATTGAATTTATATTAAAATTCTTGAAAGAATCGAATTTAATTAATATTTTTAAAAATAATTGTATTTTTTTGAGAAATTTTTAAAATATTTTAAATAATAATAATCAAGAATATTTAATTTTATGTACATAATACAAATGAATTCTTTAAATTTAAATCTGTAATCATTCAAAAATTGATTTCGAAAATTGAAAATTTTTTAATTTACAGAACAATTTATTTTTATTAAAATTAAAAAATATAAAAACGGGGGATCGTTACCCAAGGAAAATTATTATTTGTCATATTTAATTAAAAATAAAATATACCTGAAGGGTGGAGGATAATTGTTTACTACCCCTGGTCATCATTCCATGCAATGCGACTGGATGCTGCGGAATGTCAATATTAACAGCGCCGACGGTTAATAAACCGCTGTTTTTATCCTTTTGCTTTCTCGTCACGCTGGAATATAAAGCTTGCGATTTTCCGACAGTGACTTTAACGACTGTCTGCTGACTGGGAGCAACGCCTTCCAATAAAACAATCATCGTACGTCCAATTTGTCCCGTCAAACTGCATTCGAGACTCGCTGGTCGTGATTTTTTTCGACACGTTAAACTCGCGTGTAAACTCGTTATCTCCGCCTCGAGTTTTAGGCCACTCAACGTTGCCAATAATCGTGTCCGATGAATTCGCGCCACTCCAAAAATTATCAGTCTTGTTCGCTCTCCAGTCACTAAATCTGAAAGAAAAAAAAATTTAGCCAAACGAAAATACAAAAAACTAATCGCCAATACTTTCTCATGTGATGAGAATGTAAAAACAAGACCGAATTTTGAATTTCAAAAAAAGAAACTTACTGAGCTCTCGTTGGGGTGGAATTGGCGTTGAACTACTCTCGGCATTAATTCCCTTCTCAATATCCGTGTCTTTCGTTTCATTGAGCGTCTCATATTTTTTTCCACCTTTATAATTCTCGGCGCTATCGGCCGGAACGGAAAAACGATGAGCAACAGTTTTTGTCTCCGGTTTTGTTGCATATAAATCAAGAAGATAGTAAATTGTTTTCCAACAACGTGGCGCCAATTTCGATGCGTCTTTACATTTTTCCGATATAATACTAAATTTATCGAGACCCGAACCATTTGGACTTGCACCGAAATTCGGTGTAATAACACCTTCACTCAAATTAATGTAGCCCTTAACACTTTTTCCCGTACTTCGTAATTTTTGCGCAAAACTTTGTGGTCTCGATCGAATACTCGACGAGGGCGATATCACTTTCTGTTGTTGTGCATCGAAATTATTTTGCATTAATGGCTCGTCTGATTTTTTACCACCTGCCAAATGGTCCTGAAGATCGGAGGCTGAAAAAAATAAAATTCAGTTGTAAATAAATAATACAAATTAGCAAAAAAAAATGGAAGTTTTTGAAAAATAAGTTGCTTAATATTTACTTGACGATGAACCATTTTTTGTGGGAGGATTGTGAACTGTCAAATTGTTATTCCTCTTGATTTCAGGTTGCTGTTCTTTGAGTTCCAATTGTGTTTCCTTAAAATTCTGATACATGTTACTTATTTGATGCAACAGTCTCAATAGTGGCATATTCACCTGCTGACTAATATATCGAATATTTAAACTAAAATTCACAACCGTACTTGTGTGCTTTTTTAATTGACCACGTGAAATATATAAAATATTCTGCTTCTGTATCATATCATCAACGGCCATGTCAGCCATTTTTTTAATATCTACATCGATACCAATTTTCTCGCACAAAAAGGCCGGAGTTTCCGGCGGAATGTCCAAATGAAACTTGGTTCCACCTTTTTTTGTCGGATATTTGCTTCCTGTGTGATTAGAAAAAAAAATTCTATTGAAAATATTGTAAATTTAATAATAGCTAAAATAAAAATAGTTAAATTAAAAATAATATTAGTTCAGAATATTTTCTCTTTTCGGGTTGCGACAAAAATTTAATTTTTATTCTCCCTGACTGTTCCCTGATTTCCAGACAAAATTTTGACTTTTTCCCTGAACCTAAAAAATATTCTGCGATTCACTCTAAAAATGATTAGATACTCAAAAAAATGTTCTATTACATTTATTTACGAATTTCTCTAATTGTAAAACTATTCGAAAACATCAAAACTTTTCTTTTTAATAAATATTTTAATCATTGTTATTATTCCATAGGAATTAAAATTCTTCAAACGATTTAAATTCAAACATTTTTTAAATTCAACAAATCAAAAATATTTTATTATAAAACATGAAGATATCGATCACTCCGAGATTTATGAAAATAATTAAATTATTGGGAAGAAATTTTATAAAAAATTTGTAAATAATTGAAATGCTGTGAAATTTTTATTTTTTGTAAATAATTAAATGTTTGCGTAAAATTTTATTCAAATTTTTAATAAATAATTGAATACTTTTGGAAAATTTTATTAAAATAGATATTGAAATTTTTGGAAAATAATTGAAATTTTGTCAAGAATTTTATTGAAAATTTTAAAAATAATTGAATTTCGGAAAAGAATTTCATTATTTATAAAAATAATTGAAATTTTGTTGATAATTATAAACTTTAACTAATTTCAGAAGAATTTGAAATAATTCTTTTTTTTTAAATCTACGTTCTTTAAATTTTGTAATTAAAATTATTCCTTTCCTCACCTTTCTTTTTATCGGTAATTTTACCGAATTCACTGACAATAATATCGATTCTCATTGTCTCCATACTACCGACGAGGGACAAATTCGAACCCAGTGAATCCAACGATGAAACGTTATTCAAATTACTGGAGCCGATTGCTGACAGCATTTGTTGCGGCATCACGGACAATGATGATAAAAGAGGTTCAAAAATTAAATGAGCATCTAACAGTCTTAGAGAGTCTTTCATTGGGTACAGAAATGGCCGGCTTTGAACGTCTGAATCTTCAGTGTCGTCAGTTGTCATTGTATTGATTTTTGAGTCCTGAAATTTTTTACAAAAAAAGAATAACTAACTAATTTAATAATTTAATTTAAATCAATTTAATTAAGAAAATATAATCAAAGCAATTTCGAAAAATGGAAAGATAATAAAAACGAAAATTATAAAAAGACCAAAATCTAACTAATTGAAAAAAGAAAAAAAAAACGAAAATATAACTAAATGAAAAGGGAAAAATAATTAAAAAAACGCAAATATAATAAAATGAAAATATGGAGAATGAAATGTATGTAAAAATTCATTTTGAAAATTGGAAAGTAGATACTAATTTTAGTGACGAAATAGAAATTATTCTACCTTGATATTTTTTTGCTCGGTCCGAAAGACCTGAGAGAGAAAAATAATTACAGTATCGTCTTTTGGGGTGGAAAAAAGTGTTAACGTACCCAATTTCCTTTCAAGTGAGTCTTATCATTTTCTTTGATAAATTCTTGTTGTTTCGCCATCCAACTGTACAAATCTTCACCAGCGTTAACCGGTCCTCGAGAATGATAACCAGTCGGCGATGTAATTTGGTCCAAACTTCCAGTACTGTGCTGACTTCCATGTCCTCCACCGCCCGAATAAATACTTGGATTCGACCCAAGTTGATGTGAATGTGAAACGTAAATTTGCGGCGTCTTCTCTTCTCGTAACGTGCCATAGCCTGAGAAAGAAAAACCAATTATATTTCCAATCTTAACTGAATAAGAGTATTTAATTTTTGTTAATTTGTTAATTATCTGTTAAATTATTGTTTGTTAATTTTTTTTGCTCAATTTTTTTTATTAATTAGTTTTATTTGAGAAACAACACACAACAATGAAAAGCGCATTACTCACTGATATTAGGTTCTTTTGGTTGATTAAATAATCCTCCACTTGCAAGCAATGGAAAGACAATACTGGCACGAGTACTAACAGGCACTTGTGTGGGCTGCAGTGATCTTCCTTTTTTCGAAAGAGCTACTGGTGGAGAGGGAGAGGTTAGTGAATCCGGGCCTGGTACCGGTGTCGATAAAGGACTGGTATCTCTCCCGCGAGGAGAGCTTACCGGAACCGTCAAACCATCACCACAAACACCTGGTTATCCCATATAGCAAGGCAAGTTTTTTTTTCGTTACGAAGTACAAGAAAAGAAGCTATTTTTTTAATTAGACAATTTCACAATAGAAAGCAGCGATAATCTTCAGCCAAAATTAAATTAAACTACAAAAGCACTATTTAATTAATCTTCGATTAATTTATTTTTATCTGTTCAGTTTATTCCAAACTCCATGTTTCATCCAGTTTTTAAAACACTTTTCAATTCCTAACATTTTCGAACTTTTTAATAATTTTTCCTTTCAAATATTTTTAAAAATTAATGTATTAAAAATCATTGAATTCTGGCAAAGAATCTTATCAAAATTTATCTTATCAAATTTGAGAATAATTGAATTTCTTCGCAGAATTTTATTATTTTTGAAAATAATCGAATTCTCGTGAAAAATTTTAGTAAAATTTTAAAAAATCCTAATTAAATTCTTTTGAAGAATTTCTTTGAATTTTTTTTTAAATAATGGAGTTTCTTTAATAATTTTAATTGAAAATTTTAAAAGTAATTGAATTTTATGAACAATTTCTTTCAAGTTTTTAAAATAATCGAATTCTCGCGAAAAATTTTATTAAAATTTTAAAAAATCCTGATTAAATTCTTTTGAAGAATTTCTTTGAAATTTTTTTAAATAATGGAGTTTCTTTAATAATTTTAATTGGAAATTTTGAAAGTAATTGAATTTTATGAACAATTTATTTCAAGTTTTTAAAATAATCGTGTTTCTTAATAATTAAAATTAACAATTTAATTATTGAATTTTATTAGAATTTTTAGAAAATAATTAAATTCTTCTCAAAAATTTTATTACAATTTTCTAAAATAATTTAATTCATTCAAGGAATTTTATTAAAATTTGTGAAAATTTCAACAATATTAATTAATTATGCACTTAGTAAGTGAATTTTTTAAATTTTGGTTTTATTTAGAAAAATTTGTATTTGAAAATAAAAAATTATGCAATTTGCATAATAATAAGAAATAAAATAGGACGTTCCGCGCGCATATCATTTACTAGTTTTTTTCTATAAAGAAGCTACGTTTATATAATTAATTAGAAAAGTTAATTAGTAAGGCTAATTAGTAAAGATTAGTAACTAGTGTTAGTAAAAAATTTCCATTATCAATGAATCAAGCAATGCTATTTTTCTAGTTTTAATAAAAAAAATATGCGAGGGTGAAGGAATGGGATTTGGTGCACAGAAAAGAAATTTTTTTTGCCCGAATTAGTGAAAGAAAAGTGGTGAAATTTTGATTGTTCTGATTTTCTTTTTTCAAGAGAGAAAAAAAGCAGCTTGGATTAAAAAAGATAAAAAAATATACCTGAGGTTTTATCGAGTCCACTTTTAACGTGGCTTTGCTTGTGCAAGTTGTCACTATGAATCAGCATAGCACATTCGTCCGTGACTTCTTGATCGTCAACGTCTCCTGCACTACCTTCATCACCGTCCGTGAGTATATTTTCCTGTGTAAAAAAGCAAAAGCAAAGCTACTATTTTGCGTTCATGAAACTATTTTCTACAACCTCAAGCAATCAATAGGTAACTAAAAAATAATTTCAAATATTTTCAACAATTTCAAATTTCTAATTTTCTTTTTCTTTACTATTTAGAATTCGAAATTAGAATTTATTGCGAAAACATTTGAAATCAAATAAAATATTCACGTGTGTTATTCATATATAATGAAATGTTAAAAGCACAGCGATTTTTTTTTAGAAACGTTTTCACACTTTCTAAACAAATATATAATCTATAGAAATAAAAAATATTATTGAAGAGAAATAACAAAAGAAAAATTCGAAAAAACATGAATCTACGTGATTGTTAAAGACTAATTTTTTATCAAAGAACCCAAAATAGAGAAGCGGACACAATGACGTATTTGAGGACAAGAATAAATATTTTGTTTTCAAGCTACGATTTTTTGTAGATTTTAAATAAAAAATTTGTCATAAATGTCCATACTCCTCTTATAATTTAGAATTTCCTCCTCATCCGTCTCGCTTATATATTGCTCGTTGAAATCCTAAGAGACAATTTTTAACCATCTTGTTGTGAATTATTTGTAAATAATAAAAATTCTAGCAAAATTAAAAGAATTCGTTATTTTTATAATAAAAAAAGACACAAATACTACGTATTTCTTCTTTTATTAGAAAATAATGACAAAAATTATTTTGAAAAGCAAATATTAAAAGAAATAATAATAATTCATAGAAAAGATATTTAATAAAATGAAAAAATCGTGAAGTTGAAATTGATTATTAGAAGAATTATTAGAAAAAAAAGAATATTACCTCGTCAGGATCGGAAACGGCAAAAGTGACATTAAGGGGTTTAACGTGTTTTGTTTTGTAATTATGTTCCAATAACAATGGTGTATAAAGTACGTTCTTCCATTGTCGGCTTAGAACAATTACGCCCTGAAATATACAAAATTGTGCAATTGTAATTAATTAAAAAAATTGTTATTAACTTATGAATTGAAAAAATACAAAATTACTGGAAAATTTGAAAGTCTGAATTTTCTTTCTCAAATTAAAAAAAAATTCATGAATTAAAAAATAAAAATAAAATAAAATTAGCAATTTCAAATCTAATAGAATTTAAAATTCGAGAAATTTTATTAAAATTTTTGAAAATATGAACAGTAATAATTCATTAAACAAAAATTACGTAATGAAATTAAAAAAATTTATTTTATATTGAAATGCTGAAAGAAGTGGTTTTTAAAAAATCGTAATGAAAATTTTTTGAAAATAGTTAAATTCCTGAAAATAATTTTTAAAAATTGAAACAAGAAAAGTTTCTCAAATTTCATTAAAATAAATTTTATATTTAAAGAATTTAATTTTAATACTTTTAAAAATTGTTTTTGAAATATAATCCTATTTTTGAAGAACTATATTTCGAAAAATTATATTTTGCAAAAATATAGTAAATTATCATTGAATTTCAAAAAGAAAGTAAATATTTTTTTGTCACTTTTTACCTGACGAAGGGTAGACAATAGTGGTAAATCGATTTCTCGGAGATTTTCCTCAATCATGGAAATATCGGTGAGTATCACATAACTTTGTAAAACGCTACATAATTGACAAGACGGATCCTCCTGAAGAGTTTTGGCAAGTGGCGTGAGTCTTCCATATCGACTCTGAAAATAAATAGTGAAATTAAATTTTTTAAAAATATTATATAATAAATAATATATATTTTTCATTTTCTTTTCTACCTTTGCCGGCATGTGAATGCCTTGAATATCTAAAGCTTCTGCCATTAGACAAGCAACAACCGCTGTTGATCTTCTGTACATTGAACGAAACATATTAATAATTTGTATTGCAAATCTATTGCTTGGATTCATCCATGCATTTATTGCTGGCGAAGCTGTACTAAGTAAATTCCAATCTAATCGTGTAAAATCAATTTTCCTCGTAATTGGCGTTCGTGGAGGTGCCGCAAAATTAAACCACACTGTTCTCAGTTCAATCACACAAGAAACGGTATTTCCATTTGTTGTTTTTGCCACGAGATTATTGCTCGTTGCACTATTATTCGGTTGCGCTGTGTTTGGCGTTGTCGGCTGTCCCGTGTCCGTTTCATTCATCTCCGCATTTAGAGCTGCAAAAAATATTTTAAAAATTTAAATTGAATTAAATTTTCGAAATTAAATTAAATTCTAATCTTTTAAACTTTATCTATTCAAAATTTATTTATAGAGATTTCAATAAATTAATAAAAAGAATACAAACGGGCAGAATTTTCCATTTCGTCTTGACTCTTGACACTATCGTTGTACAATATTTCGGTTTCAATTTTCTTCTCATCGCTTCCGTTTTCGCCTTTCTCGAATTGCGATCTTTTGGCCACTTTCAATTTAATGCCTTCGAATCCACATTCAAACATTATAAATCCCAGTCTGTCTTCTCCACTTCCCAATGTAAACTCCTCCGTTGCCTTAAAAAAATAAATTTCAAAATTAAATTAATTATTAATATTTTAGTAGATTAATAAACAAAGTTGCGACAAAAATTTAATTTTGATTTTCCCTGACTCTTCCCTGATTTAAAGACAAAATTTTAACTTTTTCCCTGAACTTAAAGAATATTTTGCGATTCACTCTAAAAATGATTAGATAATCAAAAAATTTTTCTATTACATTTATTTACGAATTTCTCTAATTGTAAAACTATACGAAAACATAAAAACTTCTTTTTTTTAATAAATATATTAATCATTATTATTTTTCCATAGGAATTAAAATTCTTCAAAAGATTCAAATTCAAACCGTTTTGAAATTCAATAACTTAAAAATATATTATTATAAAATATAAATAATATAAAACATTTTTTTTAATATTTGAATTCCTGACAGGAGGAAAATTTTTAATATTTTAAAAAATATAATTCAATTCTTGGCAAGAATTCTATTAACATTTTTTTTAAATAATTGAATTCTTTTGATCAATTTTTTATTATAATAGTAAATATTAAAATTAATTCAATTATTATCTAGAATATTAACTGAAATTTAATTTTAAATCAATTCTTATAAAAAAATCATCTGAGAATTCAATTATTTAAATGCAAAAACAAATAATTTATTGAAAAATTTAAATGTTTATTAAAATTAAATTCTACTGAGGAATTTTATCAACAAATTTTTAAATACATAATTGAATTCTTTCGACGAATTTTAATAAAATTTTTAATGTATAATTGAATTCTTTTGGAAAATTATATTAAAATGGCAGATATTAAAAATAATTGAAATTCGGCAATAAGTTTTAATATTTATGCAAATAAATGAATTATTGTGAAGAAATCTATTAAAAAAATGGCATAAAAGAGAAGAAAAAATGTTGAATTATAAGAAATTCGGATTTTTGAATTTTTGATAATTTTCGATAATTTTAGATTTTTTACCAAAGCGTCGAGATTATTAAATAAGTAAAGTATTTTCCAAAAGCACAAAAATAATGAAGCTAAATCCTATAAAAGAGAGGAAAAAATGTTGATTTATAAGAAATTCGGATTTTTGAATTTTTGATAATTTTCGATAATTTTAGATTTTTTACCAAAGCGTCGAGACTATTAAATAAGTAAAGTATTTTCCAAGAGCACAAAAATAATAAAGCTAACTCCCATAAAATAGAAGAAAAAATGTTCAATTATAAGAAATTCGGTTTTTTGAATTTTTGATAATTTTCGATAATTTTAGATTTTTTACCAAAGCGTCGAGATTATTAAATAAGTAAAGTACTTTCCAAGAGCACAAAAATAATGAAGCTAAATCCTCTAAAAGAGAGGGAAAAAAGTTAAATTATAAGAAATTCAGATTTTTGAATTTTTGATAATTTTCGATATTTTTAGATTTTTCACCAAAGAGCCGAGACTATTAAATAAGTAAAGTATTTTCCAAGAGCACAAAAATAATGAAGCTAAATGCTATGAAAGAGAGGGAAAAATGTTGATTTATAAGAAATTCGGATTTTTGAATTTTTGATAATTTTCGATAATTTTAGATTTTTCACCAAAGAGCCGAGACTATTAAATAAGTAAAGTATTTTCCAAGAGCACAAAAATAATGAAGCTAAATCAAATAAAAGAGAAGAAAAAATGTTGAATTATAAGAAATTCGGTTTTTTTGAATTTTTGATAATTTTCGATAATTTTAGTTTTTTTACCAAAGAGTCGAGACTATTAAATAAGTAAAGTATTTTCCAAGAGCACAAAAATAATAAAGCTAAATACTATAAAAGAGAGGGAAAAATGTTGATTTATAAGAAATTCGGATTTTTGAATTTTTGATAATTTTCGATAATTTAAGATTTTTTACCAAAGCGTCGAGACTATTAAATAAGTAAAGTATTTTCCAAGAGCACAAGAATAATAAAGCTAAATCAAATAAAAGAGAGGAAAAAATGTTGAATTTTAAGAAATTTGGTTTTTTGAATTTTTGATATTTTTCGATAATTTTAAATTTTTTACCAAAAAGTCGAGACTTTTAAATAAGTAAAGTATTTTCCAAAAGCACAAAAATAATGAAGCTAAATCCTCTAAAAGAGAGGGAAAAAAGTTGATTTATAAGAAATTCGGATTTTTGAATTTTTGATAATTTTCGATAATTTTAGATTTTTCACCAAAAAGTCGAGACTTTTAAAAACGCAAAGTATTTTCCAAGAGCACAAAAATAATAAAGCTAAATCCCATAAAAGAGAGGAAAAAATGTTGATTTATAAGAAATTCGGATTTTTGAATTTTTGATAATTTTCGATAATTTTAGATTTGTTACCAAAGAGTCGAGACTATTAAATAAGTAAAGAATTTTCCAAGAGCACAAAAATAATGAAGCTAAATCCCATAAAAGAGAAGAAAAAATGTTGATTTATAAGAAATTCGGATTTTACAATTTTTGATAATTTTCGATAATTTTAGATTTTTCACCAAAGAGTCGAGACTATTAAATAAGTAAAGTATTTTCCAAGAGCACAAAAATAATAAAGCTAAATCCTATAAAAGAGAGGGAAAAATGTTGATTTATAAGAAATTCGGATTTTTGAATTTTTGATAATTTTCGATAATTTAAGATTTTTTACCAAAGCGTCGAGACTATTAAATAAGTAAAGTATTTTCCAAGAGCACAAAAATAATAAAGCTAAATCCCATAAAAGAGAAGAAAAAATGTTGAATTATAAGAAATTCGGTTTTTTGAATTTTTGATAATTTTCGATAATTTTAGATTTTTTACCAAAGCGTCGAGACTATTGAATAAGTAAAGTATTTTCCAAAAGCACAAAAATAATGAAGCTAAATCCTATAAAAGTGAGGGAAAAATGTTGATTTATAAGAAATTCGGATTTTTGAATTTTTGATAATTTTCGATAATTTTAGATTTTTCACCAAAAAGTCGAGACTTTTAAAAACGCAAAGTATTTTCCAAGAGCACAAAAATAATGAAGCTAAATCCCATAAAAGAGAGGAAAAAATGTTGAATTTTAAGAAATTCGGTTTTTTGAATTTTTGATAATTTTCGATAATTTTAGTTTTTTTACCAAAGAGTGGAGTTTGACATTAAAAAATATAAAAATTGCCAATACTTAACCCACAAAATTTAATTTTTAAAACAAACAAAAGAATGCAGATTATTTGATAACGGAAAGGAAACTTACGATTATTATAATGTTTTAAATTTTAAATTTAAATATTTATTAAAAAATTAAACTGTTTTCAGAAGAATTAGAATTGTTAAAATTTATGAGATAAACTTTAGACACAAAAATTCAGAATTTTCTTATGAATTCTAAAAATTAAATTGTTCCGGTACTTTTAATAAAAATTTTTCAGGACTTTTTTCTGATTTCCCTGACCTCTGGCAATCTTGATAAATTCAGAGAAATAATTTTATTTTCCTAATTTAGAGAAATACATTTTTCTTAATAGAGAAAAAAATTTTTCTTAATGGAGAAATAAATTTTCTCCTAATAGAAAAATAAATGTTTCCTAATAAAAAAATAAATATTTTTCAATACTCACTCCCGGCTTCTCCTTCTCCTCCGTCGGTTGCTGAAGATAATAATCAACACATTTCAAAGGTGACGAAATTCTCGTACAAGTGAATAAAACCTTTGAATGCTGTCCAGGTATAGCAGTAATGACAGCATCCTTCAAAATTGACGATTCATTTCTCAATCTACGTAATTGTGAATGCACCTTTCCAATATTTAGTGTCACGATAATTTCCTCCTGTTGTTTCTCTGATGTTTCAATATAAACAGTTTCACCGCCACCAATATCGGCAACAACAGCCGCCGTTCTATGGCCCGGTAGAAATGCCTTCGTTATTTTATTCACTTTCTTCTGGTTCGGCAAAACGGCCGGCTTATGAAATGTCTGCACAACTTCGCGCGCCTGTTTACCAAGATAAAATCTCGCCGTGACTTCATCGAAACAAATGGCAAACAATGAAACACAGGTGAGATCCCGAATATTATCGAGAGCCGAGAAGGAAATTATCTCCTCGACCACCGACGCCTGGAGAAGGGTGATATTAATTTTCGGTAGAGTTATACTGCCTTGAATTTGTGTCGTTATACTCTCTTCATAGACGCTAGTTTGTAGGGCAATTTTTCCATTGTCACTCTTCACGTTCCTCTCGGCTGTCGATCGTTTCGAACTGGTTTGCACTTGACTCCAGTACGAGAGAGTTTGATCTTGTTTCAAAATATTTGCGTCCTCGACTTTTGTGATGCATTCATTGTGCACGTGATTGATGATTGTGAGTGGATGAAGAGTGGCTAGGGTTGGAGTGATTGCGTCGATGAAACGTTGAAGGGATTCAAGAACCATGGGACTGATCATAATGTCGAGATCGCCTTTTAATTTCACTATTACCGTTGTTCTTGAGCCGGTTTCGTGTTGCATTGCCAGGAGTTCTTCCTCGTCGTGTGTGGCATTGTCGTCCTCGCCCTCGGAATTTATCAGTGTCGCACTGTCCCAGACGTAGGGATGGGTCGGTGTTTTATTTGATGAGCAGGCTTTTGGTGAACCGTCGGTGCGGGTGATCATTTTCAGTGTTGTGAAACCCTCGGTGAGTGTTTCGTATTTTGGAACGTAACGACCGCCGACGTAGACTAATCTTCCGTCCTCGGTGGGTTGGAATAATGGTGTTGTGAAGGCGTCGCCATCACCGCTTGGAAGTGACGATTGACTCCAGTTTGAGCAACGAACTTGGGTCAAGTGACTCACGTAACTCGACATTAATAATGGAGAATCAACAATTGGTTTATTGACTTGCATGTGTAAATTTACAAGGGTCATGTCTTCTTGGGAGGAAACTGCGGATATGAAACTTGTCGATGAGACTGAATGACTGTCGGATGAATCGTGAAGAAGGCCATTTTCGTGTGATTCGACGTCGCGGTGTAGAGTCAGATTACCAGGAACTCGGGGACTTTTTCGAGCATTCAGCGATTGTGGTTTAGCTCTCTCTAAAGTGTGGGCCTTTTCACTCGTCACGAAATTCACATTCGCTGAACTCTCGACAATTGAGAGATCGGAGGAGAATTTCTTTTTCATACTGTCGTTGCGAGTTAATATTGGACCAGAGCCGATGATGGATTGACGTAAACTTGGCGTTCGACTTCCGCCGAGACCGTGACTCGTGTCTTCGTCCGCCGAGTAAAACGCCTCCGAATGATTCTCTGACGACATTGACACCGTTCGCTGAACCTTAAATTAATCCATATCAATTGAATATTATTCCTTAAATTAATTCCAGGGCTCGAACCAATGAAAGTATTTAAAAATATTATCCAAATTATATCGTGCAATTTACGAACTTTTCATCCTTTTTTAATCAAATTACGGACTTTACGGACTTTTTTTTCAAAAAAACGGACTTTTACGGACTTCAAGCAAAGTTACGAATTTTTACGGGATTTACGAACCTAGTTTGAGCCCTGTAATTCTGAAGTAAAATAGAAAAATCGAATTGAAAAATGAATAGAAAAATTAACTAGAAAAATTGAAAGTCACTTACTTCTTGCTTCAATCTCTCGTCCGAATCGGATTTGGCCGAAAGTGAATGATGTGAATCGGATACATTGACACTTTCCGTACCCTTAAATTGTGTTGAAATTGGACTCGGTTCAGTAGTTATTATTTTCCACGATTGCGGACTACTCGCCTGTTGAAGATTCTCACTTTCTTGGACACTAAAATAATCCACAGCTAATTTTGAATCCGAAACACTGCTTTTTGGTGCTGCTTCAATTTCCGGAACGTTGAGAATCGATTTACTGCGTTCGGTATTTAGAATCGAGTCCGAATCCAATTTTTGTGGCAGCTGACTAATGGGACTTGCGTCCACTAGACGGGAATAAGGAACGTCCCGTACGTTCGATCCTCTGGAAAAAGTTATTTTTTTTACACAACTTCAAATTATTATTATTTGATCAAAAAATGCCAAAAGGATATCAAAAAATACAAAATATTGCCAAAAATATCAAAAATTAAAAAAATACCAGAAAGTACCAAGAAAAGACAAAAAAGAAAAGTGAAATATAAATGTGATGATAAAATTTCAAAAAGAAATAGTTTGGAAAAGGAAAAAATTGCACTTACCTATTGGAAGTGTAGGAAAATCGGCGACCCAGTGATTTTCGATCACAACTTCCAGTGAGAGGACTCGCGGAAGTTGCGCTCAATTTCATACTTGCACTCTCGTCATTGTGATCTATAACGGATCTTGATCTTTCGACACAAATTTTCGAGCCCTGCAAAACTTCTTGTCCGGGAACTTTTAAATTTGAAGAAGGATGAAAAACATCCTGCAGTGTCACATCCTGTAAACTGTAGGGTGGAGTATGGAAAACTAATTGTCCCTCGTGTAAAATTGACTGACCAAAACCTCTATCCTTTCCCGCCTCGTAAATTCTAAAATCAAAAATGTGTTTTTAAAGAATTAAATAAAATAAAAAATCAAATATTTTATTAATAATAAATAACTAAAACTAAGACTACATAAATTTTATTAATACTAAATTTTTGTCATTTATTTAACTAAATTATCTAATTTTCTACTCACCGATAGGCAGCAATATTAATTCCATCGTGAAGATCGTGATAACTCGGTTTGAAGAATTTGGGTCCATTTTTATTGTTACCGAAGAAAGCGCAACCGCCAATACAGCCGCATTTTGTTGGTTTTGTACCAACATCTTGGGGCCAGAGGAACCAGAGACGCTTTGTCGACTCGTCATGTGTCTTTAGATATTTATTTTGTACCAAATGAAGATTATGCTCGGGAGTTGGAAGCGAAATTGCAGCTTCAATAACCACCGGACCCAATGACACCGATCCGACTTCAAGCCAAATATCGGATCCGTCTCCTTTACAAAATTAAAATTCATAAATTCGAAATATTATTAGATTAATTAATTAATAATTATTTATTTAATTTAACAATGTTTTTTAAAGAATATAAAATAAATCAATAAATATTACGAGCGCTATTTATTATTATTATTATTATTATTATTATTATTATTATTATTATTATTATTATTATTATTATTATTATTATTATTATTATTATTATTATTATTATTATTATTATTGTGAAGATTAAAAAATTTTTTAATTGCAAATATCAACTTTAATTTTTAAATAATTTCAGATTTAAATTTAGAGACGATTTACTTATAAACTATAATGAACTCTTTAATTATTAATATTCGTCATTTTCACATTTTAATAATACGTTTCGACAGAATTAAATTATTATTTTCATAAATAATAAAATTTTTCAAATCAATTACATTATTTTTAAACAATTAAATAAATTTATCGAAAGATTTCAATTATTTTCGTAAAACTAATAAAACTGTTCACCAGGAATTAAATTATTTTTAAAACAATTTTAATAAAATTTCTTTAAATAATTTAAATACTTTCAAAAATTTAGATAAAATTCTTTATAAGAATTGAATTATTTTTTAAACCATTTTAATAAAATTCATTCGAATATTTTAATTATTTTTCAAATATTTTAATAACATTCTTTGCAAATATTTAATTATTTTTATGAATAATAAAATTCTTCTCAGGAATTCAATTACTTCAAAATGTTTAATTTAATTTTGTTCGATTGATTTTTTTTATTATTTAATCGTCGAAACATTAAATTAGAATTTCATTCATTTTAAAATTCAAAACATTTTTAATGAGTACAATGAAATAGTATATTAAAAAAAAAATTAGCAAGCAAAAAAGCTTTTGTTTTGAGAGGAAATTTTACTCACCTGACATTCTACTGCTGGCGTTATTATGCGATCTTCCGCTACCAGTTGTGTTTGTATTACTGGTATTGGCAAAATGTCCACAAGCCGAAACAAATTGACGAATTAATACTGTTGGTAAAACACCAGTCACTCCTGATTTCACCTGTTGTCCATGTAAATTACACGTTGAGACGCGAATCGGCGAAATCCAAAATTGTGTCGCAGTTCCCGATTCCTGAAGATAAAGATCCAAAGCGTCTATTGACACTCTCGTCATTCTGTACTTAATATCCTCAGAACTCGGACAACTGTCGAAATAAAAAAATTGTCATCAATATTTCCTTTTTCGATACTTAATTAATTTCCGAAAATATTCACTATTTTGTGAATAATAGTTGAAAATAGAAAAAAATAAAGAGAAACAAATTTGATAGTAAATTTATCGAATTCGAATTAGGTACGAATTAGAAAAAGATCGATGAGATAAATTTTGATAAAGATGAAGAAAATTGAAAAAGAAAAAATAATAAATGGAGGACATGAAAGAATAGAAAATAAAATATCAATAGAATAAGTTTTGCTGGAAAAAAATGATCCTTACCGATAATGATTGTCGGGATTACTGTCAGGACACTGAAGAGGTGGAAGACCGTGATGACAATGATGAGGAAGATCGGGTGGTCGTAAACTATTTTCGGAATTTTTTGCCATTAGAAGAAAAGTTTCGAGTGATGTGATTAAATGGTGTAATTGTGGTGAGGTAATTTTTCCACTCAATTTGCCCAATTGTACCTCAATCATCCATGCGTATTCCAATGTTTCCTGATCTAATGTTCGACCCTCGCTGCTAAACATTGCGTGTCCTCTCACCTGTAATGCGCTCAACATCAAGTGTCCCTGATTTAAATGCCTCTCCTTGCTGGGTCTCGTCACATTGTCAGTGAGTAGCATTATTGCCGGCGACAGTAATAATTGAAGTTGCGTTTCCTTGTAGCCTTTTTTCATTTCAAATCCAAAACGTTCCAATAGAATAATAGGACACGGTGGATCATTGTCGTTGCAATTTTTCACTAAATGCGCTTGAATATCATGTATCGTGATGCCAACAGTGACTTCAATTGGTCGATAATCACGTGGATCAAAGGCCTTTACGCGCGCTTCCTCCTCCTCAACTGACGCTTCAACGCTACTATTTTGTGCGTCTTTGTCCTTATTTTTATCGCCCGATACCGTAGTCGAGGTACTTCGAGTCTGTTGCATATCTGTGAACGATTGATAATCACCGAATATATTTTCCTTGAGATGGACAAAATGTCGTATTAGAGCTCCATTCAAAATGAGCACCGAGGGACCAATTTCCAGATCTAAACTCACTTTATCGGGTGTTAAAGTTTGTGGATCGAATTTTTGACTACCGTCCTGCGTCCAATGAAGTCCGGGCGATTTACGACAGCGGGGTATTCGCATTGGTGAGAGGAGTATTTCCTCTTTTTCAGGTGTCGTGATATTTGCCTGTGGCGTTGGTCCCAACGGTGGACACGGATGAAAAATATAATTAATACTCACTGCGGCTATTGGCACTGACCAACAATCGACCCAGCCCAATCCACTTTGACAAACGTTTCGCCATTTTTTACCACGTTTCAATTCGGACATTGGCTTACATGTGCCGTCTCGTGTGAGAATTTTTGCATTCTTATTCAATGCCAATAGAACAACACGATTTGTATTCACTTCTGGCAAATAGAAGGCAAGATCAACACTTTCACCTTGTAACCAAAAACGTATTGGTATCGTCACTGGTAGATAATCCGTGAATGGTAAATCAAAGGACATATCGAAGAATTCACCACAAAATGCAATGTGCGCGTTCTCCTGATTTTGTGACGAGCAATCGATCCAATTGTATTCATTGCTTATTGTTATCACCTCAAATTCTTTCATGATTAAACTTATTTTCCATGTATATGGCACAAAATGCAGAATATCCGGTCTCGCTTTACTTGCCCAGTCGTTAATCATATCCTGGAAAAGGAAAATTTATTCTTAAATTATAAAATTATAGAAAGAATAATATAATTTTTGAAATAGTGATTGAAATTATTAATAACGAGGTAATAAATGTTACGCCCGAAACGTGGTGTTCAATTTATTATTATGCAAATTAAATAATTTTCTATTTTCAAACATCAACTTCAGTTTTTGAATAATTTTAGATTCAAAATTTCAGAAAATTCACTTATTGACTAATAAATTATTCTGTTCTTCAATTATTTTAAAAGCAATTTTAATAAAAAATTCCTCTAAAGAATTTAATTATTTTCAAAAATATTTATAAAATTCTTTCAAACAATTCAATTATTTCCAAAAACTTTAATTAAATTCTTTAAGATTTAAACTTTAAAGAAATTTTCGCGTAAAATTAAATTATTTTCAAAATTTCCAATAAAAAATAATTGAAAACACTCTACTATTTTCAAATCAAAGAAACTCTTCATAACAATTTAGTTATTTTCATAAATAATGAAATTCTTCGCAGGAATGCAATTTTTTTCAATACAATTTTAATAAAATTCCTCGAAAGAATTGAATTATTTTCAAAAATTTTTTTTTTAATTTTGAAAAGAATTCAATTATTTCCAAAAATGTTGAATATAATTCAATAATCAAAATTTTAATAATAATCATTAACAAAATCGATGATATTCTGAAAATTAAAGGAGTTCTTCGAAAGAATTCAATTATTATTAGAAACTTCAAAGGTATTCTTCAAAAAAATTCAATTATTTTCATAATTACAAAAAAATGTAAATAAAATTCAGAAATCTAATTCAATTATTTTCAAAATTTTCAATTAAAATTATTACAAAAACTGCGTTATTTTCAAATAAATTTAATTATTTTTGAAAGCTTTAATAAAATACTTCAAAAAATTCAATTACTTTTATAATTGTAATAAAAGTCCATGAATTAAATCAATTATTTACAAAAAATGTAAATAAAATTCAATAATCTAATTTTTAATTACAATTATTAATAAAATCGATTAAATTTTGTAAACTTGAAAGAAATTCCTTGCAAAATTCAATTCTTTTCAAAATTCTCAATTAAAATTATTACAAAACTGCGTTATTTTCTAAAGAATTTAATTATTTTTGAAAGCTTTAATAAAATGTTTCAAAAAAGAATTCATTACTTTCATAATTTCAATAAAATTCCTTGAATAAATTCAAATATTTCCCAAAAATTTTAATAAATTTCAATAATGAAAATTTTTAATTATAATAATTTACAAAATCAATTATTTTGAAAACTTGAAAGAAATTCTTTTTAAAATTCAATTATTTTCAAAATAAATAATAAAATTCTTCAAAAAAAGTTAATTATTTAAAAAAAACATTTTAAAAAAATCATTAAAAAAAAGTTCAAAGAACGACTCATTCGGAATACAAGGATTATTAATTTAAATTAATTGAAATTATGTACCTGAAAAAATTCTTTGTGCGAGTAGACTAGATTTGCAGTTGCTTTACAACCGGTTAAATTTAGAGACCACTCTTGATGATCGTTCCATTTAATTGGATAATGACACTTGACACTGAATTCCAATGTTTCACTTTCAACTAAACTGCGATATTGAAGACTGGTCGTTGCCTCAAGATGTAATAATTGTCCTGTGATTTTTGTCGTGAAACCATCTTGTAGAACAATCCATGGCATTGTTATTTCCAAATAAGAACCAGCGCCAACATTCACGTGCACTGCATTTGTCTCGCGATTTTTACTAAATAATATATCGATCGTCGCCTCATTTAATGTCGAGAGACGAATATCAAACGATTGCACCTGCCGCTTTTCGCCCGGGACGGGTGATTTTGTCACCTTTAAATGTTGATAATCATTTGGATAGAAGAATTTAAATAAATGTTCTCTCTGCCTATCGGCCCACGGACCGTAACTGAAGTCCGTTCCTTTACCTGAAATAATTTATTTCCTAAATTTACCTAAATACTTTACTTTATCTAAATTTATTTCTTTTCTTTTCTGTTTATTCAATTTATTTCTTTAGAGTAGATTTATTTTTTTCACTCTAACATTTGTATTTACCGCTAAATTTATCTAATTAAAAATCGAAAAATCTCACCGCACTTGATGTCAATGCCCCAAATTGGCGGCATTGCCTCGACCATGTCACCGTTTGCCAATCTTATCATCTCGGGATGATCGGGTACAAATCCCGGTTCATCCATATAATAATAGAATTCTATATTATTTGAACTTAAAACAACAAAACCCTCTCCCATATATCTTGGGGGATCATCCAGCATTCCTGTGTATTTGGGACTTGGTGCTAAGATAACTTTGAAATTTTCCGCTTTGCATTTTGTGAAATGCATAAAGTGATCGTGACGCGATGCTGCTGGTTTTGTCGAATAGACAAAATGCGCCTCTTCAACTGTTATTGAAAGTGTCGTGGGTACTAATCGATTACCAAATACTAATCGTCCCTGAAAAAAACGAAATTCCACAAAATTATTTTCAATATTTGACAAAAATCTGAATAACAACAAAAAATATAGAAAGTAGTTTAAAAAAATAGAAAATTGACTTACAGTGCAAATATCTAATTTAATAACCGGAATAAGATCCCGCCACGTTCGGGCGATCACGTGGGCCTCTTGTTTTCTTATATTATCAACGTGCCTTGAAACGTCCATTGCATTAATTTGTTGTCGCGTTTCATTCGCGGCATTGCTTATTGACTCTGCGTCGCGATCATCAATATTTACATTATGTATTTCAATGTCTTGAAACATTTGCGGCGTTAGGCCGAAAGCTTTTTCTAATTGTGCATACATTTGACAGCGATTGTAAACGTGAAGTTCAAAGCCATTTAATAAGACGGATAAACGAGTGTCAGAGTGCGATAGATCTGAAAATTAATAATAATAATAAATTTTTATTTAGCCAATTTTTAAATTTAAAAAAGAAGAAAAAAAAAGAAAAAGAAAATCACCTTCGGAAATATCTTTTGGAATGTAGCTTCTCCACCATCGAAAAATTAACCATCCATCCTGAATTCTTAAACTATAATCAGTCGTAGTGTAAGCTATATCTCTAAACATTATTTTTCCACTTAATGCGCATAACGTAAATGATCCTAGAAAAAATGCATAAATTAAATTAAATTCATAAATTTAATCAGGGTTGCCACAAAAAATTTAACTTTGTTTTTCCCTGATTTCCAGACAGAATTTTGACTTTTTCCCTAACACTAAAGAATATTTTGATTCACTCTAAAAATGATTAGAAGCTCAAAAAAAATGTTTGAATATTATTGCGAATTTCTTTAATTGTAAAATTATTCAAAAATAATTGTTTTATTTATCATAATTATTTAATCATTATTATTTTCCCAATGAAATTAAGATTTTCGAAAATTTCAAATTCGAACCTTTTTGAAATTAAAAAACTTATAAAAGTATTACTATAAACATGAAGAAGTCAATCACTCCGAGTCTTTGACTCGGAGTAATCGACTTCTTCATGTTTTTATAATAATTGACGATAATAACCCAGGGATAAAATTATTATTTTATATAAAAATATTGTTACTCCTAAATTCTTCAAAATTATTTTCATCATTTAAATTCAATTATTATTTTCTAGAATTTTGAACTAAAATTCTTCTTTAAATCAACTATTATTTAAAAGAACAAAAAATTTAGATTTCTAACGATTTGAATTTGAAACCTTTTCAAAATTCAATTATTTCTACAAATCCATGCTATAATTTTTTTAATACTAAATTATTATTAACTAAAATTTTAACCGAATTTCATTTTTAAATCAATTTTTATTAGAAAATCCTACGAAAATTCAATTATTTAAATAAAAAATTAATAATTTATTTAATAATTGAATTTTATAACAATTTTTGAAAATAATTGAAAACTTCTTGAAGAATTTTATTAAAATTTTTAAAAATAATTGAATTCCTGAGAAGAATTTTATTTAAATAATAATTTTTGAAAACAATTTAATTCATCGCATGAATTCTATTAAATTTTGTTTAAATAATTGAAATTTTGACAAGTTTATTAAAATTTTTGACAATAATTTAATTCTTGAGAAGAATTTCGCTATCCATTTATAAAGATAATTGAATTTTGGAAAAGAATTTTATTAAAATTCCTTTAAATAATTGATTTTATGAGGTAAATTTTGTTGTTTAACAAGATAATTGAATTCTTTTGCAGAATTGCTTAAAAAATTTTTGAAAATAATTGAATAATATAATGCAACGAATTTTATTATTTTATTGAATAATTGAATATTTCTTAAATTTGAATTCTTTCGTCAAGTTTTTAATAAAATTTTTAAAAATAACTGCATGTTTCGAGTAATTTATTTAAAATTGTATTAAAAATATTTAAAATCCTGCCGTGAAAATAATTGAATTCCTAAATGAAATTTTATTATTTATGAAAATAATTGAATATTTTCGTAGAATTGTATCAAACATTTTTTTCAATAATTAAATCTTTGATAAACTTTTTGAAAATAGTGAATATTGAAAATTATTGAAATGAGAAAAACTTTTAAAAATAATTGAAATTTTGCAAAGAATTTTATTTAAATTTTTTGAAAATAATTGAATATTTGGCGAAAAATATTGCTATTTATAAAGATAATTGAATTCTTGACGAAATATTCATTATAATTTTTAAAAATAATTGAATTTCTTCGAAGAATTTTATTACTTTTGAAAATAATTGAATTCTTTTGATTTTTTCCAGTACTTTTAATAAAAATCCCTGACTTTTTCCTGAATTCCCTGACCTGTGGCATCCCTATTAATTACAAATTTTATATTGGTAAAATATTTTTGATAGAAAATAAGTTTTTCTTTTCGAAGAGAAAATTAAATTTTTAACTTACCAACTTTAACGTAGCCATCTCTTATCACAAATCGGTTCAATAATCTCGTTATGATATAACCGATAACTCGACTATTATAATAAGTTATATAAATAACCCAGGATATTGCTGACACCAATGAACATAGCAACCAAATAAAGTTGCTGTCCACTTTGATGTCGTCCAGCATAACATGATCCGAATAATTCCAGTAAGCTGGAGCAATTTTAGAAAATAATGGAGGTGTTGAATTGTAAAATGTCTCCTCCATGATGGATTATTTTATTCTAGTTAACTAAGTTAATCTTGATCATCCACATTTATACCTGAAATCAAAAAATTTAATGTAAGAAATTCAATTCAAACTTAAATAGGTAATGAAGAAATAAAAAACAAAAAAATTAATAAATGGATAGAAAATAATATAAATAAAAAATACAAAAACAAATATAAATAAATAAGAAAATAAGTAAAAAAAAATAAAAAATATTTATAAAAGATGAGAATAAAACCAAATGAATTGAAATGAAAACAATGGAATAATAATCGAGAAAAGTAGTTCTTTAAATCCTTGAGAAAAAACATTTGCTAGTCATTTATTGTTTTTCGAATATAGATAAAACGCAAAGTCACGAAATTTATTTATGTCACATTATTATGATGGTACTTCTTTATTAACAGTGAAAATGGAAAAATTATTAAAAATCACAGCAATTACTAAAATTAAAAGTAAATTAAAATTTACCGAAATTACTATAGAACCTTTAGATTTTCATTCCCAATTTCAGTTAATATCGTTAATATTAAATTCTAAATATAAATTAAAATAAACTTTACTCGTGAGAGAGAAAAATTAAAAAAACAACTACAAACTCTCGTTACAAGAATAAAATAACATTTTTCCAAGTTCCAAATTCCAAACAATCAAAATATCAAAACATAACCTATATTATATATTCATATCAATTTCAGAGTTTTGAATTGTTTTGAAATATACGAAATAGATAAACAGTGATTTTTTAAGTTACTACACGAGCAAGTAATTATAAACATCAGTCATTGGAAATGTATATTGCGATAAGAAATTCTTTAAATCTCTTTAAACTATTTTTGATGATTAATAAACAGAGCTTTGACACTCATCGATAAATTGAATAGAAACTGTAAAAAATAAAGTACAATCATTATATTTGGCATGTTAACTCTGTGACTTATTTAAAGAATTTCATTCCTTTCAAATAAGAATAATGTTCAATTATCAGATATTGATAAATAGAAATTATATTGAAAAAATAGAGAAAAGCAACATTTTTAAAGATAATGGAAAGCACTTGCAGATCGGTTAATTAATTCACATCGTGTAACTCTAATTATACACCTCTAACTGTTTTCAATTGTATTTTTGTTTTAATATTCATTGTTTTATATGTTTATAACTTTTAATTTCACTACTACACCCACATATTCGTAAATTTACTATAATGATTCGGTGTGAGCAAATGTGGAGCAAATGTGAGTGTGTTACACACTGAACATAGCCGCGAACAATCATTGCGCAGGCGTACAAGAAAAATCGAAGTTTTAAAAAGCGGGAAATAATTATCCAAGGAAAAATAAGTAATAAATTAATTTAATAATTTTATTTCCTTTCCGATTCATTCTATACCTTTGGTATATATCTATTTTATCAACATTTCAATAATTTACAATAATTTTAAGAATTTACAAATTTTCTCATTCAAAAATCGATAGATTCGATTTAAAAACATCGAAAACTGGAAAATAGTGCCAACTTCACTGTGTGTGATGTTATATACACTTGCATTTTTTTTGCAAACGATGGTGAAAAAATAACTGTTTTTTTTTTAATTGTTAAAGAATAAATTGTGGATTGTGATTTTCCACAATGAGTTGTGTGAAAAATAAACGCTAGCTTGACGCTTTCAATGAAATAAAAGTGAGAGAAAAAAAAAGTTTACCACTCTTCGGGGTGTGAAAAAAAGAAAATTATTCATCTGACCTTAATTAACATGAATCTTCAAACACTCTTTCAAGATTTTAATCCAAGGTATCGCAGTTATCAATTAAATTTTTGTATTATTTTATCATAACAATGACATTGATATTGTTTATTAATAATCGCGAGGAACTGAGCATGAAAAAATACCATTCTTGAAATAACATTCTTTTGTTAACAAAACGAATTTATAAATAGAACCTGTGAGATTTCTTTATATCTCATTATTTCAGGATCGGTTATGTTTTTTTTTGTTTGATTTATATATTTAATACTTAACAATGATGTGTTATTTTTTAATAAATACTTTTTCTAGAAAAAAAAACTAGTTTGCATTTTAAGGTTATAAAAAATTTGTTGTTCTTTTTTGGTAGGAAGTTAATTTGTTACTATTAATAATTATGTAAACTAATTATATAAACTGATAATTATATATTATATAAACTAATAATGCTATAAATTAAGAATAATATAAACTAATAAATAGTTACTAAATGGAAAGAATGATTATAATTATTCGAAATTTATAAATAGATTTCTAATTTATTTGCGATTGTAACTGTTGTCTTAATTTTTACTGATAGTTTTTATTTTCTTTTTCAGCAAATTTTTAGTACATACGTGTCTAATGATATTTACATTATTGTTTGCTTTGCGACTTGATGGCTACATAGAATGGAGTTATTGGTCAGTTTTCAGTCCAATATGGTTTTGGAAAAGTATGGTAATTTTGGGAGCAACAGTTGGAAGTTATGTTTGGTGGAGACATCCACACGCGAGATTAGAAGGAGATGCCTATGTACATTATAAAGCAATGTTGATTACTCTCGCATTGCATTTAATTTTATTAATGTTCGAATTATTAGTGTGCGACAAATTAGAATCAGAAAGACACTTGTGGATACTTGTTTTCATACCATTGATTTTCATCTCCATTGTATCTATAGCTGTGAGTATTCCAATTTTAGGAAAAATTGTTTCTTAATATTTCTATTTATTTATATTTATTATATTTATATTTACTTATATTTCTCTATATTTATAATTCTTTATCTGTTTTTTTCTTTATATTCCTCAATATTTTTTGTTTATATTTATTAATATTTCTTTTTATTTATAATTATATTTTGTAGATTTGCATTTATTTATATTTCCTGTTTATTATAATTTACTCCAGGCTTCGCACATCTACTAAAACCTATTATTTACTACTTTTTTTAGATTTCAGCCACTAAAAGCTACTATTTCAGTTATTTTTTTGAGAATTTCCAGTTTAAATTCGCTAATACTAGAAAACAAAAAACTATTCTCAAAAATTATAATCACAATCCTTAAAACGATTGAATTATTTTCAAAAAATATTTGAAATTCAATTATTTTCAATATCTAGTATTTTCACAAAATTTCGCAAAAGAATTCAATTTATTAACAGGATTATTTAAACAATTTTTTTTAGAAATCTTCGCAAGAATTTAATTCTTTTCATGAATAATAAAAATTTCTCAGGAATTCAATTATTTAAATTAGAATTTGCATAAAATTAGTCGAAAGAAATCAACTGTTTAAAAATTTTTATAAAATTCTTCTCGCAAGAATTAAATTACTTTTATAAATATTTAAATTCTCTCATGAATAATAAAATTCGTTGCAGGAATTTAATTTATTAGCAGGATAAGAAAGAAGTAAATTCTTTTTCATGAAAATTAGGAAAAAGTTAGGAAAATAAAATATAGAATAGAATTTTTATCAGTTTTGTGAAGTGTTTAAAACGAGTTTTTTTGTCATAAAGTTTAATTTTTCGATAGCTACTGTTTTTCTACTTTTTTAAGTTTGAAAACTGCTTTTTGCTACTTTTTTTTAAATTAATTATCGAGTGCGAAGTCTGTTATTCCATAGAGTTTTTTTTTCATTCCATAAAAGAAAATTGATGAGAAAAATAAATTTTTCAGGTATGCATTTGGGCTGTGAAACATGATCGTTCCTTTGAGCTCGAACTTTTTTGTGCAGTCAATGTACTACAATTTATTTTCCTGGCATTGAGACTGGATAATTTTATTACTTGGAGCTGGGAGGTTGTGTTCGTGCCCCTTTGGGCTTTATTGTGTTTATCGCTAGTTGCTGTTTTATATGCTATTGTATTTGCTGCCGTTTTATTAAGAACACCACAAATTAACGCACGTCAAAGACGTACATCGTTAAATTCTGCTATTGCATACACTTTTCTCGTAGTGCCCATTTTAGTCTTTCAAGTAAGTAATTCGTATTATTTCATGATTATTATTATTATTATTATTATTATTATTATTTTGTTTATTCTATTTATTTTATTGTATTCTATTTTATTTCTACTAATTTCTATCCTATTTTTATATTTAGGTTCTACTGGCGAATAAACTCGATGGTGATATTTCATTGCATTACACAACAGTAGCGACGCCATTGATATTTTCTTACATGACACTCATTTGTATGTCTTTTGGAGCAAAAGGAGGAAATAAGTGTAACTATTACAATTTAATTAAAAAAACTAAAATCTTGTTTCAATTCAGTCTTAATTTAAAAAAAGAAACATTCGATTCTTGTAATTTTAATTCAATTAATCGATTTCTTTGATAAATAATTTTCAATTTACTATTAATAATGGAATTAATTATCAATGTTTAAATTAACATTTTTTTCAGGGTGGTTTGGAATAAGAAAAGATTTTTGCCACTTTCTTTTGGGCCTATGTCCATTGCTTCAAGAGTATGGCAATATTTCTTATCAATCACGAAACGATAATGATCAACCGCCGTCCGAGCCGATGGTTTCAGAAAAAAGTGAAAAACACATCAAGAAAATCGACCTAACAAAGCCCGTAGTGCCTATAGTCTCCATAGACATGCCCGATTGATTAATCTGGCTCAACTACTTAAATTTTCAATCAGTCTAATTAATACAGACACAAAAATTTACTTTCTATTCCCTTTTCTCTTTTGCAATTATTGCAATTATTGCAAGTTTGCAAATTTATTTGGTGCTCGAAAAGTGTAATATACCGAACAAAAAAAAAATTGTTGGCATATTTCAAACGCTGTAAGTATGTAGAAATATTTTTAATTTAAAATTCATGGACTTGAATTTGTCAATGAAAGTGACAAAATTAAGATTCTTTTTGATTTTAAATTTTGCTCAAGAAAAAGAAAAAATGGCAACTTTAAAAGTAATTGTCCATTCAAAAAATTTAATTTCTTGACATGGACAATTTTTTGTATTTGTAAAAAAACAATTTGTACATAGGATTTTTTTTTATTGACTAGATGGACTCAAAATTGTTGCAATATATCACGAAAAATTTTTTTCTTATACGCATCGAATTCTAGAAATTAAATGAAGAGAGTAATTTGTTCAACTCAAGTTTTAAATTAACGCCAGACTATTTTTCTTTTACTTAGTAAATTTTTCAGTGATATTCCCTTTCTATGAAGAAAAGAAATTGTTTTCCATAATTTTTATTAAATTATTGGAATATGGTGCTAATTATAATACATTGATTAGATAATGTCTGAGCATAAATTAATGTTTTACAGTAAAACGACAAGCTTAATGTCAATTATTTATTATTTAGTCTTTAAAATCTAAAGTTATATTTGCCAAATTATGTTCTTGAAACATTTTTCCTATTTCATTCAAATGAACAATTTAGTGTTTCGATGAAAAATTCCATTAATTACCTAAAGAAAAAAAAACATGTGCCTATTTTATAACAGAGTGATTGTGTTTGTTTTCTATAAAAAAAAAATGATAAACTTAGGCGAAAAAACATTATAAAAATACGGAAAGAGAAAAACTTCAGACACACTCGACAATCACTAAAATTTATCAAATTTCAGTTAATTAAAAAAAAAAAGATTTATTAATTCTCAAATTGATTCTAAATCAATTAATTCCGAAGCAATTGATTCCAAATCAATTGATTTCTAAAGGTAATTTCGTTTCCAAGTAATTTATAAAACAATACTCAATTTCCTTGTTTTCGATAAATAAATATTCAAATTCGAATATTTTAAAAAATTTTAAATTCTCCTTAGCTTATTAATTTGTTTGCTTCCAATTCAAATATTCATAAAAAAATAAACTTCTACGTTAATATTTGCCTTTGCCATTACAATTTAATATCAAAGAAAATATATCCACAATTCATTTAATTGATAAACGTGTAAATATATAATTTCATCACTCTTCAATGTAGATATTTATATAAATATATATATTATAATTTCATAATTTAAACTAATAAGAAAAAATAGAGAATTTTAAACATTTAGATTATAAAGAAATAAGAAAAAAAAACTCATTTTTTTAATCAGTCTGCAAAATGTAAAAGAATGGAGAAAGTTGTTTTAATTCTGCGCTTTTTAAAAATTACAAAAAAAAAAATTCTGCAAATGTAAAACATCTCTTCGTCTATTCAGGCAAAATGAAAAAAATGTGATGATTGGCGTTGTTAAAAAAAAATAGTATTTATTTTGGAATACAAGACTGAAAATACGTCGATGAATAGATTAAGCTTAAAGTAAAAAAAAGCAGCTGGATTGAAAAAAGAAAATTATTTCGAAAATTTTATTGTTAAACGTTGCTGGATATAGAAATTAGAATTTAATTATCCTTCAATTTTGTACATAAACTAATATTGTACATACTCTGTTGTATTCTAGAGAACCATCGTAAATTTTTATTAATTTTTTTATTCTGTGTTACAAAATATTTACTTATCACGATGGTTGGCCAATTAACAATTATTATATTAATTATTATTATTATTACTATTATTATTATTATATTATTATATTAATATTATTATATTCTGTTAGAATTTAAGCAGAATGAAAAACAATTTAAATCCGAATAAAATTTATATTTTTTCGTATCTGAAATCGTCTTAAAGTTAATTATTTGCTTTCTTTTTATACTCAAATAAATCCGTTCACCAATTTTTTTTATTTAAACTTTTTTCAATTAAATTATCTATAAATTATAATAAAGAGAAATATTTAAAAATTTTCAAAAAGAAGTTTTTCTTCTAAATAGAGAATTTTTTTTAAATTTTTGAACAGGTGTATTTCAAATGTACACGTGTGTAAAATAGGTAGAGAAAAGAAAAGATAATTTCATGATTCATTTTAAATGCGTATAGAATTACGCGTATTTTTTCAGTAGTTGTTTATCGAAAAATATTCCATTAAATTATTTTATTCACATCCTTGAATTTTTGTACAAATACGGCTCTTAAACTAATCAGGACGCAGATATGTTTAATTTAATCGCAAGTGTGTGCGGGTATGAGTCTGTAATTCCACTCTAAAAACAGCAGAAAAAGTTAATTTTTCATATCAAAATCGAATTTACATTATTTCGTATAATGTTCAAAACTTAAGTAAATATTAAAAATCAATAAAAAAATCATCGCCTTGAATTCATTGACACTAAAAGTAAACAGTGAAGATATTTAAAAAGAGTAAATGAAATAATTTCCGGAACATACGCCGAATAGTTCTTTATTCATAAACATCGACTATTTTCTTTCTCCTGTTTTGAGAGAATAAAAAATTAAAAAATGAAACTTACAATTATTCTTTGTATCTCTGTATTTTTGTTTTGTGGAGGTAAAGCTTTACCGACTGTTTTCAATTCTGACAAAGCGAATGATGAGGAAACTGACTATTTGGATGACTTTCTTAATGCTTTTGATGATGAAGATGATGATGATGATGATGATGATGACGATTATGAAACCTTTTTTGATTCATTCGTAAAATTCTTCCTGTGTCCAGGTATTGTAATTTTCTATTTTTCGCTAATTGATTATTCAATAGTTGTTAAAAATATTTTAAATGTGGAAATTTTTCAGTTTTTACCCAATTTTCTGTAAAATAAGTTTCAATATTTTTCAGATTCGAAGAATAAAACTTCAACTACAGTAAAACCTGAAATAACGACACGTCCTGTTGTTCTACCTGATGCACCAGAATCACAAACAACTGAGCAACCAAAAAAACCTGTGGTACCAAAAGTTGAACCCAATGAACCAGAATTACAAACTAATCAACCAGAAGTGACAGAATTACCACCTACCAAACCAGAATTACAAACTAAAGAACCACCAAAAAATCAGGAAGTATCAAAATTACAACCTAATGAACTAGAAAAGAAACCAGCAGCGAAACCTTTTGTACCAGAAGAAACCTCTGACTACCCAAAACCAAAACCTACAGAATCAACGGAAAATAACCAAAATGGAAACTAAAACTAAAGAGGTAATTTTTCCCAAAATCAATTTAAATTATCAATTCAAAGAAATTGAAAAGAAATGTAAAAATTAAAATGTAAATTTTTTTCACACCAAAAGAAATCTAATTTACATTAGAATTAAAACGTAAAAAATTATTATTAGTGACTCGTTTTATTATATATTAGCATATTGATAAATTTTGTATGTAAAATAAATTTAATTTTCATACAATTTAATTTGAAATTAAAAACTAATTTTTTATAACGAAAATAAATTCTTTTATTAAAAGAAATTTATTCTAACATTTTTATTCTTTATATTAAATAGTAGCATTAGTTTTCGATATTTGTAATTCAAATTAAATATTTAAACAGTGTTATCTTGCTCACGAATTAACATTTTTATTAAATCAATAGAACGTTGATTTATAGTAAATTATACGCACTTGATATTTTTTAGGGAAATTGAAATCATTTCTATCCACTTGAATAAACAACAAATTTTAACGATAGAACAAAATTTTAATATTTAATTTAATAAAATAAAAGTATAAATTTTCCAGAATGTAATGAATTTATAATTTTTTTTATTTAATTTAACACTAAATTTACCGATAGATCAAAATTAAAATTTTTAATTTAATAAAATAAAAGTAGAAAATTGAAGTTAATTAATACAAAGTAAATTAAATTATTTTTTTTCTAGTACTTTTTTGAAATTCTATTAAAAAGAAACATTATTTTTTAATTATTATTATGTTTATTATTATCATTTTTATTATTATTATTATTATTAATATTTATTAATTTTAATTAATAATTAGGTATTAATTATTAATTTTTGTCATTAAAAATTTGTTAAAACTAATTAAAAATTTTATTGAAAAAATATTTTATCATCCATATTTTTTTTGTTTCTGACGATAATTTAATTATCACCAAGTCTAGGAATGTTTTTTTTTAAATAATACTTTTGTTTCGATGGCTGATAATGTGCCCGATAAAAAAAAATTTCTCATCGAGAAGATTTTCAATTATTGCGCAGAGAATAATTTGTAATTGGAAATTTAGGAATAATGCTTTCGAATACATTTTGCAATGGTTGACAATTGCATATTACTTGTGCCCTCATAGATTGTTCCAATTTTACAATCTCTAAAGAATTTTTTCCTGGGGGAAATCCGTTGTAAATCCAACTCCACCCATAAAGTCTATACATTTCGCTGTCACTTTCAATGCAATTTCTGGAAGACGATAATAAAAACGTAATAAATGTAGAATCTTTGCTAAAGAAAAGATGTTTGACTTTTGAATATTAAATTAAAATAAAATATTAAATTTAATTAAATTAAATAAAAAATTTAATTAAATTTTTTGAATATTGAAAAATAATTTTAAAAAGAAATTTGTTTTGAAGAATAAAAATTGGAAAATAGTTATCAACTGAAAATGAAATATTTAGAGAATAATTTTCGTTTTTGTTGAGACTTGAGAGCAAGAGATAAAATAATATTTTGTATAGTATTAATTTGACGTAGAAACTACAAAGAAAAATTTAAAAAAAACTTTTAGATATTTTGAAAATAATTCAAGAGAAATGACTGGAGAATAAATAATTGGAAAAATACCTGATGCGAATAATTTTGCCATCGCTGCTTCTTTCATAACATCTTGCTCGGCATCAACCATTCTTGCAGCATTATAAACTAATAATCTTGCGCATTCTAATTCGGTGGCGACCTGGGCGATTTGATGTTGCATCGATTGGAATGAAAAGATGTCGTTTCCAAATTGTTTTCGCTCCAGTGTATAAGGAATCGTTGCATCCAAACAACCCTGAGCAATTCCAATCATTTGCGCTCCAATTCCAATTCGTCCCTCATTTAAAAATCCCGCCGCATATTTATAGCCCTTTCCGAATTCCCCTAATATATTTTCTTCTGGAACCTGCAGAAAGCAGAAAAACAATTTTTAATAAATCGTGATATCAAGAATATTTTTATTGTAAATTAGTTTTTCAAATTAAATCAAAAGGCTAAATTGAAATTAAATTAAGAACTAAAATTAAAATTGAATTGAAAACTAAACCTATTTAAAACTAAAATTGAATTAACAATTAAAATTGAACGGAAAACTAAAATAACAAATAATATGATGATATAATAATAATATGATATCAATAATATGTAATTATTTCCTAAATGTAAAAAAATCTCCTTACCCTGACGTTTTCGAAGTGAATCATACAAGTTCCCGACGCTTTTATACCCAATTTATCTTCAGGTTTGGCAACAGTGACACCTGGTGAATTGCTGTCCATTATAAATGCGGTGATTCCTCTGTATCCCTGATGGAAAAAATTTATTTTGTCTATTATTTATTTTTTCTTTTGTTGTCTTTTTTTACAATTACAAAATAATCAGAGTTACCACAAAAAATTAATTTTGTTTTTCCCTGATTTCCAGACAAAATTTTGACTTTTTCCCTGACTCTAAAGAATATTCTGATTCATTCTAAAAATTATTAGATACTAAAAAAAACATTCTATTACATTTACTTACGAATTTTTTAAATTGTAAAATTATTCGCAAACATCAATAACTAAATTTTTAAATAAGTATTTAAATTATTATTTTTCCACAGGAATTAAAATTCTTCAAAACATTCAAATTCAAACATTTTTAAAATTCAACAACTAATAAGAATATTATATAACATGAAGATATCAATCACTCCGAGTCTTTGACTCGGAGTAATTGGTATCTTTATGTTTTATAAAAATTTTAATTTCCATAAAACTTTTCAAAAAAAAATTTAATTATTTACAAAAATTATAATAAAATTCGTTGCAAGAATTCAATTATTTTCATAAACAATTAAATTCTTCACAGGGTTTCAATTATTTTTAATACAATTTAAAATAAATTTCTCGAAAAATGTAATTATTTTCAAAAATTTTTTGCAAGAATTAAATTACATTTCACAAATAATGAAATTTTTCGCTACAATTCAAAAATTTTCAAAATTTACTATTTTAATAAAAGTTCTCAAAAGAATTCAATTAATTGAAAAAAATGTAATAAAATTCGTTGCAGGAATTCAATTATTTTCATAAATAATAAGGTTCTTTACATTATTTCAATTATTTAAAAAAAAAATTTGAAAAAATTTATTGCAAGAATTCAATTACTGTCATAAATTAATAAAATTCTTCACAGGATTTCAATTATTTTTAATAAAATTTTAAGTAAATTCTTTGAAAAATGTAATTATTTTCAAAAATGTTATTAAAATTCTTCGACAGAATTCAATTATCAATTATTTTTAAAAATTCATGCTATAATGTTTTTAATATTCAATTATTATCTAAAATTTTAACTGATATTTATTTTTAAATCAATTTTTATTGGAAAATTCTACGAGAATTCAATTATTTAAATACAAAAATAAATAATTTATTAAATAAATGAATGTTTCTCAAAATTGAATTATCATAAAGAATTTTATCAACAAAATTGATTTTTTTCGAAGAATTTTAATAGAATTTTTAAGAATAATTAAATTTTTCGAGGAATTTAATTACAATTGTATTATGATGAGTTTTATTATTCATGAAAATAATTGAATTTTTGTAAAAATGTTATTATTTATGAATTAATTAATTAATTATATTACTGAATTATTGCGAAAAAATTTATAAAAAATTTGTAATAGTTGAATTCCTGTGAAAATTTTATTATTTATGAAAATAATTTAATGTTTGCTTAGAATTTTATCAGCATTTTTTTTTTTTTTTTAATAATTAAATTCTTTTGAAAAATTTTATTAAAATAGTAGATATTGAAAATCATTGGATTGAGGAAAATTTTTTGAAAATAATTGAAATTTTGCAAAGAATTTTATTAAAATTTTTGAAAATAATTGGAATTCGAAGAAGCATTTTATTATTTTTAAAGATAATTAAAATTTTGACGAGAATTTAAAAAAATTTTTGAAAATAATTGAATTTATAAGAAGAATTTTATTACTTTTGAAAATAATTGAATTTCTGCAATCATTTGTATCTTCTCCAAAATTCAATTTTTTCCAGTTACTTTAATAAAAATCCCAGACTTTTCCCTGATTTTCCTGACCAATTTTACTTTCCCTGACTTTTCCCTGAATTTCCTGATTTCCCTGACCTGTGGCAACCCTGAATAAGCAAATTTTTTAGAAAACAAGTAAATTATTATGAAAAAAAAGAGAAAAACTTACATCAGATGGATTAGCGTTGACAAATACAACAAAAATTCCAGCGATATCAGAATTTGATATCCACATTTTCGATCCATTTAATACGTAATCTTTTCCATCTTTTTTCGCGACAGTCTTTAGAGAAAATGCATCTGATCCCGAACCAGGTTCTGTTAAACAAAAACTTCCAACCTGAAAAATTTTAAATCTTATTTTATTTAATTAGGAAATTATTTTTGTTTCAAAGGGTATTATTATTATTATTATTTAAAAAATTATTATTATTCAAAAAATAGTTATTTAAAAAATTATTATTCAAAAAAATATTCTTTTTTAAAAAATTACTATTCACAAAATTGTTCTGATTTAAAAAATTACTAGGTACTTAAAAAGTTGTTCCTATTTAAATAACAATTCAAAAAATTGTCCTTACAACAAAAATTATTCAGTTAATTTTTTTTTCTTTAGAAAAAGGAACAAATTTTTCGTAAGAATAAAAAAATAATGATCACTTTTTTGTGACTTACATCAGTTTGTGCTAATCTCGTTAAATATTTGAGTTTCTGTTCATGTGAAGCCACTTTTATAACTAATGAATTGACTAGAGTATTGTGAATATCAACAAATGCCGCAACAGCTCCATCGACTTTTGCTAATTCCTCGACAGCCAAAATTGTCGACATAAATGAACTCTCAGTGCCTCCATATTCCGCTGGCACTTGCATTCCCATTAACTGTAAATTTAAAATCACAATAAACAATCAGTTTTTTTTGTTTTAAATTTACAATGCTATTTTATTCAATTTCTTTTTACCCCATTTTCAAATATCGTTTTCACAAGTTTATCATCAAGTTTTCCCTCTTTTTCCATTTTCTTCACGAGCGGCTCAATTTGTTCTTTACTCAATTTTGCAACTGCAAGAAATTTTAAATAAATAAAATTATTTCTATACTTCTATAAATAAAAAAAAATTTTTTGTTTCTATTTACATATTTTTGGAGATAAATTGTAATAGTAGAAATAAAACAAAATATTAATAATAAAAATAGTAATAAAAGTTTAAAAAAAAGTAATAATAAAAATAGTAGTACAAATTTAAAAATAATAATAATAGTATTAACAAAAACAATAAAGATGTAAAACAGTTGTTAGATAAACAATATAAAATAGATTGCAATCGAATGATTATCCAGACAAAACAATTTAATTTTTTGAATTTTTTTTTTGCGCAGTCTTACCCGAATCCCTCATCATAATTTCATCGTCGGTGAATTGGGTCAAAGGTCCAGGACATTGACTTAAAGATGCTGTTAAATGCATCTGTGAACCTTGCATTAATTTTCTCAATATCTGCAAATAGCAATTAATTATCATTGACAGAACATGAAAACATTTGCAGTATGATAATGTCTTTAAAATAAAATTCAATTTTTTTAATTATTTACGTAAAAGACATCGCGTTTCGAAATCAGTGTATATATTTCTTCGTTTATTTCGAAAATGATATCAAAATGCTATCAGTTTGGATAATTATCAAAATTACATACTTCAAAAATTTTTATTTTTGAACATTAAAAATTAAAATTTGCGAAAATATTTTTATTTTTGAACATTAAAAATTTAAATTTGCGAAAATATTTTTATTTTTGAACATTAAAAATTTAAATTTTCGAAATTTTTTTTTCTTTTTTGTATTATTTCTAGACAGAATAATTTTTTATTTTTATTTACAAAACTTTCTTTTTATTTTGAATTCGGTTGTTTTTTTTGTTCTACTTTTTAGATATAATTTAATTTTATTGAAAGTGGGAGTGGTTTGCATTCACTCCAATACACATTTGTTTTTACACTAAAAAATAAATATAAATAGAAACTAAAAAAAAATCGACTATTAATTATGGCTTTTGAAGACGATAAAATGATATATTGCTTTCTTGGAATTTTTTTTCACTATGAATAAATTAGTTATCTAAAAGCCAATAATAATGTGTTTGAAAGGCAATTAAAAAAGACATTTATCAAAAAAATAAAAAGAACAAATGATATCAACAATTTAATTTTGCCTCTGGATTTTATCAAAAAATTTGTAATTTTAATTTTTTTAAATTAAATTTTAAAATACAGTGACTGGCAAATAAATCAGAGAAATAGATAAAGAATTTTACCAAATTTACCAAAAAAAAAGATAGTAAATTTTAAGTAAATAGTAATTAATATTATTCGCTTGGATTTTTTTTCCCCGAAATAGGAAAAATAGAAAAATTTCGTTTTTTTGATAAAAAAAATACATACCTTGGGGGAAATTGTTTTAATAATCGAATTCATCTTTCTTCTTTTTGTCCGTGAATTTGTATGTAGAAAATTCTATTTGACACGAATCAAAAATTTCGTTCCCACTTCCAACAATAATTGAAGACGACTGCTCGATAACTTCTGATAGGGTAGAATATGAAACAAATTGTTACGCAATCTGTAAAAAAAAATCTGAATCAGTGGTCAAATAGATTGGTTTACAAATATATATCACTTCACAGAATAACAGATTTATTTACCTCGAAATATAGATTCGGTTATCAAAACATATTTTATCTTATAAAGGGTTTTACGCAACAATTAATCGGGTAACAATTTTAAACGACTTCTTTTTCTCTCCTTCAAATTCGAAAAAAAATGAAATTATACATTTATAGAAAAACAATCCTTCTTTTTTTCTATAAATCGACACGTGCTTCCGCATTGAAGTTTAATTAAAACACCAATTTAGTTTTATTAGCATACAATATGTTGTAGGAATTTGATAATCGAATTCAATTCAAAAAATTTAGAACTGGGTCGATATTTGGATTTTTTTTTACTATAATCGTATTTTTTTCTTTTTGAGTTTTTATTTTCTTTTCTCTAAATCACAAAAAATTGTTAATTATAAAAACTACATTTTCTTGTTGATTTCCTTTTTTTGTTTTAAGGAAAATATATAAAATATTCAAAAGGAAAAAATTGTCTAAAAATAAAGTTTATTTAGTTTTTACCATGAATGAGACTAATTTATTTTAGCCGATTTATTTAAGGTCAATACTTAGTTGACCTCAGTTGGTGCAAAGTACATTAAATTTTTCTCAATAGTTGTCACAATTTATTGCTTAGAAAATTTTTTAATTGCAAAATTATTTACTTCAATCGAATGCTTTCGAAATTTATTTTTCTCAAATGTTGTATCAATTTTTTATTTTGTAAGTTTGTTTTTTTTAAATAAAATGCTTTCGAAATTTATTTTTCTCAAATGTTGCATCTATTTTTTGTTTTGTAAGTTTGTTTTTTTAAATAAAATATGTTTATCAATTAGTTGTTTAGAAAAGATTGTTTTTATCAATATTTTAATGTACATAATTTCAAAACTACTTTTAGTAAAAAATAATTAAATTAGATCCTTTTTGCGCGAAAACAAAAAAAAAATTCTTTTTTCAAACATAAACTATTTTAAATTTATTTTTAACTAAATTTTGTTAATTAATTTTCAGAATAATTATTTGTACTATTTACATAATAATTACATTGAGTAATTATTTAATTCTCCACTAATTTGAAATCCAATTAATTAAAAACAAAAGATTTAAATTTTCTAATTTTGCGTAATTTTTTAATTTTTTCAGACTTCGTTTATTTTTTTTCTCGATTTTTTTTGAATTTCGATCTATTATTATTAATGGCAGAGCTATAAAAGAAGCGGAAGGGAGTTATTTGCAAAATGAATATTATATACTTCCATTGAAATAGCAATTAGTTGTTAACGAATCGTAATTTCAAGAGCATAGGATTAGAGGCTTTTTTCTCATTACTAGGAAGAAAATAAAAACCAAATTTAATATATTAAACGATTATCAAGAAATAGAAAATAGTGTTGCTTGAAAGAATCAATTTGGAACATTACACAAACGATAAGATCAGTATTGTTTAATACGGTACAAAGTTCACTTGTTCTGATTATGCCTTTTATTTTATATGCTTCAACTAAATTTAAATCGACGTTTTTACGAAACGATTTTTTATCTGGAAAAACGATAAAATTAAAAACAAAACAAAGTAATTCAAAATTAACAACAATTAATAATTTATTATGAATAAATAATAATTTAATATAATAATAAAAATAAATAAAATATTAATTCAATAATAAAAAAAATAATAACACTAATCAATAAAAAATAATTAGTAATTATAAATAAAATAGTAATAAATAAAATTAAATACAAAAAAAAAACAAAATGAAAAAATAAATAAAAATAGAAATTAAATTTAAAAAATATAAATTATAAATATGATAGTGATAATAAATAAAATTAAGGCAAAATTAACGGACAATAAACAAATGATAATTTTGGAGATAAGTAAAAAAATTTAAGACAAATAAAATTATAATTGGTGAATACGAACAATTAATGGGCGGGGAATTGAAAATTAACTTACGTGTAGATTTATGAGTGTGGTTAAAAAATCTTCGTCTCTCGATAGTACTTTAAAGACTGATCTATAGGATTCTCAAACCAAGGTTGTTGTCACATCAAGAAGATCCAGTTGTTCTTATAAATATGGTGGGGATCAAACAAGAAAGTTTCCAAGTCCATCAACCTGTCTTACAGTTAAGATGTATGAAGATTGGTCCACCTGAAATACTTTCGGCTCTATGTCGTCAATTATATATGCATAAACACACAATTTATTACGCAAGTTATATAAGCTAACGCCAATTACAAAATTAATAGAAAGAAAAATTATCACAATTTTACTAATCTAATTTTTTCTTTTCCTACAAAACAACTTTGTTTTGTAAAAAATCTACTAAAAAAATTAAAAAAACATATTTACAAAACAAAAAAATATTTTTTGATTATAATAAAAATAAATTAACCAAAATTATTAATAAATTCATTAATTAAATTTTCAGAGAAAAAAAATCTTCCTTTTGGACAAAAAAATGCTTTGGTTCAATATTTACTGAAGAATTTGGTTTGTTTTTAAAAATTAATTTTCTTACGCTAATTGAGAACAATTTTTCCAAATGCCATTTAAATATATTAACATTTATTTTTATTTCTATTTAAAGACATAAAATTCGAATCAAATGCACAGAGAAGAGATTCGTTTTGAGATTTTGATCTTGTAAAAAAAAAAGAATCACTGTAGATTAACAATAAAATTTAAAATAATACTGCAATAACAATGATGTAATTTATACATGAAAATTGTGAAGAAGAAATATTTCTTCAAATGGAAAGTAGAGAACAATTATTTCTTTAACTAGATGGAAGTTTTTTTTTAACAATTAATTATTAAATCTTTTTTCAAACAATTAATTATTTTGATCCCTTTAGGTAAAAACATTTGTTTCTTATTCTCACGATTGCGATGTAATCGTTGAGATTGAATTTTTTTCGAAATTATTCTCTTATGCTGGAATCACTTCAGTTTTATTGTCCTTCGTTACCAATTGCAAGAGACTGCCATTAGATGGTCGTTTCTCATTTTGTGACCATTCCCAAAACAAGCTGCGCACGAAAAAAAATAATAAAACAATTCTTAATCATCATAATTTTACCCAGTTGAGAATTAAATAATTATTGAGTATAAATTTTTAGGAATTAGGAGAAAAATTGATGTTAATGATGAAAAGCTAATTAAAGTTTTGCGTATAAATTAAATTCATTGAAATTAATCCAATTTATCATTATTATCATTGCGCAATTTATTATTATTTATGTGATAAATAATAAGTAATTATTAAAATAATAATAATTAATAAATAGAAAATTAATTTTATTATTAAATTTATTTAATTATTTTAATTTATTTATTATTTAAATTATTTATTATTTAATTTATTTTAATAATTATTATTGTTTTCATTATGAATATGGAAAATAAATTTATAATAAATATATAATAAATACTAAATATTCAAATAATCGAATATAAAAATTACTAACTTGGCAATAAATTCCAGAGGAGTCCAGGTCGTTGTGTCGGCTTTTGGCATCCATTTTCTATTCATCGGGGTGTCTAAAGTAACCGGTAAAATAGAAGCGACGAGACTTCCTGAAGGCAATCCACTTCCATCGGTCGCCAATGATTTCGTAAGCTGATGAACTGCCGCTTTAGCCATTCCATAGCCAATCATTCCTAAAAAAAAATTCATAAATTAAAACTGACGAATAAATATAGAAAAATAAAATTATTCTACAGATCGTAATAATATTTAACAGTTTTTTTTAGTTTTTGAAAAATAAATATCGTCTTTCTTTCGAATAAATTTCCAATTTCCAAAAGATGACAAAAAATACTAAAAATGACAAGAATTACTAATGAAGACAAAAATTACTAAAGATGAAAAAATACTAAAGAAGAAAAAATTACTAATTATGATAATTTAATTATTTTAATTACTAATTATTTTTTACTAGTTAAATTACCTGGTGTTCCTTCTAAAGCAGCTTTAGCGCCTGTTAACGATAAAAATCCACCTTCCTTCAAATGCTGAGAGGCAATATTCGCCGCAATGCAAGAACTCCAGACACTTTGATTCCACATTAAATCGCAATTTTTAATAAAATCTTTATTCGCCGCATTCCCACCGGCCCAACCACCGGCGACGCAAATTATTCCATCGACTTTACTTCCATTCAAAGACTTTGTCACCTGATTTAAAATATCCTCTTGCTGAAAAAATATAAATATTATCTCAGGTTTTTTCCAAAAAAATTCTATTAAAATGATTCTTTTTTGAATTAAAATTAAAATTCTATTCTTTAAAATAATTGATTACATTTTCCTAAAGTTTTGAACGTTCAAATAAACAACATTTTCCTCCTTCCTTTAATCTGTACTTTTTTTTTTAATAACAGAAAAATTATTTTCTATTTTAAAAAATTATTTTCTATTTTAAAAAATTATTTTCTATTTTAAAAAATTTATTCTTAACTAAGTAAATATTTAATTTCAACTATTTTTCTTTTTTGTATTTATTTTCTTTATATTCTATTTTATTTATTTTCTTTATTTCCTTTTCTGAAAAATATTTGAATAGAAACTAGGAACAAAATTTCGTTATTGAAATTTTAAATTTCATTCATTTCAAAAACTTTAGGAAAAATTTCAATAATAATAATAATTGATTGAAATAATTAATTTCAAAATATAAAAGTGATTAATTTGCAAATTTTATCACCTGCTCCTTCCATGATTGTCCCAGCTTCACAAGCACATTATCATCGGCCTCGTCATTTGCATTAATATCAATTGAACCCACCCACTGGAAAAAAAAAATTAATTTTCATAAAAATAAAATTAAAGTAGGTACAAATTCAACTTTAAAGATTGTCCAAAAAATTCCAAATCATTTATTTTATTTTCAATGATTATATGATGTATCTCAATAAATAAAATAATTAATTAATTAATTACTTTAATCTGATGAACTTTACAGATTACATAAATTGTTGATTAAACAATTAAAATTGTTACAATTAAAAATAGTAGATCAGTTAAAGGTCAATTTTTAGTTACTAACAATTGAGATTATTTTAATCATTTATAGAAATTCCTGAATTCCATGATTAGAATATAATAAATCTTAGATTACTATTATAAGTCGTTTAAAATCGTTTAAAATTCAATAGGATAAAAAAAATTATGGAATGTGGATTGTTTTTATAACAGTAATAATGAGGTTAAGGTTCTACAGGACTATTAACATTTTTCTTTTCTTGGATTTCATATATTTACAGAAAGATGAATTAAAAATGGAATTGCAAGTAAAATTCGCGATAAATTCTTTAGAAAAGATAACCTCTTAACCCTTTAACCGGCAAATGAAGTTAGTGCAATTGCAAATCACAAATAATAGAACTATTTTAATTGTGTTAAAATAATTTTAATTGTGACTGTAAATTAGTTTTTAAATACCAAGTGCTATTTTAAGACAAGTCTACTTTCTAATCAGTGTTAACCTTGTAAAATTAGAAAGGATATTGATTATTTAAACATTGTCTCCTTACAGCATTCCAACAAGTGGTTGGATGCAAATGAAATGAAGCTACAATGAAAAATTTCACATAAACTATAAAGAAGGAAATGATAATTGTTAATGTTGTAAATAAAAAGAACTCACCCATTTTTTTGATTTAAACAGAGACACACAAGACGATCCAAGAGCTCCTTTTCCTCCGTAAACAAAAACACGTCCTGTTTCGGCAGCCATTGTTGAATAAATGTCAAATTATTTACAATTTTCAACAACACGGCAGTGCGATCGCAACTACTTTACCGACTGTCGATAATGTGATTTTAACCTGTCAAATTGGAAATTAAAATAATAAATACGTAAGAAAAAAAATACATCAGACGTTGTTTCACGTTGTTTTTAGAGAAAAGTAATATCGGATTCACTGTGAATGGTAAATATTTATCGTGTAGTATCATAATTATAGTTATTAATTGTAAATATAAACACTATCTCTACTAGTTTACAAAATTTCGCTTGTGCTTGTTCCTCATACACTACAATCTGTCAATTATCTCAGATTTGACAAATAAACAATACATTTCAATAACAAGTTTCTCACATTCTTTACAATTGTTATTAATCGTTTCCATTTAATTCCAATTACAATACGAGTGAAATTAATTTCCCCTTTTAGATAAGTTCATGACTATTTAGTGAATTTTTGTCGTAAAAAATGAGTTTCTCCGAGAAACAGGACGGTGTTTCTAAAGACGAATGGATCGCAAAACTCGAGGAGGGTTCACATATTCAAAGAACATCAATGAATAATTTAATAATGAATTATTTAGTAACTGGTGAGTTATCGTCTGTTTATAATTTTTCTAAATTGTCAGATTGAGATTATTGTCAACAATGGGAAGAAAATTATAACCTCAAATTTGAATGACTAGGGAATATTTTTACCTTCTTTGTTTAGAGATTTATAATTAAAATTCATAATTATAAAGTTCTTCGCTTTTAAGAAAGATTTTCTTTTTCTAATTGCAGAGGGATTTAAGGAAGCAGCGGAAAAATTCCAGCAGGAATCTGGAGTTGGACCCACTGTTGAATTGAATTCGATGGACGATAGAATTCGAATTCGGGATGCAATTCAAAATGGTAGAATTCAAGAGGCTACAGATCTTGTCAATCAGTTACATCCAGAATTGTTGGATAATGATAGATATCTCTATTTTCATCTTCAACAATTACATCTCATTGAATTGATTCGCACCGGTCGGATCGAGGAGGCTTTACAATTTGCCCAAGAACAATTGAGTGAAGCTGGGGAATCTGATGATAATATTTTAAGCGAATTGGAAAGAACTTTGGCTCTATTGGCATTTGACGAACCACACAAGAGTCCCTTCAGTGATTTATTACATCCGACTCACAGACAAAAGGTTTATTATTATTTATTATTTAAATAAAAATAATTGAATTTTTCACGAAGATTTTTATATTATTTATAAAATTACTAAAGAAGTTTATTACAATTATTGAAAATAATTGAATTCTTCATAAAATTCAATTATTTTCAAATTTTTTGATAAATACTTTACAATAATTCAATGATTATTAAAATATAGATTTTTTGCAGATCGCAAGCGAATTGAATGCGGCTATATTAAAAACAGAACACAGAGAATTAACAAGTCCGAGACTGAATAATTTGTTAAAACTTATTTTATGGGCGCAGGACGAATTGGACAAGAAGAAAATAAAATATCCTAAAATGACTGATTTGGGTAATGCGAGCATAGAAAGCCCGAAATAAGTTTAGAAAAAAAAGCAATGCAAATTTACTAGAAATATATTTATTTTATAGTTAATTAGAATTATTAGATTATTAATTTTAGAAATGTACTATAAAATATTGACGTTTTTGCATTGTTTAACACGCAATTTATAATTATTAAGAAAGAAACTTTAATATCTTCGAGTACATATACACACACAACTCTATATATATATATATGCTTTATTATTTCAATAATTTACAAAGACTTTTTCAAATCAAGACTCAATATTTGCGTAGAACGTATAAAGAAAAGCATATATATATATTTATATTAAATATATTATAAAAACAAAAAAATTGTGATTAATTGCAATTCTAATTGATTAAATGTTCACTTTTTAGTACTGTTACCAAGTAAAATAAACGAAATTTTCTCGACATAATTTTAATTTCTTCTCTTTCCATTAAATTTCAATTATTTTCAATTATAATTATACTTATATATTATTAATTACAAAAACATTTTTTTTCACAATTGAACTTTCAAATTCGAAACTTTAAAAGTATAATAAATTTCCACATGGTTTTTTTTGTACATAATTTTATTTTTTCTCTTTCCATAAAATTTCAATTACAAAAATATTTACTCAATAAAAAATAATAAAAAAAACATTTTTCTTACATTTTTTTCACAATTGAACTTTCAAAATTCGAAACTTAAAAAAAGTAGGTAGTAAATTTTTACAAGGTTTATTTTTAATACATAAAGTAGTATTTTCTGTATACTGTATAGTGAAGTATTTCTTTAAATAATCTTGTTTCGATTGAATAAAATTAACTTAAAAATGTTTTTCCTTTTATTTTCAACACTATTTTAACATAACAAATTATCGTTAAAATTTAACAAAAAAAAATTTGCTATAATTTGATTATTATTTACAAAGAAAAGTCAAGTTTTTTGGTAGAAAAAAAATCGGAAACAATTTTTACATTAATAATTCTAGTACAATTTTCTTTTTTTACCCTTTTTGAAGTATCAAATATAATATTGTTTTATTTATTCAAAAAAATTTTTCTCAAAGGGAACTCTTGTGAATTAATCACTCGAGAAAATGTAATTTTTAAATGTACATTTGTCTGTCGTGTGAATTTTCGTTTAACACAATTTTTTACTGTCGCGAATTTGCAAAGTAAGAAAAATAAATTAGAATAATGATTTTTTCGATATAATTTTTTGTATATTTTTAATATTTTGCTAATTTTTAACTTTTTATTTTAATTTAAATATTTTAAATAATTTAAATGCTTTATTAATTTTTAACTTTTAGATATTTTAGTTCAAATATTTAAAATATTTTATTGATTTTTAACTTTTAGATATTTTAATTCAAATATTTAAAATATTTTATTAATTTTTAACTTTTAGATATTTTAATTTAAATATTTGAAACATTTAAATTTAAATACACTGAAAGTCTTAATCTTTATTTGCAAATACGTCAAATTATGATTTTTATTTATCTAAATTATTATTTTCTGTAAATATTAACTCTTAATTTTTTGAATAAATTTTTGTTTTCGCCATTTTTTAATTTTTATAGAGAAAAATTAGTTAATATTGTTTTTAATAGAAGTCATTTTATTCTCCTTTCTCTCGAAATACTAAATTCAGATTAATTAGTTAGTGGAAAATTAGTCAAAAAATATTCTTTGGTCGGTTCGAAACTTTCTTTTTCTGTATTTCAACGTTTCATTCGTGAAAAACTTAAGTCTAAAAAGTAATCAATTAGCAATGGATAATTCTAATTCTAAGAAATAAATAAAAATTGAAGACTAAAAAATCGTATTTGTGTAAAATTGAAATTTTGTAAATTTAATTAAGAAACGAGGTAAATTACTTAGAAAAATTGTGCTAAACGAATATTTTCGATGTGAGATGATCTTCAAAAAAGAAGAAAATAATTGTAAATTTTATTCTCTTGATTTAGAGTTCCAAATGATTTAATTTCTCTTTCGCTTCCTTGTGATGAAAAAGATTCAAAAAAATTTTTTTGTTTGAAAAGGGAGTCAAATTAAAATGAAATACCTAAAATCTCGTGTTTACCATCCAAATACATATTCCATGGCTTTTGACACCAAACCAGTGGTTTTGTGTGGTATATTTTCTGGTTGTCTCACAGATTGAGGACTTAAACTCTGATTGTAACCAGTCACTAAAGGTCTTGCATTTTGAATTCTCACTGGTGTTTTCATTGGAGTATTCGCCAAGCCCTGACCACCGGCTTTCACAGGCGACGTGAATAATCGCATACTGTTATTTAATTTAAAGCGATTCTCTTTGTCCGAGCCTAAAATTACACCCTCGTCAGTGCATGGTATCACGCCAATCATAATTGATCCGGAGATAATATTTCCATTGCAGGATAAAGCGCGTTGCGTCTCTTGTTCCGAGGTGCATTTCAAATGGATCCAATTGCTCTGCGGATGTGGCGCTTGATGTTTGTCAATGATACGCACTCGACTGGAAATATGAGCGAGAACGGCGTTAAGTGCACTTGGAGGAAAGCCAAAGACAGTGACCCATTGAAGGAGGCCTTGCGATGATTCACTATTATTATTCACGGGACTTGTCGGTGAATCAATTAATGTTGTATTCATATTTCCCGAGAGAATTCGTGATTGATTTTTCATGTGACTTTGATTTAGTGACGATGTATGGGAGGAGATTAATTGTGATGTTTCTAATGAATCGAAGAGACCGCGTGTCGGTGGTCCGCCAACTTGATTTTCCGAATTAATTTGAGGGACATTTGAGGGACTCGTTGGCGTGCCGAACATTGCTTTTTGGCGATTTGTCCGATAGTCAGGCGAGCCGTAATTTAAACTCGAGGATGGTGAGTGGATTCCGGGCGAGGGAACGAATCGTGATGTATCCGGACTCGCTACGCCTACTCTGCTGTGCTGAAATTTGAAGAAAAAGAATTATAATTAATGGACTGCGGAGATATGTATTAAATAAATAAATAACAGGGTTGCCACGCTTTTGCTCTTTTCAAATAATTTTCCAGATTAAAAAAACAGAATTTTTCCAGGTTTCGTGGCAACTCTGAATAATAGTTGTTTTTTATTAAAAGGAAAAAAATTTCCCGTTACCATATTATTGTCGCCGAGAAGAAATCCAGGTAAATAGGAGGATTGAGCACCAGGAGTAATTGGTGATTGTGCAGGACTTCCCACAGGAGAACCTAATGTCATCGGCTCCATCTGAAAACGAATTATTTTACTTTATAACGATTCGATTGGAATAAGTTCCTAAATTTAGAAAATTAACTTAAAACACTGCAATAACTATTTTTTCAGTAAATCATTCGTTTTTGTTGTTTTCCACGCTAAAGAATAGTCACAAATTTAAAAGTAAATAGATCTAAAAAGAAATTAAATAAAAATAAATAAATAAACAAAAAAGTAATTAAGGCATTAGAAATAATTTTATTTCTTCAGTTTTTAATCTAAAATGTTCAGATTAAGGATAAATAATGCAATTTAAAATAGTTAAAGAAAAAAGCCAAAAAAGTGAGGTTATGTTTCGAGTTTACAGTAAACTTTCTTGTTTGTGTTATATTTTATGGAACTTTTAACAAATACCTGCTATTGCTATAGAAACGCAAATTAGTGGTTTTCGAGAAGAATAATAAAATAATAATAACCTTTTTACTTCACAGCCAAAATAAACGAAAGAAACCAAAGTTTTGACACCAAGGTCTTCAAGAATGACAGTTGCGGAAATTTCACAAACCGTTGTAAATTTGAGGTTAGAATTTCCATTCTTTAAAAATTTTTGTCACTTTTGTAAAGAAAATGTTGATAATTAAACCTATATTGAAAAAATAATTAATAAATGATAATTTCAAAGTTCCTAAATATTAAAAATTAGTTAATTTAAATAATATACATTCAAAATCTCTTTAAATTTAAATTATAAATTTGATTTTCGTATTACAAAATGGAGACTAATGGCGCTAAGATTTAAATGTCTGAAAAAAATACAAAGTATTTTTTTGTATTTAAAATTTAGATAAAAAAGAAATTCTTTGTATGAAAATTCTTGGAAAATTGAAATCAGTGAAAAATAATCGACACTGTTATTTTAAAAATTGACTAAATTTTATTTGCATACATTACATCCATCCAGGATGAGGGCTTGTTCTGTTCGTTCGCATTACAAAATTGATTTTTCGACCCATATCTTCATCGTAAATTGCTTTGCAAGTTTCATAATTAATTCTGCGTCGAACTAAAAATGGCTTTTCATAATATCTCGTGCGTCGGAATTGATCAAACATTCCTTCTTTTCCCATAATTCGGTTTAAAACTCGACACGCTGCATCGACATCCTTATTTTGAACTAATACTGTTCTTGCAATAAATCTAGGATTCAATGACATCTGAAATTAATATTAAACACACGAATTTTAGTTTATTATTCTCTATTTTATTTTAGAGTAAAATACTTTATCTTTTTCAATTATAAACAAATTTTCATTTTCGAAATTAGAAATAGAATTCTTGTAACTTGATAAATTGAGGTTATGATTCAATTTGTATTTGCATATTTCTCTTTAAAATTTGTTATAGTAAAATAATAAAGAAACTATACGACTACGGTAAGAAATACTATTGAAATGATATAATATTCTAATTAAAAATGTGTTGCTTTTTGTATTACTCCCCAAAAGTGAGGTTAGAAATTTTAGAAAGTAAACAAGTTTATAGATTTTTACGTATTTTACTGTCGTTTTGCATTTTTTCAATCTACGGATATTTTAAAGTCAGTTTTAGAAAAAAATTTTGTATTTAAATACTATTAATTACCTTTCTGTATAATTTTCCTTTTTTGAAAAAAACCAATTTCACCAATTTCACTGACAGCTCTGATCTGACTGCAAAACTCTGGTGTCAATACTTTGAAGTAGAGAAAGTAAACATTGATCAGGCGCCAAGAGCGCGAAAATTTAAAAACACAATTCGTTTTTTCAATAATTTAAAATTTCTTTTAATACTTTTTACAAAGTTTAACAATATTATTTAATCGTATTAATTTTTTTTCTACTTCTAACAATGAAACTTCATTCCTTTTCAATTGTTCCTTCACTAAAAAACTGTATATGTCCAAGAAAAACCATATTTAACAGAGTCACGACAACAAAATAGACAATAAGATGATAAACTACCTGGAAATAAACGAAAATTTGCAAAACTAATCAAATTTAAGGAAATTGAATATTTAATTAAATAAATTAAAAAATTAATAAATTAGAAATATAAAATTAAAAAATAATAAAAATTAGAAATATTAAAATAAAAAATAAATTAAAATAGAAATATAAAAATAAAAAAAAAAATTAAATCAGAAATATTTAAAACGAAAAATATTACAATTAAAAATATTTATTGTTAAAAAGTAGTTTATTTATTGAAAACAATTAATTACTTCTTGATCTCGCATATCATATCGAAATCCCCAACGGCAAATGCAAAGCCAACTTACTAACGAGAGTAAAATATAAAATGCTGATAAAGGAGAAGCGTGAACATCCACTGTCAACATTTGTATAAACAATTATATTTTTTTTACCAGTGTGCATCTGATTTTTAGACTTTTCAGTCTCTGATTGTTTGGTAAAATTAATAATTTTCAATTTCATTATCTAGAAATTAATAATAATAATAAGAATAATTAAAATATTAATAATAAAAATAATAAAAAATATTAATAATAAAAATAATAAAAAATAATAATAATTTTTACTTTTGAAAATAGGTTAAAAACTAATTTTCTTTTTGTTTATTATTTAATAACTTAATTTATTTACTTGCGAAAAAATAATTTTCATTTATTTTATTTTCGATTCTTCCAGTCACAAGTAATTTAATAATTAAAAAATTATTTTTTTTTTCTTTTTCTTTTTAAATTGTAGGAGGTATTTTACACTAAAAATTTTGACATAAATATTTGTTATATTAACGTGTATCAATTGTTTTTTCTACAAATATTTTTTCTAACAGTGGAGAATTTAATTATTTAACATATTTAATTTAAAAAAAATACAATTAACTTTTCCTTTTTTTCAATTTTAATTAAATCTTTTAATTTAAAATGTACATTTCAATTAAAAAATTTAATTATTTTATTTCTTCTGTATATTTTAGTATAAATAAATAAATTATATTTATTCAGAAGAAAAAATTAATTATAAAAAAATAATTATTATTTAATTCAATTATTACTAGGTATATTATAATATATTAAAAAGAAAAAAAAAATAAGTGAGGAAAAAATTGAGGGGAATAAATTTGACCAAATTTGAATGGACTTGCAATGTTTATTTAATCCCTATTCGAATAACTTTTGCTTACAAAATATACGGATAACATTATTCTTAAAGCGAAAAATTGTTAATAATCCTCACATATTCATCACATTTAATATATTCCCGCTGTTAATTAAATGGAATATATTTTTCAAATTTTCACAATAGATCTGAAGTAGTGTTTTTAATGATTTTTATTATGTATATATATTATATTATATATAATATTCTATATTTTACATAATTATATTGTATTATTATTATTATTATTATATTTAATATTTTATTTATTTCAGTAAACAAATAAATGATTTTAGTATTTTTTTCATTTCTTTAGTAATAAATAAATAAGGAAGAAAATATTATAATAACAATAGTATAATAATTATTATATTATTATATTATATATAATATATACGATACCACAAACTTTATTTTTATCATAATTATATTATTTAAAATTTTTAATATTAGAATTCTATTAATATTATTAATAAATAACTAAAATTTATTAATAAACTTTGTCAATTGTTTTTTTTTCTTCATCAACGCGTGTTTTTTCTATTTTACAATAAATCTTCATTCTGTGGTCAATTCCTTTTCGTATTTTTTTTTTTTTTTTTGAACACATTACTTTGAACATCGAGTTCATACAATCTCATTTTATAATTTAATCAACATTCTCAATAAACTTTATAATGCTTTTCCCATTTTTTTTTTAAACAAAATTATTTACATGTACAAGTTTTTGGTATGTACCATGGTGTTCTACATGAAGATAATAGGGAAACAAAAAATGTCATTTCACGCGTTTTTAACTATTTTTCTTTTTTTTTTTTATTAATTATTAATATTAATTAATTAAGTTTCTCTTTTTTATATATTTTTATATAAAATATAATTAATATTAATATTAACGTAGTAACTCTCTTTTCCTTTCGTCATGATATGTCGATCCTTTATTATATATGTAATAATAAATTACGTAATTAAATTTTTAATAATTAAAAAAATTTATTATTAAAAATATTTTTTTTTTAAATAAAATAAAAAATTTTTTTGAATTTTAATTTATAATGATATTTGAATTGTATTTTAATTTATTTTTAATAATTATTTATTAAATATTTATTAATTATTTATTAATTATTTATTATAGTAAACATTATTTATTATTTATTAATAATTAATTCATTAACAACAATTACGATCAGTAATTAATAACTAATCGTAATTATATTAATTAATTATTAATTAATATGTCGTGTATAATAATAATTGTAAACATACGATTTGCATTTTCTGATTAATTAATGCGATTAAATAAAAAAATTATTCATAAGATGAAAAATAATTTATATAATTCAAAATAATTTTGAAAAATTAATTAGTTTTAAAAAACTAATATTTTTATGCTTAATAATGAAATTATCCTCATAGAGCACCATTATAAAACCCTTAATCTAATTCTGTGCGTTGTATGACTTATTATATTAAATTTTCTTCTTCTTTTTGCATTAAAGCCTGCATCGCTCATTATTATTATTATTATTAATGTTTTTTCTTTTTCTTTTTCCCCAGGATGGCAATTAGTATTCTCACTTTTAAATTTACGCATATAATACGAAGATTTCACAATCATCTCTTTTTTGCTGCTCGTTTTTCACATAATTATTATTTATTTTATGAATTTTTTGTTTCTTAAATATTTATTATAGGAGCACATTAAAAATTCTTTTTCTTTTTTTTCTCTCTTAAATTTCTACAAATCACATTACAATCAGAAAATAATTTTTCTTCTCATAAAATCTCTTTTTGTTGCTAATTCTCACCGTCGTTTCTCACAATAAATACATTTTTTCGATAATAATAAAAATTTGTTGGCGAATAAATAATAAATATTTATTAATATTAAAAAAAAACAATTAATGTACCATGTAGCATTAATTATTTTCTTTGGTTGAAAATTTATATTCGAAAATACAGATAAACCTTTTTTTTTGTTTTTTAAATACATGAAACCTTTTTTATACATATATATATGTATGTAATTAATTAATTAATTATGTATATGTAATTAGGAATTTGAAAAATACAATTATAGTTGAATATTAAAAAAATGCTTGATTGATGAAAAATTTATACACATAGAAGGAAATGTGGAAATATTTTTGGAAGAGTTTGAAAACAATTTCTTTTCTTTCCATAATTTTGAATATTAAATAATTATGAATTAATAATTATTTAATTAATAATAATTAATAATTATTATGTAAATAATATTATGAATAAATGAATAATATTATAAATAATACTATAAATGCAAGACTATAAATAATTATTATAAAAATTATATTATTTTAAATTATTATGTAAGAAATATAAATAAATGTTGATAATTAATTATTATAATACGGTAATGAATAAATAAATTATTAATTAATAATTCTCATAATATAATCAATAATTAATATCTAATAACCGAATATTAATTCGTTAATAAATTTATAATAGATTTTAATAATTTACTGAAAAATTAGTTTTTCAATAAAAAAGTTTATTTAAAACTAATTATTTTATTTCGAATTTTCCTTCGTAATGATTTTTAATTTTAAATAGTCCAGATTGTAAATTTTTAATATACTTTTTCTCATATAGAAAATTTTTCTTGATTTTTTGTGCAATTCTTTTGTGCAAAAATTTTGCAATTATTTTGCAATTTTTTTTGTATAGTTTTTTTGTGCTAAAGACTATTAACGATAGATTTTTTTTCCTCTTTGATATCAAACTCTTCCAGTGGTTTTCATTATTTTTGGTTTCTATTTTATAAAGATTAAATTCTGTTTTTTTTTCAGTGTATTAATAAATGACTTTTCTTTGTTTGCAAATTTTTCATAAATGCATGATTAATTAAATATTTGATAAAATTACATGCTATAAAAAACGACCGTATGTTTCATAAGCATATTTATTGGTTTGTTCCTCTCGGCATGTTTCTATTAATTTAAAAATTCGTTATTCAATGGCGATTTTCGCGCATTTTTTTTCCTTTATTTATTTATTTTTGTTTTGTTTTTTTTCTGTTAGCAATTTAAAAAATGAGAAAATGGGACATTTTTATATATGTTTATTTATCATTTTCACAATAAGGATCAATCTGATTTGAAAAAAGTGAGAATTTTTTTTTTAAATTTTATTATTATGAATTTTTATGTTGATTTGCAAAAATTGAACTTAATTAAAAATTGTGTTTTATTGGGAAATATTTCTAATCAATTGTTGAGAAAATTTTATATTTTAATTGGTGGTTTTTAATTTTTTTATTTTAGATTTCAATTTTAATTCACAATTTTAATTCTTAACTTTAATTTGCAATTTTCCATTGAACTTTGCAATTTTCTTTAAAATTTTAATTTGCAATTTTAATTTGCAATTTTCCTTTGAAATTTGAAATTTTAATTTTCAATTTTAATTTGCAATTTTAATTTGCAATTTTCCTTTGAAATTTGAAATTTTAATTTTTAATTTAAATTTACAAATTTTATTTTTTAATTTAAATTAAAAATTTTATTTTTTGGTTACTTACACTTTAATATTTAAATTTCAATTTTAAATTGATAATTTCACTTTTAATTTTCAATTGCGTAATTTTCATTCTTAATTTTCATTTTTATTTTGATATTAATTTTTAATCTTCATTTTTTATTTTCTCTTAATCAATTTTTATTTTCATTTTTCTCACTTTTAATTTTTAGTTGCAATTATTACTTTCAATTTACACTTTTATTTTTCAATTTTAATTTTTAATATTCAATTTTTATTTCTAATTTTTATTTTCAAAATATCCTTTGCACTTATAATTTTCAGAAAAAATTTTCACTTTTACTTTACACTTTTATTTTGTAATGTTAATTCTCGTCTTTCATTTTGAAATTCTAATGTTCACTATTAATTTGCAGTTGCAATTTTCACTTTTAATTTTTACTTTTAATTTATCATTTTTATTTACAATTTTTATTTTCAATTTTAATTTAAAATTTTCAATTTTAATTTAAAATTTTTAATTTTTAATTTAAAATTGAAAATTTTAAATTTTAAATTTTTAATTTTTAATTTTTAATTTTCAATTTTTAATTTTCAATTTTCAATTTTATTTCCACAATTTAGATTTTCATATATAAAAATTGTATTGAAAATTGTTTATGTATATAAAAAGTTACACAATGAATTTTTATTTTCTTCTTTTCGAACAAATTGATTCCTTTCATGAAATTTTTTTTCGTTAATTTACAATTATTGCATAAATATTTTTTTTCTCTTACTAACATACGACACTTTCGATTATAATCGAAAGTATATTCTTGTACGAAAATCTCCCATTTTTTTCTTTCTATCTTTTTTCCATTTTTTTTTAGCGCGAAAAACGAATCGAAAAGCCAGTTGGATAAAAAATACGCGTATAAAAAATTTCACGCATTTAGCACTTATTAAAAAAATGGCATGTTTGAGCAAGGCAATATTTTGTTTATAGCATTTTTTTCCCTCTTTTTTTGTTTGTTATTCATCAGAAAAGCAACAAAATATATATTATAAGCTATATAATATTTTTTTTTATAAGCAGCTTATTAAAATTTTTTTTTCTCTTTTCAAAACATTTTTTTTTCAATTTCCTCACATATCCATTTTTTTTTCAATTTTCATTCATTCGGTCCTAATTTTATATGTAATCAGCTCTTTTGGCAACAAATATGGTTTTCATTGAAAAAACCAAATTTTCTTCTCAATATTTTTTTTTTTATTTCATAAAACAGTTTTTTTTCCTCTTCAACTTTCTTTTTATAAACTTTATATATATTATCGTTAATCGTTAATTTATTTATTAATACTTTCTGTGAAGTTTTTGGGTTTTTCGAAACAGGATGAATATGCATTTGGAAATTTTTTTTCTATTTTAAAATATATCTGAAATTTTACTTTTTCCAGGGAAAAAATTTTAAATTTCAGAAATTTTAAATAAAAAAAAAATTTTTTTTTCGATTTGTGTGAATATTCTGTTTGCAAATCGAGATTTTCTTTTTGGACTAAATTGACAATTTTCTGCATATTCCTGTATCTTTTTTTTTCTCAACAAATACATTATCTGTAAATAGTTTTATACGTAGTTTAATTATGTATAGTAATTTATTTATCGACTAAAAATAAGTATATATACAATATATACTTATTATTTCTGTTTTTAAATTTCAAAAATCGGTTCAATTTTTTCTGTTTTTTTATTCCATTATAAAGCGTTTAAATATATTTTGATAAATTGAAATTTTATTTAATTTTGAAAATGCTTTTTCAGAAATTAAGTGTTATTTTGAAATAATATTTTTTAATATTAATTTTTTTTATTGTTAATAATATAAATCAATCAATTTTTAATTAATTAATAAATATTTTATTTTTCGGTAATATTTTGGAATGTTATTTTAGAACAAATTATTTTTTATTAATATTATCAATTAATTCATTAGTTAACAATTAATAATAATTAAAAAGAAATATTATTTTTCGGTAATATTTCGGAATATTATTTCGAAATAATTTCAAAATATTTAATTTATCAAAATAAAATAAAATTATTTCAATTTAAATAAATATTTTTTCGCTGTTTCCAAAATTTATTTATAGACTTGAATTTTTCATAATAATTATTCAATGCTTTTCATTAGCAAACATTTTCTTTTTCCACCACGACACACATTATTAAATGCAGGCTTGTACACTGAAAGAAATTAATTTCAAAAATTTATTTGAAAATTAATTTAAAAAATTAATTTAAAAAATTTATTTCAACATTTTATTAAAAAAATTTATAGAAAAATTAATTATTGTTTCTAAAATATAGAAAAATAAATAAATAAAAATAAAAGTAAAAGATAAATAATAACTGAATAATAATAATAATATTAATAATAATAATATTAATAATAAAAATAATAATTATTATTATTATAAATATAAATATTAAGAAATTATCATAATTATAAATAAATAAAAAAATGATAATCAATTTCGTTCAGTGTATAAATATATACATTATAATATAAAATTCTAGATAGTGAAATACATTAAGGAGAATAATGCAAATTACAATTCATATTATTTTTCTTTTTAATAATAATTTACACCATTGTGACGTTGTAAAATTTATTATTTTACAATTCACGAAGTTTCATATAAAAAGTTATTTCGCGTTTCTATCATTCAAAATTTTATTTATTCGTGCTAGAGAATTACTCCATGATTTCACAACAATTCGAGATATAGGACAAAAATTAAAATTAAAACCCAAATTTAGAAATTAATTATTGTTATCCTTTCTTTCGTTTCATGTAAAATGTTATCTGTAATTGTTGAGTCTACCGCCTGAAGATAAGAAGTTTGAAGATTTCAAGAAACTTTCCGATTATTATTTCAATTCATCTATTTTTGTCAAAATTACATCTTTTTGGATTTTCCCGCTGGTCAAAACATAACCTATCTTTTGGAATTATTGGATTTTCTGATTGTTGTGAGCCTTATTCTTCTGACGTACCCTTGGATTTGGATCTTTTTAAGATGCCACTCAATATTATTGTATTTTAACTACTTTACATTTGAAGATCGACTTCGTTTCCTGGAGAAATACTTAACAATTTTCTGTCCTTGGAAGGCTTTATCATATTTTGAGAGCTTTGCTCGAAACTCTAATTGAACCACATAATTTTCACGTTCCTGTATCAATGTAAGTTTGGGATCGGGAGATATTCAGTCGTCCAGTCTTCGTGCGTAAGTGTCGCTTAGTCTTCTGGGATTACAACAATTGGTGTTCACCACGTTTAATTTTATATGGAAGAGGATTTGATAATTTACCATCTTGCGTCAAAATAATTCCTTTCGAATTAATTTATTAATGAAGAATAACGAGAATCCTGTATTTTTATTGAAGAATTCATTTTTAAGAAGATTTAAATTTCCTTTTTATTCAGACCAGCCAATCAGCGTGAGAGAATTAGAAGATTTCTGGATTAACCAATCACAATTCGTTTTAATGTCGCGTGAATCTAGTTTTGTTATGTGACTTTCTTTTTTTTATGTTGGCAACGAATTTCCTAGGTGATAAACAAACAACGCCATTTTGTTCATTCTTTTCTGTGAAATCGTGGAAGACAGTTCGTCTTTTTGTCATTATCTATTTTTTTTTTGTCATTTCTTTTCTTTTTAAAGAATCTAATTAATTTTGAATAATTTGGAGAATTAAGTCAAAACCATTGGGGAATCTCGAGAGGAGTTATCAATTTGGAAATTCGTTGGCAGTGAATTTATATTTTCTGGTACAAATTTAATTTCTATTTTATGTATGATATCTCAAAATTTAATTCTATTTTCTTGATTTTCGAGACTGAATAATGTCTTATTTTTTTTTTTTTTTTTATTTTAATTTAATGATTTAAATCTTTAATTTAATTGAGATATCATTCGATTATTAATTTTTTTTGATCTGACTAAATGTCAAGATTTTAGTTTCGATTATATTGTCCATCCTATATATCTCGAATTGAAAAAGAATCCTTATTCTATTTTAGAATAAGTTTAATATTTGCTTAATTTTCAGTTTGTTTAATTTAAATGTTTCGATAATTAATTTTGAAATTATATAGAATCACATCAATTTTGTTATTGTCTAACCTCAAAATTAGCGATTATTGTCAAAATGACTATTTAATTTAATTTTTGTGTCTAACCTTGAAATTCTAATTTACTGAATAAATTGTTAATTTCTTTTTGTTAATTTTCGATTTTTATTGACTTAATTTTTGCGGATATTTATTTTTGGTTAAATAACGAATCACCCCCTCTACTATTTTCCAGTTATGGGACTGTAGTTAGCTTGGACATATTTTGGGAAGATTAAATTGGTGTCTTAATTTTGATTCTGTTTCTTTTGAGATAAATACAAAAATTATTAATACTTAGCTTGGTAGCCTTTGTGTATTGATAATTAGTTTGTCTCAAAAGGTTTTTGTCTTTTTGTTGTGTATTTGTTTATTGATTGACACTTAGCCTGGTGGCCTCGTGTGTCGATAATAAATAAATTTAATTTAATTTAAATAATTGCCGGTAATTAGCCTGGTGGCCTTTGTTTATTCGGGATTATTTGGAAATCTGTTTTGTCCTTTTTGTGAATTTTGTTGAGTGTCCTTTTAGGACTGGCGCCCACCCTTTTGCATCATATTTAATCGTTCCTAAGTAACCTTAAATTTTATTAATTTTTGCTAAATTTATTTTGTTTGAATTTTGGAAAGTAAATCATTGTTTGAAAAATATTGAGGTTACAATTTGGCGCCCAACGTGGGGGCATAGCCAATTAAAAGTCAATCAAAATTTAATATTATTTATTGTTTGATTTAACTTTGAGGTTATGTGATTCTATATATATTCTTTTGGCAAATTATTAATGATTTAATTAATCATTATTATTTTTTTTGAAAATAAAAATTTGGCAGAAAATAAACAATGAATGATTTTTCATAAATAAAATTTATTTGAATAATGAATTGATATTATTCAAAAAGCTAATTTGAATTGATAATTTAATTAATTAATTGATTGTATTAATTTGACAATTCGAGTATCCTTTCTAAACTGATTGTTTGTCCTTAACCTTATTGTTCCTTCTTTTGAAACATAATTTCGTATTATTTTAGAAATCTCGATATATTTTCTAAAATAAATTTGTTTTAGGGAAATTTACTTAAATTACCATTTGGATTTTATTTGGCTGAGATTTGTTAAATTCATTTAACAATGGCTTCAAACGATCCTTACGCGTGGATCTATGATTTAAACAATTATCAACTTGGCGATGAGTTGAGAGATAGAGGCTTGACTGCTGTCGGAGCCATTACTGCAAAACGAAATCGACTTTTAAAGTTTTTGCAACAACAAGATTTAGTACCTTCAAATTTAGGACAAAATTCAAATCAGTCAGGAAATCATGACGGACATGATTTAGAAAGTATTAGGACTCTTGATTCTTGGGGAAATTTTTCGAATTCTGAACGACAAAATAGTTCTGACATTAATAGGTTAGAAAATAACGAAAATTCGTCTCAATTGATTTTATTAAATGAAGATTCGAACGAAATTCATTCCCCAACTAATTTTTCTACAAATCAAAATTCCTTCAATAAAAATTTTGAAAACATCGGTCAGAATATTTATCCTCAAAGACTAATTGTTCGTGAAGATGTAAATTATAGATCTGAACTTTTCTTCCCTAGAGATGATCCTTTTTGTCCGAGTCATTTTGGAAATAGAAATTATGAGAATTTCATTCCACAAAATCTAACTCCAAATAATACTGGAAATTCGGTTTCTAGAAATTATTTTATTGAAAATGAAAATAGACGTAGGGTAACATTTCGTCCTTCAGATGAAATTTCAGAACCTCTTCTATCCAGACAAGACATTGTAGGAAATAATTTAATTTCTATATCAGAAAATAATGCTCCCAAAAACAATTCCGATTTTAATCAACATCAAGAAAATCGTGACAGGACAAATTTTGAATCAAATGATTCTTTAAAGAAAAATGATTATCAGGATAGAAATGAATTTAGAGAGAAAAGTAGTTATCAAAACAAAAATGAATTTCAGGAAAGAGATAATTATCGGGATAGAAATAATTCTCGATATAGAGAAAGAATTGTTGATGAATCTCGTTATGATTCAAGATTTGACAATTCTAGGTATGACAATTCAAGATTCGATAATTCAAAGTATGATGATTCTAGATTTGATAATGATAGGACAGATAGATTTCAAAAAGATTCAAAGTATAATATTCCTCGCAATGAATATTATGAACCGAAACAAAAATTACGAAATTCTTTTGATAGCAATAGTGATTCTGATTTGAACTATGAATATAATTCTCGTGGACAAGGTTTCTCAAATAGTTATAGAGGTTATCGTAATTCAGCTGCTAAAACACTCGAAATCATGCAAAAATGGGGTTTGAAATTTTCAGGAACTAGATCTGAAGATCCAGAGGCATTTATCACTAAAATAGAAGATGGAAGAGATATTTTCCGCGTAGATGATTATACTTTAATTAAAGTAATACCTTTTCTTCTCACGGGAATAGCTTCTAAATGGTTTTATGGAATGCGAAATAATTGGAAAACATTTACTGATTTCTCGAGAGCATTTCGATCACGTTTTGGAGATGTAGATTTTCAGTTTGAATTGCGTCAAGAAATCTATGAGAGGACCCAAGGTGAATTTGAACGTGTTGCTGATTTCTTTACATGTATGATATCTTATTTCGATCGCGTCGAACCACGTTTGTCGGAAAATGAAGAAGTTAGTTTTATTCATAGAAACCTTCTGCCTAGATTTCAATTAGTCATCCCGAGATATTCTATTACCAACATCGCTCAATTCGAACAAATGGCTATTTCAATTGAAAAGAGTCATTTCGTAGGTAAATCATATAAACCTCCACCATCACCTGAAAGATCTCTATTACCTGATCTTGCGTATAGGGAACCTTCTCGCAATAGAAATAAAGATCAAAGAGAATTGGTTCATCTTTTGGATGAAGTGAATCTAGAAGATTATTCAAATTCTAATAAATTGGTAGATTTTGTTCTTTCTATAAAAGAAAATAATGTATCGAAAAATCCTCAAAATTCTCAGTCAAACTCGAAAAATAATAAATCTAAAAAGCCAAAATAATCCGAAAACTTCTGAAAAAGTTCAATAGTCGAATAATCCTTTCGCTAATGTCGAAGAGAGACAGGGTTGAACATAATCAAAAATTAAAAGGAACAATAAGAGACTTTTTTTTATATAGTAAACATCTTTTATAATTTTTCTTCTTTTAAATATCAGAATAAGTTCATTTAAATAAGAGAATTTACTAATTTTTTTAGTTTGTTGAATAATGTCGATTTACCCTTCTTGTTGAAAATAAAATAATTGATTGTGTAAATCTAACAAAATTAATTCAGTTTTGGAATCTTGAAATTGGAAATTGTTTTGCGATGTCTAGTAAAATATTAATTTAAATTTGCAGAATAATAATTTATATTTTTGTCAATTTATTTATTAATTTGTCTAAATTTTTGGTATTTTCTGAATTTGCATTGAGAACGATTACAATTGATTCATTACGTTTAATTTAAAGTTTGAAATATTAATTTTTGGTTATTTATTTTATAATTTTCTTTATTGAATTTTTATTTCTTTGAGACCTCTTGGTCTATTTAAAAAGGGGAGAGTTGTGACGTTGTAAAATTTATTATTTTACAATTCACGAAGTTTCATATAAAAAGTTATTTCGCGTTTCTATCATTCAAAATTTTATTTATTCGTGCTAGAGAATTACTCCATGATTTCACAACAATTCGAGATATAGGACAAAAATTAAAATTAAAACCCAAATTTAGAAATTAATTATTGTTATCCTTTCTTTCGTTTCATGTAAAATGTTATCTGTAATTGTTGAGTCTACCGCCTGAAGATAAGAAGTTTGAAGATTTCAAGAAACTTTCCGATTATTATTTCAATTCATCTATTTTTGTCAAAATTACATCTTTTTGGATTTTCCCGCTGGTCAAAACATAACCTATCTTTTGGAATTATTGGATTTTCTGATTGTTGTGAGCCTTATTCTTCTGACGTACCCTTGGATTTGGATCTTTTTAAGATGCCACTCAATATTATTGTATTTTAACTACTTTACATTTGAAGATCGACTTCGTTTCCTGGAGAAATACTTAACAATTTTCTGTCCTTGGAAGGCTTTATCATATTTTGAGAGCTTTGCTCGAAACTCTAATTGAACCACATAATTTTCACGTTCCTGTATCAATGTAAGTTTGGGATCGGGAGATATTCAGTCGTCCAGTCTTCGTGCGTAAGTGTCGCTTAGTCTTCTGGGATTACAACAATTGGTGTTCACCACGTTTAATTTTATATGGAAGAGGATTTGATAATTTACCATCTTGCGTCAAAATAATTCCTTTCGAATTAATTTATTAATGAAGAATAACGAGAATCCTGTATTTTTATTGAAGAATTCATTTTTAAGAAGATTTAAATTTCCTTTTTATTCAGACCAGCCAATCAGCGTGAGAGAATTAGAAGATTTCTGGATTAACCAATCACAATTCGTTTTAATGTCGCGTGAATCTAGTTTTGTTATGTGACTTTCTTTTTTTTATGTTGGCAACGAATTTCCTAGGTGATAAACAAACAACGCCATTTTGTTCATTCTTTTCTGTGAAATCGTGGAAGACAGTTCGTCTTTTTGTCATTATCTATTTTTTTTTTGTCATTTCTTTTCTTTTTAAAGAATCTAATTAATTTTGAATAATTTGGAGAATTAAGTCAAAACCATTGGGGAATCTCGAGAGGAGTTATCAATTTGGAAATTCGTTGGCAGTGAATTTATATTTTCTGGTACAAATTTAATTTCTATTTTATGTATGATATCTCAAAATTTAATTCTATTTTCTTGATTTTCGAGACTGAATAATGTCTTATTTTTTTTTTTTTTTTTATTTTAATTTAATGATTTAAATCTTTAATTTAATTGAGATATCATTCGATTATTAATTTTTTTTGATCTGACTAAATGTCAAGATTTTAGTTTCGATTATATTGTCCATCCTATATATCTCGAATTGAAAAAGAATCCTTATTCTATTTTAGAATAAGTTTAATATTTGCTTAATTTTCAGTTTGTTTAATTTAAATGTTTCGATAATTAATTTTGAAATTATATAGAATCACATCAATTTTGTTATTGTCTAACCTCAAAATTAGCGATTATTGTCAAAATGACTATTTAATTTAATTTTTATGTCTAACCTTGAAATTCTAATTTACTGAATAAATTGTTAATTTCTTTTTGTTAATTTTCGATTTTTATTGACTTAATTTTTGCGGATATTTATTTTTGGTTAAATAACGAATCACCCCCTCTACTATTTTCCAGTTATGGGACTGTAGTTAGCTTGGACATATTTTGGGAAGATTAAATTGGTGTCTTAATTTTGATTCTGTTTCTTTTGAGATAAATACAAAAATTATTAATACTTAGCTTGGTAGCCTTTGTGTATTGATAATTAGTTTGTCTCAAAAGGTTTTTGTCTTTTTGTTGTGTATTTGTTTATTGATTGACACTTAGCCTGGTGGCCTCGTGTGTCGATAATAAATAAATTTAATTTAATTTAAATAATTGCCGGTAATTAGCCTGGTGGCCTTTGTTTATTCGGGATTATTTGGAAATCTGTTTTGTCCTTTTTGTGAATTTTGTTGAGTGTCCTTTTAGGACTGGCGCCCACCCTTTTGCATCATATTTAATCGTTCCTAAGTAACCTTAAATTTTATTAATTTTTGCTAAATTTATTTTGTTTGAATTTTGGAAAGTAAATCATTGTTTGAAAAATATTGAGGTTACACCATATTAATTATATATTATGTTTCTGCGATTTTTATCATGATGATATTCTTATATATCAAATTTGTGAAAATTCTTCTCCAACTAATAAATATATTTTATATTATTATTATTATATTATAAGTTATTTTGGTGAGAATATAATTTTATCTTATAAATTATTTGACTGATATTTACTTAGAAAAAAAGGAAAAAAAATAAAAAAATAAAAATAAAAAACTCGCGTCTTCATGTCCACACTAAAACACGGGTCAGACTTAATTATTGGCAGACTTAATGAAACTTACATTTCTATGGGTCTAGGAACACATTGATTTGTAAATAAAAAAATTTGTTTCACCCCTGGACACGAGACACTTGTTTTTTTTTATTTTATACAAAAAAATGATATTTTAATGGTAATAATTTTTTGTGTTAAAAAATTTATAACAATTTTTTTTATCGCAACAAAAAGCAGACGTATTTTTAGACAAAAAAAAATTTTTTTTTAATTCATTTTATTTGATTTTTCGATTTTATTCAACTTTTCGATTTTGTTTATTAACTTTTGAATTTTATTTATTAGCTTTTTAATTGAATTTAATTATTTGATTTTATTTATTATTTTCGAATTTTCTTAATTAGTTTTTCAAATTTTATTTAATTTTTTCGATTTTATTTATGAATTTTCGAATTTTATTTATTAGTTTTTCAATTTTATTTCATTTTTTGATTTTATTTAGGAATTTTCAAATTTTATTTATTAGTTTTTCAAATTTTATTTAATTTTTCGATTTTATTTGTGAATTTTCGAATTTTATTTATTAGTTTTTCAATTTTATTTGTTAGTTTCTGTATTTTATTTTTTTATTTCTGACTTTCTTTTTTTCATTTGTGAATTTTTTTATCCTTTGACTTTTTTGTTTGAATTTCTGGATTTTATTTAATTTCTGACTTTCGTTTCTTAATTTCCGTGATTTATTTATAACTTTTTAAATTTTATTTCTTAATTTCTGAGTTCTTTTTCTTAATTTCAGAATTTTATTTCTTAATTTCTGACCTTTACTTTTTAATTTCTGCATTTTTTTTCAAACTTCCGACATTGATGTTTTAATTTTTGAATTTTATTTAATTTCTGACTTTCATTTCTTAATTTCCGAACTTTATTTATTACTTTTTGAATTTTATTTCTTAATTTCTGAGTTTTTTTTAATTCTTGAATTTTGTTTAATTTCTGACATTCATTTCTTAATTTCCGAACTTTATTTATTACTTTTTGAATTCTATTTCCTAATCTCTGAATACTTTTTCTTAATTTTTGGATTTTATTTAATTTCTGACTTTTATTATACTTTTTTAATTTTATTCACTAATTTCCGAATTTTATTTATTGGTTCCTTTATTTCTTTTTTTTGCCGAATTTGCAAAATTTTTCTCTCTCGAAAATACGTCTGTCTTTTGATACAATAATTTTTTCCTCTCACTAATATTATAAATAATAATTATAAGAATAAAAATTATTATTCAATGAATTTTTAAATGAACATTTACTTTTTTTTCGTTAATAAAAAAGTTCCTTGAGACAATTATAAAAATTTTTTTTACCATTTAATAAAAAAATATAAAACTAATTTCGTTTTTCTTCCAAATATACGAAATTTTTTTTTATTTTCTTTTTGAAATTCGTTATACTTTTTCGGAATATTCTCCAGGGGAAATAATCGAATTACGTTCTTTTTAATCGAGTGTATGTATGTATGTAGTACTATAATAATATTATTTTCGCGCCAAGGAGACACGTTAGCGTTTCTATTAATAAACTTATCGCGAATCTTAGAAAAGTCTAATCTTAATATTCTCTTTTTTTTTCTTCAATTACACGATGACGTGATTACGTCATTTAAAAATTGTGTTCGCCAAAAAAAAAAAGAAGAAGTTATTATTAGGCGCTAGCGGTGGAGCGCTACAAAAATTTACATATTAATTTTTTTTATTTTTATTTTTATTTATGTTATTCTTCACGGTCACAGAAGAAAAGAGGCATTCAAAACACACTGCAAGTAACAAGCAACAAGTGTCACTTATTTTTTTTACTTTTTATTTTTGCTTTTAAAAAATTTTTTGAAGAATAAAATTTGAATGAAGAAAAATATAAAAAATAGTAAATAAAGAAAGCAAATAATAGAATAATTAAGAAGTAAATAAATAAAGAAAATAAATTTATTTTAATTATCATGATTGTTATTACACTGAAAAAATTTATTTGATTCAAATAAATTTAAATTTTTTTTTGTGATTGGAATATTTAATTTTTCTTTAAAGAGAGTTTTTTTAATTTCTAATAAAGAAAACTTTTTCTTTTTTTTCCAGGGAAGAAATATTTAATATTTTTTTTTGATCGCCTTAAAGATAATTACTTTCAGTGTGTTTATTAGACATTTACAATAATTAATAGTTATATCTTCCTTTGGTTGAAGATATTTCAAGTCAAATGTGATTTCGATTTTCGCTGATGAGATTTTTTTTTAATGTCAATGAAAATTGTGATTTTTGAGAGAATTTTTTTTTACTTAATGATTTTTTTAGATGATAACGAAAAGAAGATATATTTATAATATGGGAGAAAGGCACTTTTGAACACAGGAAGCGCCTGGATTCTGAAAATCTTGCCAAGCACAGAATCTCTCTTTTTCTCTCACTCTCTCTCTCTTTTTTTTTGTTGCTTTTTCCTCTCTTTCCCTTCGTCCCTCAAATCCCTCCAAATTGAGAAATTCAAAACAAGGTTCGATTTCATATCCCCTGTTTCAAATATACGATAATTTTTCAAAATGACCAAAAATTCGGAATTTAAGAAAACTGATTTTTTTTCCAAACGAAAATTAAATGAAAATTCTTAATTTCTAAATTTTTGTCACAAAAAAAAAGAAAAAAAGAAATGGTAATTAAAAAATTAATTTTAAGGAATTTGGAAAAAAAATTTTAATTTGGAGTTTACTTACTTGGTTTTGTTTTTGTTTCGAAAAAAAAAATAATGAGATGATGATGATACTGATGGTAATGATTCTGGATTAAATTGTTTATTATTTGATCCAGAATGATATGAATCGCAAAAAAATTTTTTGGATTCAAATAATTGATTGAGAGCTTATTTTCATTATAATAGACTAAACAAGACTGTGCTCTCTCGAATCACAACGATGTGTGTAGAGAATGGACGAGTTTGTTCCAGGTGATGTCGAAGATGAGGCTGTGGTCGAACATGGTGATGACGCCATGACTCTCTTCGACTTTATTGATGCCTAGGTGTTGTGTCCTTGTTTCCGTATTTTATTCTCCAAAGCTGACGTCGATCTGCCGACGAGATTCTCTAATTCGTCAGGCGTCAGAACAGTAAATTCTCTAAAAAAAACACTTTTTTTTTAATTATAATTAATTTTTTACTGTAATTTAATTAATTTCGTTAATTTAATTAATTTCACTAAGTTATAATTATAATTTTACTAATTTAATTAATTTTACTCATTTTTAATTATAATTCTGCAAATTTAATTCAATTTTACTAATATAATTAATTTTGTATAAGAATAATTAATTTTTTACTAATTTAATTAAAATTTCGCTAATTTAATTCGTTTTACTAAGTTATAATTATAATTTCCCTAATTTAATTAATTTTACTCATTTATTTATAATTTTGCAAATTTAATTCAATTTTACTAATATAATTAATTTTGATAAGAATAATTAATTTTTTACTAATTTAATTAAAATTTCGCTAATTTAATTCGTTTTACTAAGTTATAATTATAATTTCCCCTAATTTAATTAATTTTAATCATTTTTAATTATAATTTTGCAAATTTAATTCAATTTTACTAATATAATTAATTTTGATAAGAATAATTAATTTTTTACTAATTTCATTAAATTTTCGCTAATTTAATTCGTTTTACTAAGTTATAATTATAATTTCCCTAATTTAATTAATTTGAAACATTTTTAATTATAATTTTGCAAATTTTAATTCAATTTCACTAATATAATTAATTTTGCTAAAAATTATTCGAAAACATGAATAAATTCTTTTTTAAATAAATATTTTAATCATTATTATTATTATTCCATAGGAATTTAAATTTTCAAAAAAAAATTTTTAATTCAAATTTTTAGGAAATTTAACAATTTATCAGAATATTATTATTTTTTAAAACATGAAGATAAAAAATAATTATAAAAAATAATTAAAAATTTCCATACAATTTTTTTTAGCAAAAAATTTAATTATTTAGAAACAGTTTTAATAAAATCCTTCGCAAGAATTCAATTATTTTTGCAAGTAATAAAATTTTTCCCATAAATTCAATTATTTTAAAAAAGTAATAAAATTTTTTGTAAAAATTCAATTACATATTTTCATAAATAATAAAATTTCTCATTGGATTTCAATTATTTTTAATACAATTTTTAAATAAATTTCTCGAAAAATGTAATTATTTTCAAAATTTTTTTACAAGAATTCAATTATATTTCACAAATAAAGAAATTCTTCGCTGAAATTCAAATATTTTTGAAAATCTACTATTTTAATCGAATTTCTTGAACGAATTCAATTATTAAAAAAAAAATTGCAAGAATTCGATTAAAATTCTATGAAAAGTAATTGAAATTCTTAAATGAATTTTTGTTATTTATAAAAATAATTAAATACTCTCGGTAAAAAATTTTATTATTTATGAAAATAATTGAATTATTGCCAAGAAATTTATAAAAAAAAATTTGTATTTGCTTAGAATTTTATCAACACTTTTTTTTTAAATAATTGAAATCTTTTGAAATTAAAGAAAATTTTTGAATAAGTAATTGAAATTTTGCAAAGAATTTTATCAAAATTTTTTGAAAATATTTAAATTTTGGAGAAGAATTTTATTATTTTTAAAGATAATTGAAATTTTGACGTGGCATTTTTAAAAATTTGTTGAACATAATTGAATTTCTGTGAAAAATTTTATAACATTTGAAAATAATTGAATTTATAAAAAGAATTTTATAATTTATAAAAATAATTGAATTCTTACAAAGAACTTTATTTAATTTTTTTTTTATAAATAATTGAATTCTTGAGAAGAATTTTATGAAAATTGTGTTTTAAATAATTGAATTCATGTGAAATTTTTATTATTTATGAAAATAATTTAATGTTTGCTTAGATTTTTATCAACACTTTTCTTTTTAAATAATTGAAATCTTTTGAAAAATTTTATTAAAATAGTATATATATTGAAAATTATTGAATTGAGGAAAATTTTTGAAAATAATTGACTGCAATAAATATTATTTGATTCAATGAAATATTTAATTGCCAATAATCGGTTATATTTGAATAAAATAAATTTTTTTCCAGTGCAGCTAATTTTATTAATTTAATTTAATTTCTCTGTAAATTGTTAATAAATAATTAAAAATAATAATAATGTAAATTTAAATAAATAAATAAATTAAGAACTAAATAAAATGAAAAATTTAAAAAATAATAATAAAAGAAAGTAATAAACAGAGAAAATAAGAAATTAAGAAAATAATAAATTAAGAATTTAATAAATAAAGAAGTTAGTAAATAAAAAAAATAATAAATAAAAAAGTTTAAAATAAAAAGAAGTTAAAAAATAAAGAAGATAATAAATGAAGAAGTAAACTAATAATAAAAATAATTAATAAAGAAAATAAAAAATAAAAAAAGAGTAAATAAAAAAGTAAATAAACAAAAATTAGAAATTAAAAAACATTTATTATTTATTTATTATTTTGTTATAACGAATAAAAAAAGGCAAAAAAAAAAAATGGTAAATAAACAAAAATAAGAAATAAATAAAAAATATATTTATTTTTTAATTCTTTATTATTTTTGTTATAACAAATAAAGAAATAGTAAAAAAAATTGTAAATAAACAAAAATAAGAAATGAATAAAAATATATTTATTTTTTACTTCTTTATTATTTTTTTATAACAAATAAAAAAATTGTCAAGAAAAATAGTAAATAAACAAAAAAATATAAGAAAGAAATAAAAAATAAAAAAATATTTCTTGGAAAAAGGAAAGAAAAAAAATATTTCACCTGTGTTGAGCTAAAAGCATATCTATACTGGTGACACTTCGCTGATGAGTGCCATCCTTTTGGGAGGCTTTCTGTTTTCTGATGCATATTGATCTTAGTGGAATCAATAAAATGCCTAGAACTAGTAAACCGGAACCAGTTGCAATGAGAACTGCGGAATATTGTGCAGCTTCCGCTCCAGGTGCCAATTGGACGAGTCCAACGACCAATCCCACTAATCCAAGGAGCATGGAACCCACCAATATGTGCAACGAATTCACCTGTAATTTTCAAAAATAGAAAATTATGCATAAAATTAATTTTCAAAAAAAAAAGAAAAAAAAAACAATTTTAATAAATTACTCACAAAAAGTTATAATATTTATGCATTTGAAAAGTTAAAATTGGAGTAAAAAATTAATTTTTTACAGTAAACAATATAATTAGTTACCTGTGAGAAATTATTTAGTTCAGGGAAAAATAAAATAGTGAGAGTAAAAATAAATAAAAATAAAATAAAAATAATTACAGTAAGCAACTAAGTAGTTTCAGTAAATAATTAATTACTTACAATAAAAATTAATTAGTTACAGTAAACAATTAATTAAATACAGTAAACAATTAGTTTCAGTAAACAATTAAATAGTTACAGTAAATAATTAATTAGTTACAGTAAAAAATTTATTCAGTTTTAGTAAAAAATTAATTACTTACAGTAAACAATTAATTAGTTACAGTAAACAATTAATTAAATACAGTAAACAATTAGTTTTAGTAAACAATTAAATAGTTACAGTAAATAATTAATTAGTTACAGTAAAAAATTTATTCAGTTCCAGTAAAAAATTAATTACTTACAGTAAACAATTAATTAGTTACAGTAAACAATTAATTAAATACAGTAAACAATTAGTTTTAGTAAACAATTAAATAGTTACAGTAAATAATTAATTAGTTACAGTAAAAAATTTATTCAGTTTCAGTAAAAAATTAATTACTTACAGTAAACAATTAATTAGTTACAGTAAAAAATTTATTCAGTTTCAGTAAAAAATTAATTACTTACAGTAAACAATTAATTAGTTACAGTAAACAATTAATTAAATACAGTAAACAATTAGTTTTAGTAAACAATTAAATAGTTACAGTAAATAATTAATTAGTTACAGTAAAAAATTTATTCAGTTTCAGTAAAAAATTAATTACTTACAGTAAACAATTAATTAGTTACAGTAAAAAATTTATTCAGTTTCAGTAAATAATTAATTACTTACAGTAAAAATTAATTAGTTACAGTAAACAATTAGTTTTAGTAAACAATTAAATAGTTACAGTAAATAATTAATTAGTTACAGTAAATAATTAATTAGTTTACAGTAAAAAATTTATTCAGTTTCAGTAAAAAATTAATTACTTACAGTAAACAATTAATTAGTTACAGTAAACAATTAATTAAATACAGTAAACAATTAGTTTTAGTAAACAATTAAATAGTTACAGTAAATAATTAATTAGTTACAGTAAATAATTAATTAGTTACAGTAAAAAATTTATTCAGTTTCAGTAAAAAATTAATTACTTACAGTAAACAATTAATTAGTTACAGTAAAAAATAAAATAGCGAAAGTAACAATAAAATATAGTGAATTATTCTAAAAATTAATTTGCAAAAAGTAAAAAATTAATTGTCAAAAGTAAAAAATTAATTGGCGAAAGTAAAAAATTTTGATAAGTCACGTTAGTTAAATAATTAAAATTAATAAAAGTATAAAATATCATGTAAAGAAATTTTTTTTTGAATATAATAATTAGGAATTTCTAAACTTGTAATAACAAAATTTTCCACACGATACGTGTATATTTATATAATTATTGCAAAGAAATAGATCACGATTACGTGAATTTCTTATAATCAAAGTTTGTGGAAATTTCACTGAAATTAAATACCTATATCTATATACAATTAGGGTATGCAATCGATTGAATGAACACGAAACCATTACAATCTGCCATGAGCCGAAAAGGATCCACTTCATCACTAAATATAGAGCGAAAATCCATACTCACTTCTACATTTATTCTCCTAGGTCCAAAACTTATATATTGCGTTTCTAACTGTGTTATACGTATTTTCCTAGTAAAAGCTTATATGATTCATCACTTTTTTTTTCTTTTTCCTTTTTTTTCCACTATACAGATAAACTAAACGAAATTCCTCATTTCTCACAATTTTAGTACCTAATAGAATGTGAGTGAGGGGGTTTAATTAAAAATTTAAAATACCGTTTATTTGAATCACTAGTTCAGAGAAATTATTTTCATTAGTGGGAAAAATTTTTAATTAAGTGCGGTTGATAATGAAAAACAAACGAATTCTTATGCGATTAGAAAGAATGTGGTTTAGCAAAACAAAATTATATTACAGTGAATTAAACAATTAGGTAGTTGATTAAAAAATTATTCGGTTGACTAATTTGTCAATTAATTAATTATTCAGTTACATATAATTATTCAATTACAATTTTATAATTATAATTATAATTATAATTATAATTATAATTATAATTATAATTATAATTATAATTATAATTATAATTATAATTATAATTATAATAGTTAATAATTATTTATTACTAAATATTATTAATGTACTAGCCAACAAAAAAATGGAATTAAATTTTCAAATTATATTATATTTTTAAACTTTAAAGTATATATATAAAAGAATTTCAAATTTGACATCAGATTTTCAAAATTAAAAATAATTAAACTTTCTTGTACGAGGAAAATTGAATTATTCGCAAAAATTGTTATTTGATACCTAAATTAAAAATAATCTTTATTACGAAAAATTTAATTATTCTGAAGAATAGAGAAGATAAAAAAATTATTATATATTCAACTTTCTGAACAAAGAATATAAATAATATTTTTTAGTGAATTTCCACTACTTTTAATTCGCTAATTTTCAAAAAAAGTTCGAAAAAATCAATTGCTTAACAAAATTTTATGCAATTTATTTTTCACAATAATTCAATTACTTTCACTAATAATAAAATTGTTCATGAAAATTCAATTTTTTAAAAAAAATTTTCATTAAATTCCAAGCATGAATTTAATTATTTTCATAAATAATAAAACTCATCGAAGAATTTCAATTATTTTTATTACTATTTTAAATTAATAATCGAAAAATTCAGTTATTTTCACAAATAAAGTTTTCCACAAGAATTCAATTATTTAAACTAATATAATTTTCATAATATTTATTATATTTCGAAAAAATTAATTATTTAAAACAATGTTCATAAAATTCTTATGAAGAATTCAATTACTTTCAAACATAGTAAAATTTTTCACAGAAATTCAATACTTTTTGAACATTTTAATAAACTTTTCCGCGATAATTCAATTATTTTCAAAAAAAATAAAATTCTTCTCTGTAATTCAATTATTTTTGAGAATTATAATAAAGATCCTAGCAACAATTTAATTATTTTCATAAATAATAAAATTCCTGACAGGATTTTAATTATTTTTAATACAATTTTACAGAAATTGCTCAAAAAATGTAATTATTCTTAAAAACTTAATTTCAATTCCTCTCGAAAAAATCAATTATTTAAAAAAATGTTTTTTAATAATTTTTTGGAAGGATTGAATAATTATTTTCAAAAATTTAACAAAATTATTTTAAAGAAATTAATTGTTTAAAATACAATTTTAATAAAAAATTTTTTGAAATAATTCAATTATTTTTTTAAATTTTAATAAAATTTTTTCTAAGAATTCAATTATTTACACAAATAATTTTTCTAAAGAATTCAATTATCAAAGATAAATAAGAAAACTACTCCCGAAAATTCAATTATTTTGAGGTATTTTAATAAAATTCTTTTCAAAATTCAATTATTTTCATAGATATAACAATATTCATCACAATAATTCAATTATTTTTAAAAGTAATAAATTTCTTCTTGGAAATTCCATTATTTTGCAAAATTCTAATAAATCGTTCGCAAGAATTCAATTATTTTCATAAATAGTAAAATGTTTTTTTAGGAATTCAATTGTTTTCAAAAAAATGTAATAAAATTTCCCACAGAAATTCAATTATTGACAAATTTTTTAATAGAATTCTTTGTAAAATTTAATTATCTAAAAACTTTTCGCAATTCAATGATTTTCAATATTTACTATTTTCATAAAATTTCCAAACAGAATTCAATTATTTAAAAAATGGTTTGTAAAAATTTTCGTAAGAACTCAATTCTTTTCATGAATAATAAAAATTTCTCAGGAATTCAATTATTTAAATTGGAATTTGCATAAAATTATTCGAAAGAAATGAATTATTTAAAAATTTTTATAAAATTCTTCGCAAGAATTAAAGTATTTTTTATAGGTATATGTATTTTAATTAATTTTTAAATTCTTTTATGAATAATAAAATTCATTGCAGGAATTCAATTTATTAGCAGGATAAGAAAAAAGTAAATATTTTTGATGAAAATTAGGAAAAAGTGAGAAAAATAAAAAATATGGAATGGAATTTTTGTCAATTTTGTAAAGTGAATAAAACAAGTTTTTTTGGGGCTTTTTGGACATTAAAAAAATGATATTAACCCACAAAAATTAATTTTCAAAACAAAACAAATTAATCAGTTTCATAATTATTCAATTAATAAGTTACATAATTATTTAACTAATCAATTAAAAAATTACTGAATTAATAAGCTATATAATTAATTTATTAATTAAGCAATCAGTCAAATAAGTATCCAAGTTATAAGTTACAAAATTATTCAATTAATCAGTTAAATAATTATTTAACTAATCAATTACAAAATTACTCTATCAATAAATTATACAATTAATTACTTAATATATTAAATTATTATTCAATGACAATTATTAAGTAATAAATATTATTAAAATATTATTATACATATAACAATTATTCTGTTAATTAATTATTTAACGTTAATTAATTATTATTTCGTTGTGTAATTATTAGGGCCAGTTTCACCAATAATGATTAAATCCTCAATCAATCAATCCTGAGCCGTTAAACTGTCTTTAATCATTGATGAACTTTTAATTAACGTTGGTCGAATTAGTCCTTAATCGTTTAAATAGCCAATTAATTAATTATTCTGTTAATTGATTAGATTAATTATTTTAATTACTTGATGGATTTTTGAGCCAATCAAAAATAACTAATTATCAAACAAATAAAATTAAAAAGTGATAATAATAAAAATAATAGATTATTATTATTATTATTATTATTATTATTATTATTATTATTATTATTATTATTATTATTATCATTATTATGTTTTATCTCCTTATTATATTCATAAAATAAAATTCTAAAATAATTAAAAAAAAAAATTACTGTACAACAAAATTTAAACTATTACAATGAGAAATTTCTTCCTCCGCTTTCAAAAACTTATGTAACTATTTACAATTATTCTGTAAAACTTTAGAATATAATAATGCGGTAAATACTTATGTAATATTCTGTTACAGGATTCACAAGTAATGAACTAAATAATAAACTTTCTGTCCTATATATAAATATACAAAGTACAATGTCTCTATTATAAAAGGAAATTAATTCTTCTTTATTAAGAGAGAAACCAATAAATCGTGTAATTATCGGATTTTATAATATATTTTAAAAAAAGAAATGAAACTTTTTTCGCTGTCAAATATAAAAATATAGTTAACAATAAAGTTAATGCAATGACAAATTATTAATTAAATTTTTTTTGCAAAATTTTTGTGTAATAAAATAATTTACTAATTAACAATATAATATATATTAAAATTAAATTTTTATTTTGTTAATTAATTTTTACTAATAATTCTTTTTTACTAATAGTAATTTTTACTAATAGTAATTTTTACTATTAGTAATTTTTACTAATAGTAATTTTTACTAATAGTAATTTTTACTAATAGTAATTTTTACTAATAGTAATTTTTACTAATAGTAATTTTTATTAATAGTAATTTTTACTAATATAGTTAAATTTCTTGGTAGTAATAATTTTTTACAAAGAGTTATCATTACTAATAATTATTTTTTACTAATAGTAATTTTTACTAATATTTATTTATTAATTTAATATAGTTATTTCTTGATACGTTATCATTACTAATAATTATTTTCAACCATAATTTTCATTTTTAACGAATAATTTATTTTTACACACATAATAGTTTTCCGCACTAATATTAATTTTTTAATTAGATAATAATAACAATAATAATAATAATAATTCTTTTCCGAATAGTAATTTATTTTCAACCGCAATAGTAATTAGTTACTTTTATCTATAAAATTCATAGATTTAAAGCTAAGAAAAAAAAATCGTATAAATAACAAAATTTTGTTATCGGAAATAGTTTATATATTGCATAGGAAAAATACGGAAAAAAATTAACTTTATCTCATCAGAAAGGATAATAATAATAAAAAAAAAAAAAATTTGAAGGATACTCAAGGGAATATAGCAGAGGACGAATGAAAATGATGGCGTAATTATTGCTAATTGAGATGGCACAATGAGAGCAAGTGAGATAGCCATCTTTTTCAGGGTGACCAATAGTGTATATCAACATTGACACCCCCTCCCTCTCCTAATAAATATATACATGTATTTACGCCCACGTGAAGTACTCTTGTTTCTGACGTCACCTTCTATATTGCATCACCGTCTCCCTTTTACGCTCAACTCACATCACCCCCCCTCCCCTCCCTCTTCCCCTTTTCTCCACCCTTCGAGAAAAACTCGAAAATTATTCATTATTACATTCAAAGCAAAAATGTTTTCAATTGAAATTTTTCAGATTTTTATTAAAATACGTATATATATACCTAAATTTTTTCTAGACAGGAATAAAAATGAATTTAACAAAAATTCTTATTTTACTCTATTTATAATATATACAGGTTTCGTACTAGAGAATTAATTTAAAAAAAATAGAATAATTTATTTAAATAAATAGAATAATTTATTTAAATAAATATTTAAATACCTATTTATTTTGTCTACAGGAATTAAAATATTTCAAAATGCTTTCAATAACAACTTTATCAACATTTTTTAAAATAATTGAATTTTTTAAATTTAACTATTATTCTAAAAATTACAAAAGTAATTCTTTCAAAATTCAATCATTTTTTTTGTTGTTGAAATTTATAAATAAAATTATTCAAAACTCTAATTATTTTATTTTATTCAATTCAAAATGAAATTTTTTATTAGAAAGTTCTACGAGAAAGAAATTATTTAAATACAAAAATAAATAATTTTTTGAATAATTTTGAATATTTCCCTTAAATTTGAATTCTTATAAAGAACTTTATCAAGATTTTTTAAAATAATTTAATTATTAAAATTTAACTATTTTTAAAAATTACAAAAGTAATTCTTTCAAAATTCAATCATTTCTTTGTTGAAATTTGTAAATGAAATTAAAATTATTCAAAACTCTATAATCATTTTATTTTATTCAATTCTAATTCAATTTCTTATTAGAAAGTTCTGCGAGAAAGAAATTATTTAAATACAAAAATAAAATGATTTATTGAATATTTCATAAATTTGAATTCTTATTAAAGAACTTTATCAACATTTTTTAGAATAATTGAATTTTTGAAATTTAAATATTTCTAAAAATTACAAAAGTAATTCTTTCAGAATTCAAACATTTGCATTAAAATTGTTGATAATAATTAAATTAATTTTCACGAAATGTAATTAAAAATAAATTAAAAATAATGATTACACTCTAAGAAAGAAATAATATCAAATTATTTTTAAATAATTGAATTTTGTCGAAGAATTTTATTCAAATTTTTAAGAATAATTGAGTTTTTAGAGAAATTTAAAATTATATTAAAAATAATTGAAATCCTGAGATGAGTTTTATTATTTATGCGAAAATAATTGAATTTTTGTCACCGAACTTTAATAAAGTTTTTAAAATAATTGTATTCTTGAGAAGAATTTAAAAGAAAATCTTTTTAAAGAAACGATTTTTTTCAAAAAATTTTATGAAAATTGTGTTTATAAATAATTGAATTTCTTTGAAAATTGTATATTATTTATGAAAATAATTGAATTCTTGCAACGATTATTATTGAAATTTTAGAAAAAATTATTGAATTCCAGAGAAGAATTTTATTGTTTATAAAAATAATTAAATTCTTGAGAAGAATTTTATTATAATTATAAAAATAATTATTTTTTTTCGAAAAATATTAAGAAAATTCTGTTTTAAATAATTGAATTTCTGTGAAATTTTCTTATTTATGAAAATAATTGAATTTTTTCAAAAAATTTCATTAAAATTATATTGAAAACAATATTCAATTAATATAAAGAATTTCATTAAATTTTTCAAAAATAATTGAATTCTTTCAAAGAATTTTATTAAAATTTTTAAGAATTGTTGCAATTTTTCGCAGAAATTAATTGAAAATTTTATTAAAAATAATTGAAATCCTGCCATGAGTTTTAATATTTATAAAAATAATTGAAATTTTGCAACGATTTTATTATTAAAATTAAAAAAAAATTGAATTCCAGAGAAGAATTTTATTAAATTTATAAAAATAATTGAATTCTTGCGAAGAATTTTATAAAAACCTATTTAAATAATTGATTTTTTCCGAAAAATATTAAGAAAATTCTGTTTTAAATAATTGAATTCCTGTAAAAATTTTGTTATTTATGAAAATAATTAAATGTTTACGAATAATTTTATAAACATTTTTTTTCAAAATTATTCAATTCTTTTGGGAAATTTTTTATGAAAATAGTAGATATTAATTTTCAATTACGAAAAATTTGTGAAAATAGTTGAATCGTTTTAAAGAATTTTATTAAAATTTGTTGAATTTTTTCCAATTTTTTCCAATTCTTTTTATTGAAATTTATAAATAAATTTTTTAATTCAACTATATTTGCAAATTTAAATTAAAAGTCTCAAATATGGAAAAAAATAGTTTTTAGTGGTAACAAATAAAAAAAAAATATCCAAATAGTAGGAAATCGTAAAAAAAGTATCTAGTAAATATTAGATTTTAGTAGATGAGTGCGAGGCCTTTATATATTTTCTTTTTATTACTCGTATTTTCTATTTCTCTATTTAATTAAGTAATAATAATAAACATATTGTAATTGACAAATTAATTTAAATTTAATATTACAATTAAAAAAAAAGAATTTAATTTGAATTTATTTTTATACTTCATTTCATATATTAGTTTACATAACTGAATTTATTTTTGGTATTATACCTACATAGTTTTAAAAGTTTAATAACTTGGGAACTTCTACACGTGGAATTCTCATATCATATCATATATTTAACAAATTTGTGAATTATTTATTTTAATTGAAAATTTATTAATTTCTTTTTGCCAAGAAAACATTTCCTACAGCAATATTTTATAATCGAAATAATAATGATAATGTATTTACTTTCCAGTAAATAAGTAGATAAGCAAATATTTCAAAAGTTAAAGGTAAAATGTTAAAATGTCATAAACATGGAACATATTTTTTAATTCATTTTCAATGTTTTTTTTTATTCTTTAAAAACGCAAATTATTTCTAATTTCGTTATAAATTTAATAAGAACAAATTTTTTAGTTTGCTAATAATATTATAGGGGTATTCTTAATCATTGTGATTTATTTATTTACTTAGCAATAATAAATAATAAATAATACTAAATAAATAAATAAATAAATAAATAAATAAATAAATAAATATATTTAAATACTAATAATACTGAATAACAATAAATTATAAATAATAATAATAAATTAATAATAAATTTTAAAAATAAATTAATAAATAAATTAATGATAATAATAAAAGAAAAATAATAGTAAATAAAAATAATAAAAAATAAAAAAAAACAATAAAGATAATAGTATAATAACAATTTGACAATAAAAATTAATTTCATTATTTACGACCAAATTTTTATTTCCCTCCTAAATTGCTTCTTCAATTTTTAAAAAATGCGCGCACCCCAAAGATAAATTCAGAGAAAGTGCTCTTTGCCATTTTATATATATGCGAAAAAATTTATTGTCTCAGTTACAAAAAAAAACGAAGAAAATAAAATAATAATATTTATATATCACTCAGTGTGAGTGTCTCCTAACAGAATATAATGGAAAAAAATAGTCGTGGGTGGATCATCCTTTTTCGGATGAAAATACATTTTCAATTTAAATGGCCATCAAGAAATTCGATAAACGAAGTGATTTTTAATTTATATCACTGGGATATGTTCCAATTTCACCCACCGATTTTTTATAAATTCGAGAGAGAAAGAGAGGATGAGTCGAAATGAATGAAAAAAAATCTGTGAGGACAAAAAAGAAATATTAAGAGAAAGATTGAACATTTTATATCCATATATTGAAATATACACAAATATTGAAAGATATATAAAGAAATTGCAAATTATTTTTGTTGTATAAAAAGAAACAATGATTGAATTTCACGAATGGAAATGTCAATGATTATTTATTTAAGAAATACAACAGATACTGGAAAATATCTTCTATTTAATAGAAATGAAAATTTTTTTTTCGGTTCAATTTATTTACTTTTTTGCTGAGAGAAAAAATTTTTGAAATAAATCAATTCTCGTGATTATTATTAGTTATGATTAATTATTTATTTGTTAATAATTATTAATATTCTGAATAATTACTTATTTTTTATTAATTACTGGCAACAATTCTAACTTTTTACGTACTTTTTAAAATATAAAATTATCAATTTAATAAAAAATCGAATTGAAAATTTTTAATTTAAATGTTTTTTCATAAAAATAAAATATAAATTGAAATATAAATTATTATTATTATAACCAAAATAATCATATATTCTGAGACAGGGATTTAAGGAAATTCCTAGACATTTTTATTAAAAGTACTGGAAAAAATTAAATTTTTAGAATTTCATAAGAAAATTCTGAATTTTGATATCTTTTTTGTTTGCATCGTAAACTATAAAATCACCACGAATTCTAATACAAAACCTTCAATTTTTTCTATTTCTGCCAATAATTTCTTTTTAAAAAACTGAAGAACAATCATAAAATTATTACCAATAAATTATTTAATGAATAATAATTTTACACTGATATATTTCAAAATTAATTCAATTTTATGAGTTGCGTTTAGAATTTTCATAAATAGATCAACTTTTCAAAAGGTTTTAATTTGAAATTTTAGAAAATTTCAATTTTTAATGAATTTAATTAGAAATTTTAAAAAACTTTGATTTTTGCAAAATGTTTAATATTTAAATTCAACTTGAAATTAGTTAAATTTGTCAATAAATATTTAATTAACTGTAGGTTAAAAATAATAGTTTTATAGAAAAATTTTAGTTGAAAACATTTTAAAAAATTGATTTTTTGAGAATTTACAAATAATTGCAGAAATTCAATTTTTTTTCAAAAGTAATAAAATTCTTCTTACAAAGTTTAATTATGTTAAAAATTAAAAAAAAATTCTCGTCAAAATAATAATTATCTTTATAAATAACAAAATTCTTTTCCAAAATTCAAATATTAAAAAAATTTTAATAAAATTGTACTCAAACATTTAATTATTTTCATAAATAATAGAAATTTCACAAGAATTCAATTATTAACAAACTTTTTAAATAAATTTCTTCGCAATAAGTTAATTAATTTTATAAATAATAAATTTTTTTACGAATTCAATTGTATTTATAAATAATAAATTTGTTTTAGGAATTCAATTATTTTCATAAATAATAAAGTTCATTGCAGAATTTTAATTATTTTTAGTACAATTTTAATCGAATTCCTCGAAAAGTGTAATTATTTTTAAAATTTTTGAAAATTTTAATTTTCTATACTTTTAACTGGTAATTATACAGAATTAATTTTTTGAAAAAGTTTAATTTAATTTTTTTAAGAATAATTTGAAGTTTTTATTTTCTAATATAAATATTTAATCGAAAAATTTCTGAATAATCGAAATTTCGTAAAAATGAATTTTAAACAAATGTATTTGCAAATTCTCAAATAACTTTTTCAAAAATTATTAAAAATAGTTGATTTAAAAAAGAAATTCAATTATGTTAAAAATTTACAAAAATACTTCGACGAAATAATAATTATTATCTTTATAAATTAAAAAATTCTTCTTCAAAATTCAATTATTTTCAAAAATTTTCCTTATTTCAATGATTTTCAATATCTACTATTTTAATAAAAATACCCAAAAGAATTCGATTATTTAAAAACAATTTTAATAAAATTGTACGCAAACATTTAATTTTTTTCATAAATAATAAAAATTTTAGTGAAATTCCATTATTTTTCAAAAATAATAAAATTCTTAATTTTTTTTTTTATTTTAATTCAATTGTTCAATAAATTATTTATTTTTGTATTTAAATAATTGAATTCTCGTAGAATTTTCTAGTAAAACTTGATTTTAGAATAAATTTTTATTTAAAATTTTAAATAATAGTTAACTATTCATAATAATAAATCCTAACTATTCAAATAAATTTTATTAAAATTCATCAAAAGAATTCAATTATTTAAAAATTAATTAATAAAATTTTTTATAAAAATTAAATTTTAAAAAACATTCAATTATTCAATAAATAATTTACTTTTAAATTTAAATAATTGAATTCTCGTAGAATTTTCTAATAAAAATTGATTTGAAAATGAATTTTAGATAATAATAGAATATAAAAATAATTTTTGAAGAAGTTACAGTAACAATATTCTTATAAGATTTGTTAATCATAATTTTTTAAAATTTTCTAATTTCTAATATTGTTTTAATTAAAAATCATGAAAAAATTTTTATTAATATATATATATTCTTTTTTGTATATTATTTTTAATTTAAAAAAATAATAAATTTTAAATATAATTTTTCAATATAGTTTAATTTTAAAAATACTTTTAAAAAAGCGCAATCAATGTTTTTTTGAAATCAAATAGACTTTTATTGTACATATATAAAATATGTAAAGCTTTATTAAGAATCGAGGCGCAAAAATGCTTGGCGCGATATTATTTCTTTTCAGAATCGACAGCCACTTATAAAATGGAGAGAGTTATCCGTTTCAAGGTTAAAAAGAAATAAATAAAAAAAAGTGAATCTCTCGGCACTTTTTTTTTTTTTATTTTGAAATGGTCGAATGCTCCTGAATATTATGTGAACTCAACTAAAGAGTCGCGAGAGAATGGTTTGTTTATTGATTATATTCCCTAAAATATTCTCCTTCTATATAAACGATGAATAAAAATAAAATTACTTCAATCATTTTTGTTCATCCAGTTTTTTTTTTTTTTTTTTTGGTGTGCGAGGATAATTCGTTTGAAGGTCACACTTAGTTTGTTTTTATTATTTTCATACAAGTAGGTACTCTATTAAAAATGAGCGAAAGAAAAAAAATTCTGAGTGTACTTGAACTTATTTGGAAAATATTTAAAACAAATAAGTAAATGAATAAACAAATAAATAAAAAAAAATATATTTGAAGTAATGAAAATATTATTAAAGTTTCTTAAAAAGTACTGAAAGGGTTAAAAATTTTAAAGTACTAGAAGAAACTAGTAAAAAACTAGTAAAAAACTAGTAAAAAACTAGGAGTTTCTAAATACTAAAAATTATTAAAACTACAAGATTTAAATTTGTTTGGATTAGGAGAAAATAAATTTTTTGAATTTCTTTACTTTTTGCGTATTTCTGAGGTTAAAATAACTCAAAATTTTTTTTTAACGTTGATTTGAGACGATAAAAATGTTTTTCTTTACCTTTCCACAAAAATAGTACTCTGGTGGCTCTTTATCAACTAAAGCAACAACTGCTTCACTATCGGCTAATGGACTTCCAGGTTGACTACTTCCTATCCTCGAACCCTTTTCCTGATAGTAAGTTTTGTGAAAAACCTTCACCGAAGGTACTGGCAACGCCGTTATCATTCTGCAACAGAAAAAATTTTTTTTTTTAAACTTTTCATTAAATTATAAAATAAAAAATCGAATATATTTATTTGTTTATTGCGAAAAAGGAATAAAAAAAGATTTTCCCTTCAATGTTGGGTAATATTTAAGTAGTACGAGTTTTGATATGGTCAGACAGGATAAACTGTGATTGTTTTTCAATTACAATCTATGTCTGACTAAATTTATTGTTTACTACTTAAAAACCGTGAATTACAATAATTATTAATTACAAATTACAGTAAGAAAATTTTTAAATGTATTGAAAAATTTTCTTATTGTAATTTGTCTTACTAACAAAGAGGAAATTTAAATCTGTTTTTAAAAACTTTAGTCTGACCAAAATTGCAGCTTACTACTCGTTAATTTCACTAGTAAAAAAAGGAATATAAAAAATTAAAAAAAAAATAGTGAATTGTTTAAGAAGTCCGACTATAGTTGGTCTTTACTACTAGAAATAAATAAAAATTTTTTTTTTTTTAAATCTAGTCTGATCGAAATTGACATTACTACTGGAAAAATTTTTAAATAAAGACATTTTTTTAACTTCATCCTGACTCAAAATTGACTTTTACTACTTAAAAGAAAAAAAAATTGATTTCAACTTCTGACAGAAAAATATTGAACTTTACTACTGGAAAAACGAGAAGTTTTTTTAAAAATAAGGTCTGACTTAAAATTATCTTATACTACTGAAAAAATATTAACTCCTTGATAGTAAATTTTCTTTTAAAATTTCTTTTTAATTTTCCTTTTTTTTAGAAAATTTTTTCAAAATGCAGGTCCAACTCAAAAGTGACTTTTTTAATACTTAAAAAAAATAATTGATTTCAAATTCTACGGGAAAAAAGTTGACCTATTCTACTGGAAAAATGACAAAATTTTTTTTAAAACTCCAGTCTGACAAAAAATGTCTTTTCCTACTGATGGTAAACAAGTAGTACATCATTTAGAAACTTCTGACTGACTAAAAATACCTTTTACTACTTAAGGGGTAGTGGGGACACCTATATTTTCAACTATATTAAAAAAAAATAATTCAAATATTCAACAAAATTATTTTTAAAGTAATTTTTTGTGAGGAATTCAATGGTCATAAAATAAAATCGGTCAGAAAATATTTCGACCCTTTTTGAATTTTTATTTTTCTTAAAAATTGGTAGATTTTAAAATCCATTCGTAATTTTGTAGAAAATATGTTTTTGAATCCACAAAAAAATTTTGAAATAAAAAAATTGATTTTCATAATTTTTATAGCATTTTTTTTTTGAAAAAAAATCTCTGTTTTTAAGCTAAAAATGCTAAAAAATACAATTATTCTTTAATTTTTTTAAATGAAAATTCATTTGTTTATTTTTCTAACTAATTTCAGATCATAAGTTTTATATATAAAAAATAAAAATACAAAAAAAAATTGGGATAAAATTATGATTTGAAATTAGTTAGAAAAATAAACAAATGAATTTTCATTTTCATTCATTTAATGAATTTTCATTAAATGAAGAATAATTGCATTTTTTTAGCATTTTCAGCTTCAAAACAGAGATTTTTTTTTCAAAAATATGCTATAAAAATTATGAAAATCAATTTTTTTATTTCAAAATTTTTTTGTGGATTCAAAAACATATTTTCTACAAAATTACGAATGGATTTTAAAATCCAGCAATTTTTAAGAAAAATAAAAATTCAAAAAGGGTCAAAATATTTTCTGACCGATTTTATTTTATGACCATTGAATTCCTTAGAAAAAATTACTTTAAAAATAATTTTTTTGAATATTTAAATTATTTCTTTAATATAGTTGAAAATATAGGTGTACCCTCCCCTTAATAGGAAAGATAAATTTCTTTTAAACTTCTGTCTGACTATAATAGGACATTACTACTTTGTACTTTAAAATAAATAAAAATTAAAAAAACTTCAGTCTGACTAAAATTATCTTCTACTACTAAAAAAGATAAATACAATTTTTGTTGGCGAAGAAAATTATAATTTTAATATTATTTTTATAATACAGTATAGTAATTAGTAATATTAATTCTAATAATATTATAATTATGTTAATTCTAATAATATTATAATTATGTTAATTTTAATAATATTATAATTTTAATACTAATAATATTCTAATTCTAATTTTAATTGTAATAATATTTTAATTTTAATTACAATAATGTTTAAAATTATAACTATTCATTAGTAGAATAATAATTATGCGATAATTTTTATGAGACAAAAAAATCAATAAATTATTAAATAAAAAGACGAAATACTTGAGAAATTGATAAATTTTAATTATAACAAATTTAATAACAATTATAATAGAGAGACAAATATAAAATTTTGTAATTGTGGAAAGTTCTAAACAAAGGTACAAAAGCAGGATGAGTGATAACGTTTCGAGGTCGATACTAAAAGTAGAACAACTCTCTCGAATCTACGACGTCCCTTCAAAGTAATTATTCTTTTAAAAAGTTTGTCTGACCCATGCATGACTAGAACTACTACTACTACTACTACTACTACTACTACTAGTACTGCTACTTGTTTGGAACTTAAAACTTTTTAATTTCTTTAATCACTGTCAATAATGAAGGAGAAATGTTTTGTCTTGGAGAAAAAAAAGATACTTTTACTTCGTTTATTAATTTTTTTTTTAAACAAAAGTAAAAAAAAATTTTTTTGACTGAAAACTATCTTCTTTTTTTTATAAGAAAATATTCATTGTTCTCTATTTACTAAACGATAGCATTTATTTATTGTTTTATCAAATAATATTATTTATTTATTTATTCTCAATAAACGGACATTATAGTAATAAATAATATAAATATTAAAAAATTTTACTCTCTTGTATAAATTTTTAATTATAATAAAAATTCATAAACGGACATTATAGTAATAAATAATATAAATATTAAAAAATTTTACTCTCTTGTATAAATTATTAATTATAATAAAAATGAGTGGAAAATAATAAATTTTTTTTATTAAAATCAAATAATTTTTATGATTACATATATGTGGGGAAAAAGAAAAAAAAATGTAAGAATAAATAAGAGTATATATACTAATTAAAAAATAAACGCTTCAATGAAGTTAGAAATAAAAAGTAAGAAAAAGTAAATCAACAACGTGTTGGCATTTAATTTATATTTTTTTCTTTATTTTATTTTCGGTTTTTAATTTGGCCTTGAGAAAAATGTCAAGAGGCCGTTGAAACGTGAACTTTTTAATTAATTTGTAATTTTTTTAATCTTATATATTATTTCCACTGCAAGGATTAGGTTTTATTTTATTAAAGCATGCCTGACTTAACAGTGACTTATACTACTGGAATACGACAATAAATTCTTTTGGTAATAATAATAATTCTCTTCGTCTGACAGATAATATTGTTTTTCTACTTATAGTAGCTGAAGTATAATAAAAAAACGCACTTTTGTCTGACTAAAAACGCTCAGTTACTACTTAGGTGCAAATGAGACAAATTAAAGATCTTTGTCTGACTTAAAACGTATTTTTACTACTTATTCGTAACTTAAAAAAAAGTTTTAATTATTTCCTGTGACTAAAGATTTTTACTACTGGATTTTATTTACAATCTATTTATATAATAGTTGTCTGACAGTAGTTGACTATTACTACTGATTTAATAGATAATAATTTTCAAAAAAAGTGTCTGACTATAAATGACCTTTACTACTTGATTTTATTTAGAATCCATTGATAATAGTTGTCTGACCATATCATTGACTTTTACTACTGAATTAATTTTCTATAATTCAAAACTAATTTCTAGGCTAAAAGCGACTTTTACTTTGGAAAGATTAGTTTATTAGTTAATTAATTCTGAATAATTGCAAATTAAGAAGTCAGTAGTAAAAGTCAATGATATGGTCAGACAACTAATATCAATGGTTTCGAAATAAAATCAAGTAGTAAATTTATTTACTATTTATTATATTTAATAAAATTATATAATTTAATAATTATATTTATTTATATTTAATATTTTTATTTATTTATTTTAAATTGAATTAGTAGTAAAAGTAAATTATGGTCAGACAACTAATATTAATGGATTTTTAAATAAGATATTTTTTGATTTATTTTGCAATAATTTGAATGTGAAATAAATTTTTATTTAAGTACTGGAAAGAATTTAAAAGAAAATACAAATGATTGTAGACATTCCATTATTTTTAAAAGTAATGGAATTCTTTGCAAAATTTCAATTATTTTCAAAAAATTTTCTCAATTCAATCATTTTTTAATATATACTATTTTAATAAAATTTTTCAGAAGATTTCAATTATTTAAAAAAAAGTGTTGATAAAATTCTAAGCAAACATTAAATTATTTTCATAAATAATAAAAATTTCACAAGAATTTCATTAATAATAAATTTTTTTTTATAAATTTCTTCGCAATTATTCAATTATTTATAAAAAGAAAAAAATTAAATAAAGTTCTTTGTAAGAATTCAATTATTTTAATAAATAATAAAATTCTTCGCAGAAATTCAATTATGTTCGAAAAAAATTTTTAAAATACCACATCAAAATTTCAATTATCTTTAAAAATAATAAAATTCTTCTCCAAAATTTAATTAATTTCAAAAAATTTTCATAAAATTCTTCGCAAAATTTCAATTACTTATTAAAAAATTTTCCGTAATTTCAAAAGATTTTAATTATTTAAAAAAAAATGTTGATAAAATTCTGAGCAAACACTAAATTATTTTCATAAATTTCTTGACAATAATTTAATTATTTGCATAAATAATAAAATTTTTTACCGAGAGTATTCAATTATTTTTATAAATAACAAAAATTCATCATAGAATTTCAATTACTTTTTATACAATTTTAATCGAATTCCTCGAAAAATGTCTTTGAAAATTTTATTACAATTCGTCGAAAAAATTCAATTATATTTAAAAATTTGTTTCAATAAAATTTTTTATGAGGATTAAATTTTGATAAACATTCATTTATTCAATAAATTCTTGCATTTTTTTTTAAATAATTGAATTCATTTAAGAAATTTGATTAAAATAGTAGATTTTCAAAAATATTTGAATTTCAGCGAAGAATTTCTTTATTTGTGAAATATAATTGAATTCTTGCAAGAAAATTTTGAAAATAATTACATTTTTCGAGGAATTTATTTAAAAATTGTATTACAAAATAATTGAAATCCTATGAGAAATTTTATTATTTATGAAAATATGTAATTGAATTCTTACAACAAATTTTATTACTTTTTTCAAAATAATTGAATTCATGTGAAAAATTTCATTACTTGCAAAAATAATAAAAAATTTTTTACCGAGATTAAATTATTTTCATAAACAAAAAAAATTCATCATAGAACTTCAATTATTTTTCATACAATTTTAATCGAATTCCTCGAAAAATATAATTGGAAATTTTATTAAAATTCGTCGAAAAAATTCAATTATATTGAAAAATTCGTTGCAATAAAATTCTCTATGAGGCTTAAATTTTGATAAACATTCATTTATTTAATAAATTCTTACATTTTTTTAAATAATTGGATTCATTTAAAAAAATTTGATTATTAAAATAGTAGATTTTCAAAAAAATTTAAATTTCAGCGAAGAAATTAATTATTTGTGAAATGTGATTGAATTCTTGAAAGAAATTTTTTAAAGTAATTACATTTTTCGAGGAATTTCTTTAAAATTGTTTTACAAAATAATTGAACTCCTATAAGAAATTTTATTATTTATGAAAATAATTCAATAATTGAATTCTTACATAATCGAATTTTATTACATTTTTTTTTTAAAATAATTAAATTCATGTGGAAAATTTTATTACTTGCAAAAATAATTGAATTTTTGCGAAAGATTTTTTGAAGATTTTTTGTAAATAATAAAATAATTAAATTTTTTGTTTAAAAAAATTTTATGGAAATTTAAATTATTTTTTAAAACATGAAGATATCAATTATTCCGAGTCAAAGACTCGGAGTGATCGATATCTTCATGTTTTATAATATTATAATATTATTCTTATAAATTCTTAAATTTAAAATTTTTCGAAAAAAAAATTTTTTTCCGAAAATTTTTTCGAATTTTAATTCTTGTGGAATAATAATAATGATTAAATATTTATTTAAAAAAAGGATTTATTGATGTTTTCGAATAATTTTACAATTAAAAAAATTCGTAAATGTAATAGAACAGTTTTTTGAGTTCTAATAATTTTTAGAGTGAATCGGAATTGATATTAGTAATTGTCTGACTCTAATTGACTTTTACTACTGACTAAATTTGCATTCGTTTACGAAACTACTTTCCCTGACTATAAAACAGTAAAACTGACTTATACTACTGATTTTTATTTGCCAGAATCTTAAATTATTTGTCTGACTTAAAATGACGTTGACTACTGATTTTTTCCCAATAATTCTAAATTACTTGTCTGACTAAAAGTTTTTTGTACCACTCGAACAATGAAATTATCATTGTAGAAAATTAAAAAATAAAATAAATAATAAAATACTTCCTCTATGAGGAATTAATATTTTTTTTTATATTCTCATCATATTCCAATATACTTCTGTTATATTGTGAAAATTGTGCTACATTATATTTGAGATTGGATAATTTTTTTTTAACGAAAAAACTGCACGCAATTCAAAAATTTGTATTCTTCCCGCAATATGTACAATAATAAAAGCCTTTTGATCTCTATTTATTGACAGGTTAACCGAGTCTGTCGATTGTTAACTTTTCAATGTTATTTCTTTTGTAGTGGGAAAAAGCGAACCGTATGAGAAAATGTCATTACAAAAAAGAATTCAATGTAAAATATTGTATAAATTTTTACACGTGCGAGTGCATTCTTGTATTAATAAATTAATATATTTTTATATTTTTATTTATATTATCATTAAGGGTGTTCCATCTTTGTAGAATCGTTTAAAACTGAATAAATAAAAAATTTTTGTTCTCAAATTCTTTTTTTTTAATTTTTATATAATAAAAAACAGTTAAATACAGTGAAACCTGTCAGAATGCAATTTCGATTTTTTTTATAACAGTAAACAATGCCTAAAAAATTATTTGATAAATTAAGTGAAAATAATAATAAAATAAATAAATAAAAAATATGAAAGAAAATAAAATATAAAAAAATTAAAATGTACAAAAAATACTATATTTATATACATTATTTATATATATATAAATATATATCAAAAACACCTTGAGTTATTAATTCACACAGTATATTAAATTAAGACTCTTGACAAAAGAGACTTTTGAAACAAAAAACGAAAGATAGAAAAAAAAACGTTTCATCAAAAATAGAAAAAGGGAAAAAAATTACTTTTTTCCACTTGTAAATTAAATTTTTTTTTTAAATAAAGAACCTTTGTGTTTTGATGAAGGATTTTTTATATTTCTAGTCCTTGAATTTTTTTTTAACTTTCAAATAAGTACCTATATATTTAAACTCGAAATATAAATGTAAAAAGAAGTCCAGAAATATCAAAAAAAAAAAAAAATAAAAAAATTTTTTCCAACTTATAAAATGCAATTAAAAGTTTTTACCTCAGAAGGTTAAGAAATGAATAGAAAAGAAATTTTGTTTTCATGTGGAAAATTAGTAAAAATGTAAGAGAAAGAGAGAATATATTGAAAATCAGAGAAACAAAAATTTTTTTTTAAGTTTAAAAAAATGAAATGAATGTATTGAGAGAAAAATAAATATTTATTTTGAAAAATTCCAGAAAAAATGTAGTGTAAAAGAATTGTAAAGTACACGTGGTGAGAATTTATTTATTTTTTTTTATTAAAAATTGTGAACGAAATATTTGTTGATTTTAAATATACAATGCAATGGATAATTGTAAATAAAAATTATTTGCTTATTTTTTATTGCACGTGTAATTTCTTCATTTTTTTTTTCAATTTTATAGAAGCGGAAATGAATGGAAAATAAAAAATAATTGTAGTAGAAATTATTGTTTACGAAAATTATTAATTAAATGTTGTATAGATAACTCGAAAGGAAATATTTATTTTGAAAATGCTTTTTTATATTTTGAACATATTTTAAACTTTGAAAATGTTTAATTTTTTTAAATTTTTATTATTTTATTCGAATTTAATATTATTCTCAAAGAAATCTTTTATTTTTTCACTCTTTATCGACGAAAAATATCGAGGTTCATTTTTCAGTAAATAAAAATAGAAAATATATTTTAGTATCCAATGGAGACGATAAATAAAAAATTGCTCGAAAATATGTTGAAAAAAATAAATAAATATTATTATTTAATCAATTGTCGAATAATAAATTCACAGACGAAAATTATAGTTATCAGTCGTCGATTTTAAAGAAATTTACGAGAGCAATACGCTCAGACGATATTACTATTGTTGCCCTAGATAGACATTCTGTGGGGCCGACGGCCGTTGCTCTTCGAGAAAGAGACAAAGAGAGAGAGAGAGAAAGAGAAAGAAAAAAATACAGAGAGAAATTTTAAGTCCAAATTTAAAAAATTGCAATTTTTTCTGTTTGATTTAAAAATAGATATTATTTAATTTAACATTTGACATACTAATTTTTCTTTTGTTGCAAAAAAAAAAAATGTTATTTTCCTGTGAAAAAAAAGAAGAAAATCTATTAATTGACTTTTCTATTTTGCTCAACGTTGGTTGTATATCGGATAACGAAGCAAGAGGGTTGAACCTTGACCTCATTAAGCCTCACTCCAAGAGAGCAATAATAGATCACACAATCCTAATTTCAGCTTTAAATATTCATTTATTTCTCAGTCTCATCACAACATTCTCTTTGAATGTAATTAACATCATTTTGTATATTACTCAAGGTTACAAGGAGGAGAATATTTCGTTTGTCGTCAAATTAACTTCAAAATGTGTCTGTTTCTCTCTTTAATTTGTCCTCTTTTTCTATATTTTTTAAATTACTTTTTATAACGTAAAACAAAAGACAAAAAAAAATTAAAAATGAACAAAAAAGAAAAATAAAAGAAATATAATTATTCGTACTACTTATTACTCGAAAAGAAATATTTTATTGTTTGTAAATGACTAAATGTTTGTCTGACCGAAATTTTACTTTTATTACTGAAAAGAAAGACAGAGTTTAAAACTCATGTCTAACTAAAATTGGTTTTTGCTACTTAATTTACCAAACTGCTAAAAAAAAGACAAAATTTTTTAAAAATGTGACAGTCTGACTTAAAACTGTCTTTTACTACTGAAAATAGGTAGTAAATTGATTAAAAACTTAAATGTCTGATTAAAATTGTCCTTTTACTACTTATTTACAATAAGAAAATGATTTTCGAAAACTACTGTCTGACTAAAATTATCTTCTACTACTGACAAACTACTGTCTGACTAAAATTATCTTTACTACTAACAAGATACTGTCTGACGAAAATTATCTTCTACTACTGAAAAACTACTGTCTGATTAAAATTATATTTTACTACTGACAAGAAAAGGTAAATTTGTTTAAAACTTCTGTCTGACTAAACTTGTTGTTTACTACTAAAAATCGTGAAATGTTTAAAAATTTCTTACTACGATTTTTCTTTACTACTAGAAAGAAAATATAATTTTTCTTAAAAAGCTTCAGTCTGACCAAAATTGAGACTTACTACTAATTAGTTTTACTACTGAAAAAAGTAAAATAAAAACTTAAAAGAAAAACGAGAATTGTTTACGAAGTTTTAACATAGTTGGTCTTTACTACTAGAAAAAAGTACAAAATATTTTTCAAAAACGTCACTCTAATCAAATTTTACATTACTACCGAAAAATAAAAACAATATTTTATTTTGGAACTTTAGTCTGACTAAAATTTTCAAAAATAAATGCAGTCTGACCCAAATTGACGTTTACTACTGAAAAGAAAAAGTAAATTAGTAAAAACTACTGCTTCACTAAAATTGACTTTCACCACTAAAAATAATTACACAATTTTTCCAAAATTCGAGTAATGTCTGAAGAAAATTATCTTTACTACTAACAACCTACTGTCTGACTAAAATTATCTTTACTACTAACAACCTACTGTCTGACTAAAATTATATTTACTAGTAACAAACTATTGTCTGACTAAAATTGTCTTTACTACTAACAAACTATTGTCTGACTAAAATTGTCTTTACTACTAATAAACTACTGTCTGATTAAAATTATATTTTACTACTAACAAGAAAAGGTAAATTTGTTTAAAACTTGTGTCATCTGACTAAACTTGATGTTTACTACTTAAAATCGGAAATTGTTTAAAAATTTCCTACTACGATTTTTCTTTACTACTAGAAAGAAAATATAATTTTTTTTTTATAAAATTCAGTGTGACTCTAAAGTGACTTTCAGTACTTAAAAAAATGCTTTTTTATTCTGACAGAAAAAAATGATCTATAATACTGGAAAAAGGAAAAATTTGTAAAAATCCCTGTCTGACATAAAAATGTCTTCTACTAGTGATAGCAACTAGTACTAAATTTCTTAAAAACTTCTGCCTGATTAAAATTATTCTTCTCCTACTGAAAAGAAAGATAGAATTGTTTAAAAATTCTGTCTGACTATAATAGGTCTTTACTACTTTAAAATAAATATAAATTTTAAAAAAAAATTCAGTCTGACTAAAATCATCTTCTACTACTGAAAAAAATATCAAATTGTTTAAAATTTGTCTAAATGAAATTGATGTTTACTACTTAAAATAGTGAATTGTTCAGAAATTTTGTCTGTTTATAATTAGTCCGAATTTGTTTTTTAAAAACTTCAGTCTGACTAACATTGACATTTACTACTGAAAAGAAGAAGTAAATTTGTAGAAAATCCTGCTAAGCTTAAATTGACTTTTACTACTGGAAGTAATTATAAAATTCTTTAAAAATTCCAGTCTGACTGAAAACTGACTTTTACTACTTAGAAAAAAATTATTTTTAAAATTCTGACAGGAAAAAATTGACCTTTACTACTGAAAAACCACCAAAGTTTGTTAAAACTCCAGTCTGAGATACAATTGACTTTTACAACTGAAGGAAAGTAGTAAATTGCTAAAAACAATCTGCGGGGTTAAAATTGTTCTTTTACTACTTATTTTTTTTTACAAAAAACTGATTTTCTTCAAACACTTTTTTACTACTTAGATATAAACTACAAATTAGGAGCTCAATTCCGTCTGAATGAAAAACTTTTTCCTACTGAAACTGAACGGATAATTATAAAATTTTTTCTGTATTGGTAATTGACGATTTTTCAAATATTAGTCTCACTATAAACGACCTTCTCTACTTAATTGTAAACTACAGAATGTTGGAAAAATTCCGTCTCACTAAAAATGTTTTTTCTACTTAACGCCAACGGCAAATTGAAAAAATTTATTGTCTAGCAGTAAGGAACGTTTTATTAAAAGATTGGTTTTGCTATAAACGTCTTTTTCTACTTAATTATAAAGTAGAAAAAATATTAAAAATATTCTGTCTGACTTAAATATACTTTACTACTGAAATTTTTACTACTTAATTATTTGTTATAAAATATCAAAAAATCTGTCTAATTAAAATATTTTTTACTACTGAAATCGAACGTATAATTAGTTAAATATCCTGTCTGTCAATAACGGTCTTTACTACTGATTTAATTTTTTCACAGTAAATTTACATTAACAAATTAAAAAAATTATTCAAAAATATTCTGTCTGACTTTACTACTAGAAAAAAGTAGAAAAAATATTTTTCGAAACGTGAGTCTAATTAAAATTTACATTTCTACTGGAAAATAAAAACAATTTTTTGTTAGCTTTATAGTTTGACTAAAAATTAAATTTTACGATTTGAAAAAAAAATTGATTTAAAGTTCTGACAGAAAGAAATTTTTCTTTCCAGAATTAAACTTATACAAATTTAGTAACTTTACTGTACAGGAAAAAGGAGAAAATTTTTTAAAACTCGAGTCTGACTTAAAACTGTCTTTTACTACTGAAAAAGGTAGTAAATTGTTGAAAACTACTCGTAACTACTGGTAACTAGTGCATACGTAAATTTTTTTTTACTAAGAGAAATAGAAAATTATTTGAAAATTCAACCTGACTATATTTGACCTTTACTACTAGAAATTTTTTTATAAAAAAGGCAACAAGTTTTAATGTTTCTGTCTAAATAAAATTATTTTTTACCACTTAAAAAAAACAGTGACTTGTTTAGAAATTTTGACACGAATACAATTGACCGTTACTACTGGAGAGTGAATACAAAATTGCAAAAAAAAATCCAATCTGACCAAAATTGACGTTTACTACTGAAAATAAGAAGCAAATTGATAAAAACTACTGCTTGTCTAAAATTGACTTTTACAACTGGAAATAATTAGATAATTTTTTTACTACTTAAATTTTTACTACTTAATTATTAGCTATAAAAAATCAAAAAATCTGTCAGACTAAAATATTTTCTACTACTGAAATCAAACGATTAAATAATTAAATTTTCCGTCTGTCAATAACGGCCTTTACTACTGATTTAATGTTTACAATAAATTTACAGTCCAATATATACAGAAATAAAGAAATAAATAATAAATAAATTTACAGAAATAAAGCAAAAATATTGTCTGACTAAAACCGTGTTTCTACTACTGAAATCAAACGAATAATTAATTTTTCCACTTGTCAAAGCTATAAACCTTTATACTACTGATTAAATTTTCACATTATTAAATTCACATTGTAGAATATTAAAAAAAAAATTAATCTTAAAAATTGAGAAAACTCGAAAGATAAAAAAATAATCCAAGTCATCCCACACACATATATAAAGAAAGAATATTAAAAATGATGTTTAAACAAAAAATAAAAATTCTTCTAATATCAAAAGTTAATTTCGTATGTATATACATATATTATACACTTGTTAATCTGCACTTTCCCTTCCTTTGATTTTCCATCAAGTGGAATCACTTGTTTTTTAATGACTCTGAAGAAAATGCCACATAGATAGTTTTTTTTTGTATATATCGTGAAAAGGAGAGACGCGATGTGGTATATAAGAAGAGAGGGTGAAGGTGAATGAAGAAAGAGTAGGAGGGGGGTACAAAAGGAATAAAGTGGGTCAGTGGCCTGGATCGGTGCTTTTGCTTCAAGAGAGAGAGATAGAGAGAGAGAAGAGAGAGGGTTAGTAGGCACCCCGATGTGCAGCCCACCTTCATTTCCTCGCACTTGGAATCTTGCCAAGAGTTCGTGACGAGACATATGGCAAAAAAGAAGGAAAAAAAATCAGCTCGGCGAAATTCTCGCACATCAATTTAGAGAAAGCCAACATTCCAGGGTTATTTAGATACTATAATTTCAACCATTTGACCCCAAGTTATAAAATATAATTAAAAACCATTTTCTAATTCTAATTCGACAGGAAAAAATTTATTAATTAACATTATTAATAATAATAATTAATAATGTTATTATTATAATTATTATGAGTAATATTATTGATATTTATGTAAAATAACTGTCATAATTATTATTATAATTGAATTGTTATTATTACAGCTTCTTATTATTATTCTACTATTGTCATTAGTATTTTATTAATATTATTATTATTAGTATTTTATTATTATTATTAGCTAAAGTGCACGGCTAACTTTTTAGGATAATAATTTTAAAAGATAAGAATTTTAAAAATTATTATTTTTAAAATTCTTAATTTTAAAAATTGATAATTCAAATTTTTGTTGAAAACACTAAAAAAATCCAATTTTGGAAAAATTACAAATAATTGCAGAAATTCAATTATTTTCAAGAGTGATAAAATTTTTCTCGTAAAATTCAATTATATCTTTCAAATATAAAAAAAATTCTTGTCAAAATCCTAATTATCTTTATAAATAAAAAAAAAAATTTCCCAAAGTTTAATTATTTTTAAATCAATATTCCCAAAAATAGTACGCAAACATTTAATTACAAAAAATTTCTCAGGAATTCAATTATTTACAAATTTTTTTATAAATTCCTCCGCAATTATTCAATTATTTTTATAAATAATAAGAATTGTTTTAAGGAATTTAATTATTTTCATAAAAAATAATTAAAAATTGTAGAAAATAATAATTGATTTGAAATTATGAAAATAATTTTCGAAGAAGTTACTGTAATATTATTTATTAATTATTAAAAAAACATTCTTATAAGTTATTGAATTTAAAAAGATTTGAATTTGAAATTTTTGAAATTCTTAATTCCTATGGAAAAATAATATTGATTAAATATTTATTTAAAAAAAAATTAATGATGTTTTCGAATAATTTTACAATTAAAGAAATTCGTAAAAATAAAATAATGTAACAGAACATTTTTTTGAGTAAAATTTTTTTCTTTATTTTCAAAAAATTTAAAAAGTTTAAATTTTATTTTCAATTAAAATTTGTAATTGACAAATAGAATAGAATGATTGGTGGACAAATTTTCCCAAAATCCGTTTCGCAAAAAAAACTTTTCCCAAAACAGTTTATCCCAAAATATTTTTTTCCCAATGCTAGATTTTCCAAAAAATAATTTTCTCAATTTGAATAAATTCTGGTTCTAACTAATAATAGTTCCAATAAATTTTATTTCTATAAAATAATAGTTTGAATAAATTGTGCTTTGAAAAATTATAGTTTGAACAAATTTTAGTTTAGAAAAATAATAGTTTGAATAAATATAAATAATAGTTTGAATAAATATAAATAGTATTTTGAAAAAATTCTAATTTCAATAAATTCTATTTTGAAAAAAACAATAATTTGAGTAAATTCTATTTTGGAAAAATAATAGTTTCAATAAATTTTTTTTTTAGTTTAAAAAAAATACTTAATTTAATAAATTGTAGTTTGTTTGGGATGATTTGCTTGGGAAAATTTTTTTTTTTGGGAAATATTATATTAGGAAAAATTTTTTTTTGGAAAACATTTTTTGGGAATAATTTTTTTTGGGGGAAAAATTTTGGGAAAATTGACCCCCCACTGAATAGAATATGTAAAATGTTTCTTTTCCCAAATAAAAAGAATGAGTTTCTGAACAATATTGTTATTGAGAAATAAAAATTAAGCATAAAATGGATATATTTCCTATTTCTTTAATTATAAATTTTTAACAATTAACAATTTTCTCATATTTTGTTTATAAATAAAAAGGAGAAAAATTTGCATAATTTAGATCAGTCAAACGAAATTTGTTATAGAAAAAGCAAACAAAATATTTCTGTAACACTCCAGTGGAATAAAACATTAGAAAAGTAAAAAGTAGTAAAATTTTTTTTAGTCAGACAGAATCGTTCGATTAATTTGTGATTTATGATTAAGTAGAAGAAGACATTTTTGGTGAGACTAATGTTTTAAAATTTCTCAATTACTGCCAAACAACTTTTTTGAATTTAACATTGGCGTTCAGTGGAAAAAAACATTTTTAGTCAGACTGAAGTTTTAAACAATTTTTATTTTTATTTTCAGTAGTAAAAGGTACATTTAGTCAGACCGAAGTTTAAATTATCAGTTTTTTGATACAAATAAGTAGCAAACGACAATTTTAATTCGGCTGATGTTTTTAAAGCAATTTACTATTTTGATTTAGTAGTAAAAGTCAGTTTTATCTCAGACTAGAATTTTAATAAGTTGATTTTTGTGTTTATCGAGTAGTAAAGATTTTGAGAATTTTGATTTTTTTTCAAGTAGTAGAAGTCAGTTTTCAGTCAGGCTGGAATTTTGAAAGAATTTTGTAATTATTTTCAGTGGTAAAAGTCAATTTCAGGCAAGCAGTATAGTTTTTATTAATTTACTTCTTATTTTCAGTAGTAAACGTCAATTTTGGTCAGACTGGATTTTTTTTGCAATTTTGTATTCACTCTCCAGTAGTAACGGTCAATTGTATTCGTGTCAAAATTTCTAAACAATTCACTGTTTTTTTAAGTGGTAAAAAATAATTTTATTTAGACAGAAACATTAAAAATTGTTGCCTTTTTTATAAAAAAATTTCTAGTAGTAAAGGTCAAATATAGTCAGGTTGAATTTTCAAATAATTTTCTATTTCTCTTAGTAAAAAAAAATTAACGTATGCACTAGTTACCAGTAGTTAGGAGTAGTTTTCAACAATTTACTACCTTTTTCAGTAGTAAAAGAAAGTTTTAAGTCAGACTAGAGTTTTAAAAAATTTTCCCGTTTTTTCCTGTACAGTAAAGTTACTAAATTTGTATAAGTTTAATTCTGGAAAGAAAAATTTCTTTCTGTCAGAACTTTAAATCAATTTTTTTTTCAAATCGTAAAAGTTAATTTTTAGTCAAACTATAAAGCTCCAAAAAATTGTTTTTATTTTCCAGTAGAAATGTAAATTTTAATTAGACTCACGTTTTGAAAAATATTTTTTCTACTTTTTTCTAGTAGTAAAGTCAGACAGAATATTTTTGAATAATTTTTTTAATTTGTTAATGTAAATTTACTGTGAAAAAATTAAATCAGTAATAAAGACCGTTATTGTCAGACAGGATATTTAACTAATTATACGTTCGATTTCAGTAGTAAAAAATATTTTAATCAGACAGATTTTTTGATATTTTATAAAAAATAATTAAGTAGTAAAAATTTCAGTAGTAAAGTATATTTTAGTCAGACAGAATATATTCAATATTTTTTCTACTTTATAATTAAGTAGAAAAAGACGTTTATAGCAAAACCAATATTTTAATAAAACGTTCCTTACTGCTAGACAATAAATTTTTTCAATTTGCCGTTGGCGTTAAGTAGAAAAAACATTTTTAGTGAGACAGAATTTTTCCAACATTCTGTAGTTTACAATTAAGTAGAGAAGGCCGTTTATAGTGAGACTAATATTTTAAAAATCTTCAATTACCAATACAGAAAAAATTTTCTAATTATCCGTTCAGTTTTAGTAGGAAAAAGTTTTTCATTCAGACGGAATTGAGCTCCTAATTTGTAGTTTATATCTAAGTAGTAAAAAAGTGTTTAAAGAAAATCAGTTTTTTGTGAAAAAATAAGTAGTAAAAGAACAATTTTAACCCCGCAGATTTTTTTTAGCAATTTACTACTTTCCTTTAGTTGTAAAAGTCAATTGTATCTCAGACTGGAGTTTCAACAAACTTTGGTACTTTTCAAGTAGTAAAAGTCAATTTTTTCCTGTCAGAATTTTGAAACTAATTTTTTTTTAAGTAGTAAAAGTCAGTTTTCAGTCAGACTGGAATTTTGAAAGAATTTTATAATTACTTCCAGTAGGAAAAGTCAATTTAAGCTTAGCAGGATTTTCTACAAATTTACTTCTTCTTTTCAGTAGTAAATGTCAATGTTAGACTGAAGTTTTTAAAAAACAAATTCGGACTAATTATAAACAGACAAAATTTCTAAACAATTCACTATTTTAAGTAGTAAACATCATTTTCATTTAGACAAATTTTAAACAATTTGATATTCTTTTCAGTAGTAGAAGATGATTTTAGTCAGACTGATTTTTTTTTAAATTTGTATTTATTTTAAAGTAGTAAAGACCTATTATAGTCAGACAGAATTTTTAAACAATTCTATCTTTCTTTTCAGTAGGAGAAGAATAATTTTAATCAGGCAGAAGTTTTTAAGAAATTTAGCACTAGTTGCTATCATTAGTAAAAGACATTTTTATGTCAGACAGGGATTTTTACAAATTTTTCCTTTTTCCAGTATTATATATCATTTTTTTCTGTCAGAATAAAAAAGCATTTTTTTTAAGTACTGAAAGTCACTTTAGAGTCACACTGAATTTTATAAAAAAAAATTATATTTTCTTTCTAGTAGTGAAGAAAAATCGTAGTAGGAAATTTTTAAACAATTTCCGATTTTAAGTAGTAAACAACAAGTTTAGTCAGATGACACAAGTTTTAAACAAATTTACCTTTTCTTGTTAGTAGTAAAATATAATTTTAATCAGACAGTAGTTTATTAGTAGTAAAGATAATTTTAGTCAGACAATAGTTTATTAGTAGTAAAGATAATTTTAGTCAGACAATAGTTTGTTAGTAGTAGAGATAATTTTAGTCAGACCAAAGTTAGCAAAAAATTAATTTTTTCTAGTAAATGAGTAGTAAAAGAACATTTTTTGTCAGACTAAAGTTTAAAAAAAAATTCATTTATTGCAAATGTAGTAAGGATAATAAATATTATTTATTAATTTTTACTATATAATTAAATTGAAACAAAAGTTTTTAAAAAAAAATTTGTATTTACTTTAAAGTAGTAAAAACCTATTATAGTCAGACAGGAGTTGGGAATATTTGACTATTTTTCTCAATAATAAAATATTTTTAATTCATAATCATTTAAATATATCCCGTAATCTTTCATTCGTAAATAATAAAACATTTTTTTGACGTAAGGAGAAAATGAAATTTGAGTGATATATTTTTTTTCGCCCCTTATCCTGTAGGGAAAAAAAGATTATTTGCCAGTTCGTCTTGTGCGTGGGCGTTTGACTCTTCTCGTTGCTTTTTTCTGTTTTTATAACATATGTCAGGGATCGTAGGTGGTTCACCCTCGGCGTTGGGAGAAACCAAACTGTAGGGGTGGAAACCATTTTCGCATATTCACCACCCCCGCCATCTTACACGGTAATATTGTTATAATAATAGTTTTGAACTTTTCTCGGTATGCGTAATTTATGCAAATTATATACAGTTTAAAAAAAATTCACATTTCTCTCTCTCTCTCTCTCTCTCTCTTTCTTTTTTTCAAGTTTTTCCATAAAAAAATTTATTCAGACATTTTTTATCCAAATAAAATTTAAGAGGAAGATTTTTATTTTCTTTAATTATTATTTAAAAAAATGATTTCGATTTCATTAAAATCATTTTTGTAGTATTAATAGAAGTATTTTACGATTTTCTATAAAATGAAAACTTTTTTTTTACTTTTTAATAAATTATTAATAATTGAAAAATTAACGGTCTATTATTTTCTACTTTGTGAAAACACCTAAGAATAATCATTTTATATAATATTATTGAAATATATTCAAAGCAAATAATTAGAATATTCGAGGGAAAACAAATTTGCTTTTAGGGGAAATATTTGAGAAAAAATAATCCAGGGGAAAATTTTTCACGATATTGTAAATAAATTATAATTATTGATTCTTCATAATTTTCCAATTTTCCAAAAAATTTTTGTTATAAATAATAACATAAATTTTTATTATAATTATACAAAGATTATTATAAACAAATTATGTAAATATTAGTAATGATACTAAATAAATAAATAATTATATAAATTATATAAATAATTGTAAGAAACATAATTAGAAAAAATTGTCATTATAAAATGAAGACAATTGAGCGAGTATATAAATAAATAAAATAAAATAAAATAAAAAATACTGTAGATAAAAATAAATAAAGTAAAATAAAAAAAACCGTTACTGTAAATAAAAAAATAAATAAAAAGAAAAAATACTGTAGAAAAAATTAAAGTAAAATAAAAAAATACTATAGAAAAAAATAAAGTAAAATAAAAAAATTCTGTAGAAAAAATTAAAGTAAAATAAAAAAATACTATAGAAAAAAAAATACTGTACATAGAAATAAATAAAAAGAATAAATAAATATAGTAAAATAAAAAAACCGTTACTGTAAATAAAAAAAAGTAAAAAAATAAATAAATAAAAATAGTCGTTTATAGAAGTGATTAATATTGATTAGAAATTAAATTTAGCGTGGGGAGTAATTTAATGATAAATAATATATACGGATTTAGCAGTCGGTCACTGGCCATCCATATTATATATAAACATATATATATGTTATGCGAATTGTCGTGCATTGACACTGTGCATTAATGCACTAAATTCATTTCTACTTCGCCTGGCCGGATTCCAGGGCCAAAACTATATCTGCAAAACGGATTCGGTAACAGCAGTGCAACGAGGTCAGTGGCCGGCGCAACCATTTGCAGATTCCCCTCAAGTTGACCCTTCCACATCGCACACTTCACACACATTCACAAAACAATTTTCACACTCATTATATTTTTACCTACTTTCCATTTTTAAACTCTTCACATAAGAAAAACAGGAAAAAATATTTTCAGTAAGAAAAAAAGTTTTTTCTGACAATTTTAATTTTTGCCCCCGATTTTCTTTTTCTATTTTGCCTTCCTTTTGTTTTTTTTTTCTTTATAAAATTGTTGAGAAAAATTGAATTTTTGTTTAATCATTAAATAATTATTGTTTTTTAATTGAACAATAAATTATACTTGTAATAATTAGATAATTACATTATTTCTTTAATAATTTCATAATTATAGTATTTTTTTGATAATTAAATAATTATAATTATTTATGTGAGAAAAAATCATTCAATTATAATTATTATATTGTTATAATAACAATATTAATTATTATATTGTTATAATAACAATATTAATATTAATATTGTTATAATAATAATAATATTACATTTAATAATATTTCAGTAAAAATTATAATTATTTTTTTAACAATAATTTTTTTTAAATAAGTAAATTAATAATAAAATTTTGTTAATTAGCATATTGTTAATTTCTTTCGGCTTTGAACTATTTAAATAGTAACTAAACTATTTTTGCTACTGACTAAATAATAATTAAATTGTTTTCTAATAAAATTTTAGTTAGAAAATAAATTATCATTTTTTTAATAATTAGTTACTGATTAAATTACAATTTTTGCTAAATAAATAATTACTAATTATTAACTAAATAATAATTAAATTGTTTTGTAATAAAAATTTTACTTAGAAAATAAATTATCATTTTTTTTAATAATTAGTTAGTAATTAAATTACAATTTTTGCTACTAACTGTAACTAAATAATAATTAAATTGCTTTCTGATAATAATTAAAGTAAAATAATTTTTTGCAATAATTAATTTAGTGAATAAATTATATTTTTTCTAATAAGGAAATATTAATTAAATTATTTTGTTTAAAATAATAATTGAGAAATTAAATTATAATTTTTGTGTTAATTAGCTAATGATCGAATTTTAATTAAAATTTCATTTAAAAATTTTAAAACAATTCTTATAATAATTAATTCTTAATGATTAAATTACAATTTTCTCTAATAATTTACCAATTATTGTTTTTTTTTTATTAATTAACAAATAATTTAAATTACTATTTTACAATAATTGAGAATAAATTTTTTTTTTTTTATTTTAATTCATAAATAATTAACATAAAATAATTTGTTATTATTATTATTATTATTTTTTTGTCTGTTTTCTACTATATATTTGTGGAATTAAATAATTTAATTAAAAATATTTTATATTTATTATAATTTAAAATTGCGAAAATTATTATTTTTTTTTGACAGTAGCATATCTCAGAGCGAAAACAACATAATCGATAAAGACCGCAATGATGTTTGTGAAATCCCATATAAACCCGTAAAACGCAGGTTAATACACATTTCTACTCAACTGGGTCATTCGTTCGTTGACTCAGTTGAAGAAAATACATCAAAGAAAATAGGGGAAAGGGGTGGGGGGAAATTCAAGGATCGCGGATTCATTACACTCAATTCGATTCACAAATAAATCGTTATTTTCACATTATTATTAATTATTAATATTTTTTATTATTTTTATTATTTTTACTATTTTTTTAATTTCTTTTTAATATAATTTTTTAAATTTTCCGGATTTTTTCCAGTTTTAATTTAAAAATTTAGTTTTCAAATTTGTTTTTTTTTATTATTTTCTTTGATTATTATTATTATTACCGGCTACTTAATAATTCAATTATTTCGCAAATGTCATTTTGAAAAATAATTTCTTATTTGCTGATGAAATGTCAAATAGTAGAAAAAAAACAAAAATAATAGAATAAGCAGAAATTTATTAGTAATTTAACTGTGTAATTAATTGTGCATATTAATTGAAAGTCAATAAATTTCTATCATAAATGGTTATCATATTTCGTTAAAATTAATTGAAGATAATAATTAGAATAGTAAAATTAGTATAGTAGATAATAATTAAATTTTTGATATTATTTTATATATTATTTATTATAAATTTATAATAATTATATAGTAATGTAATAATTATACTAGTAAAATTATAAAATATTAGAATTAGTAGTAGATAATAATTATATTTTATTTATTATTTTATAAATTAATTAATTTGCTAATTTTATAATTTAAGCACAGTGATAAAAATAGTAAAAGATCTCTATTTCAATTAATAAATATTTGTAGTTTCTTTTTTATTATTTGGCATTTTACTATAAAATTAGTAATTTTCCACTATGAAATTTGCAGTATTCTGAAAAAAATTAGTAGCTCTCTTCTCAAAATTAGTAGTTTTTTTTTTTTACAAAACATTAGTTATCAAACATTTTAGTATTAAACATTAGAAAATACTAAAAATTAGTATTTTCTGCTAAAACAGAATATTTTCTACTAAAAATTAGTATTTTCTACTAAAACAGAATATTTTCTACTAAAAATTAGTGTTTTTTTACTAAAAATAACTAAAACACAATATACTCTAATAAAAATTTGTAGTTGTTTAGTAAATATTAGTATTTTTCTACTGAAAAATAGTTGTTTGTTAGTGAAAAATAATCTCTTCTACTAAAAATTAATATTTTCTACTAAAATACAATAAGTTTACTAAAGATTAGTAGCTTCCTACTCAAAATAATTTTTTTTTTATTAAAAATTAGTTTTTTCTACTACTAATTAGTATTTTCTACTAAAACACAATATTTCCTACTTAAAAATAGTATTTTCTACTAAAACACAATATTTCCTACTTAAAAATAGTATTTTCTACTAAAAATGAGTAGTTTTTAAAAAAATTTATTATTTTCTACTAAAACACAATATTCTCTACTAAAAATTTGTGGTTTTGTACAAAAAAATTAGTAACTTTCTACTCAAAATTATTTGTTTTTTACTAAAATTAAGGTTTTTTCAATTACTAACTTGTATTTTCTACTTTTTATTAGTAATTTCTACTAAAAATAAGTAGTTTTTAAAAAATGTATTATTTTCTACTAAAATACAATATTTTCTACTAAAAAATTAGTATTTTCTACTAAAACTTAATTAATATCTACCAAAAATTAGTAATTTTTATTAAAAATAATTTCATTAAATTTCTTTTTTATTTTTTAAAAATTTTTTATAAAAATAATTTATGCTAAAAATTAATAGTATTTACAAAAAATTATTACCTAGTTTTTGACAAGAATTATTATTTTCTAAAAATATTTAATAATTAAAACGGTAATCAAACCTACTAGAAAACGAATAAATTCAGATTAAAATAAAAATTTTTTTTAGTTATTTTATAACTAAAAATTTTTGTAGGAAAAAAATTAAAATTACTAAATAAAATTGTAAAAACATTCATATTCTCTATATATTTAAATTAGTAACTATAATTAAAAATATTTACTAATTTTAATTAGTGACTAACTTTTGGCCTTTGAATTTGTAAATTTTACTAAAAAATAGTAATTTCTACTAATTTATTAGTAAAATTTACTAAATTAAAAGCGAAATATAGTCAAATTTTGGTTTTGTTTTGCTTTTGCTTTTCAGTTAGAAAATTTTACTATTAAATCATAATTTCTTCTATTAGTAGCTTCCTACTAAAAATTTGTAGTATTGTACTAAAAAGTAGTAACTTTCTAAATAAGAATTTTGGTTTTAATAAAAATAATAATTTTAATAAAAATTAGTTTCTTCTACTAAAAATTAGTAGTTTTTGCTAAAAAAGAAAATTTCCCACCAAATATTAGTATTTTTAACATAAAAAAAGAGTAATTTCTAATTTCTACTAAATTAGTAGTAAAATTTACTAAATTAATAGCAAAAAAGTCAGTATTTGTTATTTTTTGCTTTAGAATTAGTAAATTTTATTAATATATAGCAATTTCTTCTATTAGTAGCTTCCTACTAAAAATTTGTAGTTTTGTGCTAATAAGTAGTAGTTTTCTAATCAAAATTAGTTGTTTCTTAATGAAAATTAGTTTTTTCTACTGAAAATTAGTAGTTTCTACTAAAACACAATATTTTCTACTAAATATTAGTATTTTTTTTACTTTAAAAAAGTAGTTTAATTCATACAAATTTATCAGCAAAATTTACTAAATTAAAATTAAAAAAAATTTCAGTCACTAATTCAAATTAATAAACATTTTCACTAATTAAAATTTAGAGAGTTCTCTTTTACTCTTTTTAAATAATAAAAGAGAATAAATGGAAGAATACTAATAAAATATAATAATACGTAGAAAAATAATAATAAAATATAATAATACGTAGAAAAATAATAATAAAATATAATAATACGTAGAAAAATAATAATAAAATATAATAATACATAAAAAAATAATACAATATAAGAACAAATAATAATAAATAATAAAAATAAATAAACAAATAACAATAAATAATAAATATAAACGAATAATACTACACCGCTAATTATCATAGTAACGCAAAATGTGTTTTTCTACGCAGAACAACAAAGAAATTAGCAAAATTCTCTTAAGCTTAGAAAAAAAGTATTTAGCGGATAAATTTTTCCACTTTTTATTTTCCTCATTGGAAAGAATATTAAAAAATTTAAACAATTTTCAAAAATCGAGATTGGTTCATTCAATAATAATGGCGTCTCTCGATGACTTCAATTTACATCTAAAAAATTATTCGCACTCTCTTTCGTTCTAAAGGAAAACTACTCTAAAATTTTGCTAAATTTATAAACAAAAGTAAAATAATAAAATTACACTATTTAGTGAAATATATTAAAATTATTTGTATTTGTAAATTGTTTACTTTTTTGCGTATTTACATAAACGAAAAAAAAATCTATTTACTTACATTAACGGATGCAATCGGACGTGTTTTATAATGAATTTTTTCCTTCCAAAAAAAGAAATAAAAACAAACAGCAAATTTTCCTTTTTTTTTGCCTTCCTTTTTTTCACTCACAAAATGTAATATTTGTCTTTCAATTGGTACATTGAATATAATTTTGTGGATGATATTTATAAGTTATAGGTATACTGAGCGAGATTTTTCAATGGAAAAGAGACGCGAATAACGAGATCGAGAGCGTATCTTTTTATAGGGGTGCTGGTCTTGTGAATACTGAGAGAGAGGAGGAAGAAGCTTTTGCGAGGTCCGTGTCCTGGTCGATATAAACCACCCCCCAAAACCGCCCACTTTTCTCCTGCTGAGGGTACCTTCACACCATCCAGGGCCGTAATCTCATCTTTTCTCTCTATGAAGAATATAGAATCTTTTTTTTTTCTATTTTCTTTTGGGGGGGGAAACTATTTTTATAACGATCTTTTTTCTTCTATTTTTTTATTGATAAATATAAAAAAATTTTTTTAGTTTTTTTAAACTGTTTTTTTACAGTTTTTTTTTTTTTTTTTTGAAACGAATAATAAAGAGAATATTCTTTTAATTTTAGTTTATTGAGTTATTTTGGGAATGATTTTTATTATATACTTCCGGTTATTTTATATTTTTGAATTCGTAAATTCGGAATAGATGGAAATTTGTCTCCTTTTTCTACGATTGATTGTTTTTCTCTTTTTTTATTGGTATTTGGTAAATATGAATTTTTCATTACGCTTTTAATACAATAAAGGAATTAAATAAAAATTACTTTTTTACAAAATAAACATTTTCGGTTTAATAAGTAAAAATTTCGTTTTAGTGAATAAAAAATTTTCTTTGATGAATGAATGATTGCAATGAATAAATAAAAATAAAAAAAAAATAAAATAAAAGTTTAAAAATAAAATTTTTGTTTAAAGAAATAAAAAAATTTTTTTTTGAATGAAAACCTTCTTTTTTAATTAAAAACAAAATTATTTTTTTTACAAAATGCAAATTTTTATTTAAGTAAATAGAAATGATTTTTAATAAATAGAAATAACTTTTACTAAATAAAATAATTTTATACTAAGAAAAAGCTATTTCCTTACTCAATAATATCTTTTGTTACTAATTTCAAATTTGTCTTAGTAAAAAAACACTTTTTGCTAAATAATAATATTTTATCAATAAATAAAATATTTATTTGCTAAAAATAGTATTTTTTTTACTAAATAGTAACAATTTCTAACTAAATAAAGACTTTTTTTCGCTAAATTAATTTTTTTTTTTACTAAAAAAAACACTTTTTACTATTAAAAATAATATTTTTCTTAACAAAAAAACTATTTTTTTTGCAAAAAAAGGTATTTGTTACTAATTTCAAATTTGTTTTAGTAAAAAAAACATTTATTTACTTTTTGCTAAATACAAACATTTTATCAATAAATAAAATATTTATTTGCAAAATATAGTATTTTTTACTAAATAGTAACAATTTCTTACTAAATAAAGTCTCTTTTTGCTAAATTCAATTTTTTTTACTAATAGTAACACTTTTTACTTAAAAATAATATTCTTTTTATTAAGAAAACAATTTTTTGACAAAAAATATGTATTTGTTACTAATTTCAAATTTGTCTTAGTTAAAGAAACACTTTTTGATAAATACTAAGAATTTATCAATAAATAAAATATTTATTTGCTGAAAATAGTATTTTTTTAATAATTAGTAACAATTTCTTACTAAATAAAGTCTTTTTTTTGATAAATTTAATTTATTTTTACTAAAAGAAACACTCTTTACTTAAAAATAATATTTTTTTGTTAAAAAAAACTATTTTTTTGCAAAAAAAAAAGTATTTTTAACTAAATAAATTTTTTTTTTTTTTGGTAAAAAAAATATTTTTTTGCAAAATATTTTTTTTTGCAAATTTGTTTCACTAAAAGAAACGTTTTTTTTTTACTAAATACTAACATTTTATTAAGAAAAGAAACCTTTGTTTTACTAAAAAAAAATAATTTTATTAATAACATCTTATTAATAAAAGGAATATTTTTTTTTACTAAAGTAAAATTTGCTTTACTAACAAAAACACTTTTTACTAAACAATAATAATTTTTTGTTAAATAAAATCATTTTTTTGCTAAAAATAGTATTTTTTTACTAAATAATTAAAATTTCCTACTAAATAAAGTCTTTTATTGTTAAATTGAAATTTGTTTTGATGGAAGAAACACTTTTTACTTAAAAATAATATTTTTTTTATTAGAAAAATTATTTTTAGCCAAAAAAAAGTATTTGTTACTAATTTAAAATTTGTTGTAGTAAAAGAAACACTTTTAGCTAAATACAAACATTTTATCGATAAATAAAATATTTATTTGCTAAAAATAGTAGTTTTTTTAAATAGTTACAATTTCTTCTTACTAAATAATAAAGTCTTTTTCGATGAATTCCTTTTTTTTTACTAAAAGAAACACTTTTTACTTAAAAATAACATTTTTTTGGTTAAAAAACTGTTTCTTTGCAAAAAAAGTATTTTTAACTAAATAAATTCTTTTTTTTCATAAAAAAAATATTTTTTTCCTAAATTTAAATATTTGTTTGCTATATTAAAATTTGTTTTACTAATAAAAACACTTTTTTACTAAATAATAATAATTTATTTTCTTAAAAAAAATAATTTTTTTGCTAAAAATAGTATTTTTTAGTAAATAATAAAAATTTTCTACTAAATAAAGTCTTTTATTGTTAATTGAAATTTGTTTTGCTGGAAGAAACACTTTTTACTCAGTAATAATTTTTTGCTAATAAAAATATTGTTTATTAAATAATAATAACTTTCAACTAAATGAATTCTTCGTTTTAAAAAAAAAACTTTATTTTTACGAAGTACAATTTTTTTTACTAAATAATAACAGTTTCTTACTGAATAAAATATTTTTTTTACTAAATTTAAATTTGTTTTACTAAAAGAAACGATTTTTTTTACTAAATACTAACATTTTATGAAGAAAAGAAATTTTTGTTTTGTTAAAAAAAAATTATTATTAATAATAACATCTTATTACTAAATAAAATATTTTTTTACTAAATTAAAATTTGATTTACTAACAAAAACATTTTTTACTAAATAATAATAATAATTTTTTGCTGAATAAAATCTTTTTTTTTATAAAAATAGTATTTTTTGCTAAATAATAAAAATTTCCTACTAAATAAAGTCTTTTCTTGTTAAATTCAAATTTGTTTTACAGCAAGAAACACTTTTTACTAAATAATAATTTTTTGCTAATAAAAATATTGTTTATTAAATAATTACAATTTTTCACTAAATTCTTCTTTTGCTAAAAAAACTATATTTTTACGAAGTACAATTTTTTTTTGCTAAACAAATATTTTCTTTTTACTAAATAATAAACAGTTTCTTACTAAATAAAATATTTTTTTTAATAATTTCAAATTTGTTTTACTAAAATAAACCTTTTTTTTTTTACTAAATACTAACATTTTATTACTAAATAAAATATTTTTTTTACTAACTTCAAATATATTTTAGTAAAAGAAACAATTTTTACTAAAATATAACATTGCATTGTAAAATAAAATCTTTTTTTGCAAAAAAAAAATATTTTTACTACCTAAATAACAACAATTTTTTACTTAAAATATTTTTTTTGCAAAAAAAAAGTAATAAAATAATAAAAGAAACTATTTTTTTGTGATGATTAATAATAATTATTGATAATTATGATTATTATTCTATTTCATTTTTTTTTACCAAATAACAAACTTTGTTTTTACTAAAAAATAAATTTTTTTTTTGACAGAAACTGTGTTTTTTTTTATTCTCCTCGTTCGAGGCCTGAAATTTTAAAGCCCTGAAAATTCAAATATCCCGCGAAAAATAAGTGATATAATTTGCAAGCACGTACCAATGAATTTCGGTGGAGATTTATATGCGCATCATCAGTCGCGACGCAATGAGTACTTATAAGATTTGAAAATTAGTCCACTCATCGTGGTTGATTATTAAATTACACGACTGATTAGTTAATTGCAAGATGCATTTGTCCATTAAAGAAAATCTGCCTATATGATAATAATTATAATGGTTAGGAAGGAAAAAAATTTTTATTTCATTAGCCGATTATTTCCATCTACAGTTTTGAAATGAAAGAAAGAAAATTTATAATTAAAATTTTCTCTAAACCATAAACGAAAAATTAAAAAACAAAAATATAAATTTATTTATTTATTTGCAATATTATAATTTAAATAATTTCTTTAAATTTAAAATTTAAACAATTTATTTAAATTTAAAATTTAAATAATTTCTTTAAATTAAAAATTTTAATAATTTAAATAATAAATTTAATAAATAAAAGTTAATTTTATAGAAACAATTTTTTCTTCTCTGTAAAATTTTTAATTATGTTAAGAAAAATAAAATTTTTTGTAACAAAATAGAAATTTTAAAAAATAATATAAATTTTTTTAAACAAAATAGAAATTTTAAAAAATAATAGAAATTTTTTTGAACAAAATAGAAATTTAAAAAATAATATAGAAATTTGATTAAATTTCTATAAATTGTAGTAATTTAACAAAAAATGATTCTAGTTAAAAAAATTAAAAGTTTTTTCCTGCAATAATGTTTAGTAATTTTAAAGAACATTATAGTGATAAATATAATAAATTAAATAAATGAATAAATAGTTAACAAAATTTAGAATAAAATAAAAATAATTTATTGAATTTTCCAAAGTTGAATCGTATTTGAAAATATTTTTCCGAATTAACTTTATAATTATTATGACTAATAATTAAAATAACTAACGAAATGATTAAATAATAGAAAAAATCACTAAACATATAAAATGATAAGAGTGAAAAAAATTGTTTTTTTTATTTTTCTAGCCTTGAAACTATAAATAAACGAAAAATCCCTAAGATTAGACTCGATATTAGTCATTTTTGTCAGTAGTGTACGGTAGTGTTCAAGTCGCGACAATAATAAATTGATCAAGTTCTATATTGTAAAATAGCGTTTATTAAATTGTTCTAAACGTAGTAAAGGTCGACCACTGAGATTAATCTCGCAGTTATAAAAGAAGGATTCAGAATACGAAACGGACATTTCGTTAGTTGAAAGATTGTGACATCAAGATGAACTTCACACTACTACCATTTGTTCTCGGTAGGATACAAATTTTTTTTTCTCACCAAAAAGAAAAAATTATTTCATGCAAAATTTTTTTTTTCACCAAAAAAGAAAAATTATTTCACAAAAAAATTTTTCTTTTACCAAAACTACCAAAAGTGTATTCACCAAAATTATTATATCAGAAAAGAAAAATTATTTATAATCAAGAAAATCTTTTTTCACTAAAAGAAAAAATTTATTTTGTCAAAAATTTATTTTGTCAAAAAATTTTTTTTTTCCAAAGAGAAAATTTATTTCTTTAATAAGATTTCATTCTTCATCAAATAGAAACAATTATTTTACCAAAAAATTATTTTCTTCATCAAAAAAAAAGAAGTTATTTCATTTCATATAACTTTTTTTTCACCAAAAAGAAAATTTATTTCAACAAAAAAATTTTTTCTTCCACCTAAAAAACGGAAAAATTATTTTACCAAACACTATTTTTTTCAAAAACGAAAAATTATAAAAATTATTAAACTGAACATTTTTTTTTCTCACCAAGAAAAAAATTAATTTGGCCAATAAATTTTTTTCTTACCGAAAGGAAAAATTATTTCACCAAAAATTTATTTTTTTCACCAAAAAAAAGAATTATTTATTTCTCCATCAAAATTTCATTCTTCATCAAAATAGAAAAAATTATTTTACCAAAAAATAAATTTTTTTCATCAAAAAGAAATTATTTTATCATAAAACTTTTGTTTCACCAAAAAGAAAATTTATTTCAACAAAAAAATTTTTTTTACAAAACAAAAAAATTATTCTACCAAAAAATTATTTCACCAATAAATTTTTTGCATACCAAAAGGAAAAATTATTTCACAAAAAATTAATTTTTTTAACCAAAACGAAAAATCATTTCCTTCTTATTCGTTCAAAAATTTTTTAAAGTTTTGTATTTATTGATTATAATTACTTCAAAAATTAATTTTATTTTTGTTATTAATTATTAGTTATTATATTATAATAATTTAGAATCATTTTTATAATAATTATTTCATAATTTATAATAATAATGATAACAGTATAGTGTGTATAAAATTTTAATTATTAATTGTTATTATTATTGTAAATTTTTTATACAATAATTAATATTTAAAAACAAGAAACAAAATGAATAATATAGTAAAATAATTTTCAAAAATGTTATACGAATAAAAATAAAGGGATACAAAAACTTTTAAAAAAGTTGAATGGATATCAGTTTAATCAATATATTTAATTAATTTTATAAGTAAATATTAATTATTTATTCTTAATTATTAGTTAATTAAAGATTACATTTTTTAAATTTTATTTATAAAACCTTTTTTTAGTCAACAATAACATTTTCTTAGTAAATAAAATATTTTTTTATTATATTTAAATTTTTTTTACTAAAAAAAAACACTTTTTACTAAATAATTATAATTTTTTGATAAATAAAATCTTTTTTTAAGGAAAAAATATTTTTTTATTAAATAATAACAATTTTGTTTTAGTAAATAAAGTATCTTCTGGCTAAATTCAAATTTGTTTTACTCTAAGAAACAAGTTTTTAACTAAATAATAATTTTTTGTAAAAAGAAATTTTTTTTCTTTTACTAAATAATAACATTTTTTTTACAAAATAACATTTTTTTACAAAATAATATTTTTTTTTGTTAAAATGATATTTTTTACTAAATAATACTAATTTTTTTTTCACTAAATAAAGTATTTTTTTCTAAATTCAAATTTGTTCTACATATTTTTTATTAAATAATGAAGGTATAAGGAAAGAAAATATAACGATGAATTAAAGAAATCTAAGTTAGTTCAAAAAGTATTTGCTTCACTGCAAATTCTAGAGTAAGTAAATAGAATTTTCACCATAGTTTGTTTTATGAAAATTAATTTTAAAAAGTGTTGTATTTCTAGATAATGTCGAAGGTCTCGAAGGTACCGAAAAGTTTATATTCGCAAAATTTTTTGCTAAAAAAACTAAATTTTTTTTCGAAGTACAACCTTTCTTTTTGCTAAACAAAATTTTTTTACTAAATAATAACATTTTCCTACTAAATAAAATATTTTTTTAGGTACTAATTCAGATTCGCTACATAATAACATTGCATTAGTATAAATGAAATCTGTTTTTGCAAGAAAAATATTTTTTATTAAATTCAAATTTGTTTTACTAAAAAAAAAACACTTTTTACTTAATAATAATAATTTTTTGCAAGAAAAATATTTCTCACCAAATAATAATAATTTTTTTGCTAAATAAAATCTTTTTTGGATAAATTCAAATTTGTTTTACTAATAAAAACACTTTTTACTTAAAAATAATAATTCTTTTGCTAAATAAAATCTTTTTTGGATAAATTTAAATTTGTTTTACTAATAAAAACACTTTTTACTAAATAATAATAACTTTTGCTAAATAAAATCTTTTTTGGATAAATTTAAATTTGTTTTACTAATAAAAACACTTTTTACTAAATAATAATAATTTTTTTGCTAAATAAAATCATTTTCTTTGCCAAAAATAGTTTTTTTTTACTAGAATAATAACAATTACTTACTAAGTAAAATATTTTTTGGATAGTTTCAAATTTGTTTTACTAAAAAAAACACTTTTTACTTAATAATAATAATTTTTTTCAAGAAAATTATTTTTTACTAAATTCAAATTTGTTTTACTAATAAAAATACTTTTTACTAAATAATAATAATTTTTTTGCTAAATAAAATCTTTTTTGGATAAATTCAAATTTGTTTTACTAATAAAAACACTTTTTACTTAAAAATAATAATTCTTTTGCTAAATAAAATCTTTTTTGGATAAATTCAAATTTGTTTTTCTAAAAAAAAACACTTTTTACTAAATAATAATAATTCTTTTGCTAAATAAAATTTTTTTTGGATAAATTTAAATTTGTTTTTCTAAGAAAAACACTTTTTACTTATTAATAATAATTTTTTGTTAATAAAATCTTCTTTTGCCAAAAATATTATTTTTTACTAGAATAATAACAATTTCTTACTAAATAAAGTCGTTTTTTTGCTAAATTCAAGTTTGCTTTACTAAAAAAAACACTTTTTACTAAATAATAATAATTTTTTGTTAAATAAAATCTTTTTTTTTGTAAAAAAAAAATATTTTTTACTAAATTATAACAATTTTTTACTAAAAGAAAAATAAAAGAAAAATTTATTTTCTCCCACTTCAGCATCACTAATTCCAAATAAGGGAGGTCCATGGAAATACGGCCCAGAATATCAATTTGCATTGGAATTAAATATGATAGCGTCAATGAATGAGGATAATGGCACTCTCCTCGGCACACGTGTTGCCGGAAAATTAAAATGTCGTCCACATTTAACTGACATAACAAGTTTAATATGCCGCACTGAGGAGACAAAAATAATTCGCATACATCCCAAAGAATTTCATATATCGGGCATTGATATTTATAAAAATGATTCCTATTCATTGTTTGGAATGGGTCGCGATAATTTTCAAATAAAATTCAATCGCAATGGCATTGAAAATTATATTCTAGAAGATGCAAAACGTCCGTCATCGGATTTTGTCACCGATATGATAAGATTAGTGGCAAATCAATTGAGTATTGGCGCCGATTTAGAGAGGGAACATTATAACAATGAATTTACGAAATTGGAAAATTTTACAATTGGCAATTGTGAGACAAATTTTTCAATTAGTCGTAGGCCAGTGCCTGAGAATGAGAGTCGAAGAAAAATGAAATATAAACTTGTCTCGGTGTTTAATGATAAATTATTTAATTTTTCTGAGGATGAAAAATTAATTATTGGAAAGAGGCGAAATGTTCATAATTGCAAGAGGAGAAAGGAGTATTTCTTTGGGACACGTTATACGTTTGGAATTGTTCTTCGGGATGTTTATAATGATCTTGTGAGTGTATTTTTTTTATTTAATTAGAAAAAAGGAATTTTTTTTTTTAATTAAAGAAAGAAAAAAAATTTTGTCTTCTAATTGAATTTACTCTATTTTTTGTTTTTCCTTTTTTTAACTTTCTCTCTTTTTGTTTTATTCTCTTTTTTATTCTCTCTTTCTTTATTTTCTTCTTTTTTGTTTTATTCTCTCTTTCTTTATTTTCTCTTTTTTTATTTTCCCTTTTTCTAATTTTTTTTTATTATTTCATTTTCTCGTGTTTTATTTTTCCTTTTTTTATTTCTCTTTCTGATTCTTTGTTTTCTAGATTTTGTTCCTTTTTCTCCATTTTTTTATTAATTGCTCTTTTATTATTTTTCTATTTAATTTTCCCTTCTTTTGTTTCATTTTCTCTCTTTTCCTTTTTTCTTTTAAAATTTAACTATTTAAAATTGCGAAAAATATTTTAATTTCCAAATAAAATCATTGAAATTGAAATGGAAATTTTATTAACAACAAAAATATTCAAATTTCCAGAAAGAATTTTAATTTCTAAAAAAAATTTTTTAAAAAATTTTAATTTACAAAAAAATTAAAAGTATTAAAAACATTTGAGTTTGCAAAAATAAAATTTTAATTTAAAAAATAAATTTTAATTTGAAAAGTAAATTTAAAAATTTAAATATTTAAATTTGCGAAAAATATTTTAATTTTCAAATAAAATAAAATCATTGAAATTGAAAAACAAAATTTAATTGAGATTAAAAATATTTAAATTCCCAGAAAGAATTTTAATTTATAAAAAAAAATTAATTAAAAAAAATGTTAATTTATAAAAAAAGTTTAAGTATAACAAATATTTAAGTTTACAAAAATAAAATTTGAATTTGAAAAATAAATTTTTATTTTAAAAGTAAATTTTAATTTCCAAAAAAAAATTTAATTTACAAATTACCAATTATTTAAATTTGTATAAAAAATTAAATTATGTTTTTTTTTGTTTCACAGACATCGTCAGTGAGTCAAATGGTACTGAGTAAAAATAATTTCACTAGTGAGACAATTAATGAATGTGAAATTTTTGACTTGGAGCGAAATCATTTGGGCAAAATAATGGATCATATGAAACTTACTTTGGAGAATATACAGCCGGCGAGAGATGAACTTCTTCCAATAATGAAGGAGAAACCTGTCGATATTCTTGCCGGAGATTCGGTCGTCATCGCTGTAAATCATTACAAAAATGATTAAAAATTTTTTTAATTTAGTTAAAATTATTTATTTACGACTAAAATTATTTATTTACGACTAAAATTATTTATTTACGACTAAAAATATTTATTTACGACTAAAAATATTTATTTACGACTAAAATTATTTATTTACGACTAAAATGATTTACGACTAAAATTATTTATTTACGACTAAAATTATTTATTTATAATGGAAATTATTTATTTAGAACTGAATTTATTTATTTACCACTGAAATTAATTATTTAAAAGTAAAATTATTTATTTACAGCCAGAATGTTTTATTTACAACTAAAATTATTCATTCACAAGTAAAATTATTTATTTACATCCAGAATTTTTTATTTACAACTGAACTTATTTATTTTCAACTGAAATTATTTATTTTCCACTGAAATTATTTATTTACAGTTGGAATTTTTCAGTTACAACTAAAATTATTTATTTTACACTGAAATTATTTATTCACAAGTAAAATTATTTAGTTACATCCCGAATTTTTTTATTTACAACTAAAATTATTTATTTTACACTGAAATTATTATTATTTATTTACAAGTAAATGTATTTTCTTGGATGAGTCAGAATTTTTTTTATTTACAAGTAAAATTATTTATTTACAGTTAGAATTTTTTATTAAGGTTAAAATTATTTATTTACAGTCAGAATTTTTTAATTACGGTTAAAATTATTCAATTTTATTTACAAAATTAAATTTAGAATTTTTCTCGATTCCTATAAATAAATAGCAGTGTAAAAAAATTTTAATAATAATTTTTTTTAGTATTGGTAGTAAATAAAAAGGAGTGTAAAAAATAAAAAAAGTAATTTTTTTTCTTTAGTAAAAGTAAATAATATTTAATAATTTAAGTATTAAGTATTTAATAATATTTTGAATAAGTATTAAAAAAAATAATTTCCTTCTGGTTTTTGGTAAATAAATAAATATCAGTATTATAAAAGAATAGAAAAAAAATGATTTTTTTCCTCTTTTTGGGTTTGGAAAGGAAATTTCTTTTTGACAAATTAATAATTTTCTCTCTATATTGAGTATAATTTCTTTATACGGAAAGAACAAATTATTATATATAAAATTTCTGTTCTTAGTCATATATATAATAGAATTGTTTCAAGTGGGGCCTTAATGGCTAGATGTTTTCTATTGAAAAATAGCTTTTATTAAGTCGCTCTATATATTCGCTAAGGTTGACGACGTTAGGGGCATATGTTATAAAAGGAGAATTCAGAGCGAACCGGACATTTCGCTAGTTGAAAGATTATTATCAAGATGCATTTTGTGTTCCTACCTTTCTTATTCGGTAAAGAAAATGAAAAAAAAAACTTTCATTTTTAGTGTTTTTAAATGTATTTCGTATTTTTATAATTTTACAAAAAAAAAAGAAAAATACAGAAAGTGTTGTGAAAAATTCAATTTTATGTTAAAAGTATTAACTTTCGAGAATGTTTTTTTTTCTTTTTGAATTAGAAATTCTTAGTTTTGTTTTTTAAATGATAAAGTTTTACTGTTAGACTTTGTTGTTTTTCTACTTTTCGTTCATTACGAAAAAAATTAAAATTAACTTTAAATATTTAATGTTAATTATTTAAAAAGTAAAAAAAAACAGAATAATACAAAAAAATAAATAAAATAAGAAAAAGTTCAAGAGTAATGTGAAATAAAACAAAAAATACAAAGTCAGGAGTAAAAATAGTAAAAATAAAACAAAAAAATGTAAATTTATAATGAAATAAAAAAAGAAATAATAATTAACAATAATTGATACTAATTAAATAATAATTAAAAATAAAAATAACATAAATAATGGAAAATTAGAATTAAAAAGCTTTTAATTGAATTTTCTTCAAATGTTGACTATTTAAACTTATTTTAATAAATAAATAAACAATAAAAAAAAAATTAAAATTGTAATAAATTAAGAATTCGAATCATTGAAAGTGAAAACTAAAATACTCAAAGTTCTAAGCTAAGTGTTAAAAAATGAAAATTTGATTAAAATAATGATGAAATAAATGAAAAAATGAAATTCAAAAACTAAAGTTATAACTATAATGCAATAATTTTGTTTATTTATGAATTATTTTATTATTGAAACACGTAGTAATAAAATGAATGTTTATGAAGAATTTTAAATGTTGAAATAATGAAAGTGTCCAAAAAATTTTTTTAATCTAAATTAGTGAAAAGTCTATTAAACTAATAAAAATTAGCAAAAAAAGAAAAAAAAATACTAAAAATATAATTATTAGTAAATTTACACAAAAATTTTTGGTGAAAAAATATTACGATTTCTAATTGAATTTGATAAATAAATTTCTAAATAAATAATAATTAATTTAAAAAATGTAAAATTTAGTGTGGAAATTATTACAATAAATATTTATCAAATACTGAATCACTTCTTTCTTCTATTTTATTTACTATCAATATTTTCTTCGAATTTTTTTACTAATTATTTTTTTCGTAAATTATTTACCTATTATTAATTTCTTTTAAATTTATTAACTAACTAGCAAATGTTACGTGCTCTAGCGCGCGGAACGTGTTGTTCATTTTATTATTATTAAATGCAAATTTAATTTATTTATTTTTCAAATATGAATTTTTGAATAATTTCAGATTAAAACTTTTAAAAAATTTAATTATTAACTAATTTATAATTAATTTAATTTTGTTTATTAATTTCAAAAAATTTTCACAAGAATTTAATTATTTTCATAAATAATAAACATTCTTCGAAAGAATTCAATTATTTTTAAAAATAGTAAATTTTTTTTTCTGAAAAAATTCAATTATTTTATAAAATATTAATAAATCCTTGGAAACAATTTAATTTTATTTATAAATAGTAAAATTCTCTGCAATAATTCAATTATTTTTAAATTTTAATACAATTTTAATAACATTTCATGAAAGAATTCAAATTTAAAAAATTTTTTAACAACGTTTCTCGAAAAAATTCAATTTTTTTCTAAAATTTTAATAAATCCTTCGAATAATTCTTTATATTTATAAATACTAGTAAAATTCTTATAAAAAAATTCAATTATATTCAAAACAATTTCACGAAAGACTTCAATTTTTAAAAAAAATTTTTAAAAAATTTTTAATAAAATTTTACGAAAAAATTTAATTATTTTTTAGAATTTTACTAAATCCTTCGAAACAATTTAATTTAATTTCTAAATAGTAAAATTGTATCAAAAAAAAATTCAATTATTTTTAAATTTTAATACAATTTTAATAACATTTCATGAAAGAATTCAATTTTAAAAAATTTTTAACAACGTTTCTCGAAAAAATTCAATTTTTTTCTAAAATTTTAATAAATCCTTCGAATAATTTTATTTTATTTATAAATAGTAAAATTTTTATCAAAAATTCAATTATATTCAAAAAAATTTCAGGAAAGACTTCAATTTTTAAGAAAAATTTTTAAAAAATTTTAAAAAAATTTTTAATAAAATTTTACGAAAAAATTCAATTATTTTTTAAAATTTTACTAAATCCTTTGAAACAATTTAATTTAATTTCTAAATAGTAAAATTGTATTAAAAAAAATTCAATTATTTTTAATATATAATTTTAATAAAATTTCATGAAAAAATTCAATTTTTCTTTTAATTTTTAATAATATTTTTCGAGAAAAAAATCAATTATTTTCTAAAATGTTAATAAATCCATCAAAACAATTGAATTATTTCTTTTAAAATAGTTGCAATAATATTTAAATCTTTGCAAAAATTCAATTCTTTGCATCAAACAAGAAAGCTTATTTATTTCTGCTTGCAAAATAATTGCGAAATAAAATTAAGAATACATTGAAAGTAATAAATAAAAAAAAATGTGTAAAATCTTTATAAATAAATAAAAATAATCAATTTAAAAAATGTATGAAATTAAGTTTTAGTATGAAATTAAAATTACTACTAATTATTTAATTATTAAGTTATTCATATAGGAAAAATTACTAACTACTAAAGTACTAATTTTTTAAATTAGTTATTACAATTACTATTATTTATTAACAACTTTTATTTATTAATTATTGTAATTATAATTAATTATAATATTTCTTTATTTTATTAATTAATAATTATTCATTTTGGAGTCGTAGTAAATTAGTAGTAACTGGTAGTAGTACTTGAATAGTAGTGATAACCAGTTGTAAATTAGTAGTAATTAGTAGTTAATAGTTACGTAAAATAGTTCAAATAAAAATAATCAAATAAAAAATTAAAATCAAATCAAATAAAAATATTAGTGATAATCAGTAGTAAATTTTAGTAGTAATTAGTAGTTAATAGTTACGTAAAATAGATCAAATAAAAATAATCAAATAAAATAAAAATAGTAGTGATAACCAGTAGTAAATTAGTAGTAAATTAGTAGTTAATAGTTACGTAAAATAGATCAAATAAAATAAAAATAGTAGTGATAACCAGTAGTAAATTAGTAGTAATTAGTGGTTAATAGTTACGTAAAATAGATCAAATAAAAATAATGAAATAAAAAATTAAAATCAAATAAAATAAAAATAGTAGTGATAACCAGTAGTAAATTAGTAGTAATTAGTAGTTAATAGTTAAGTAAAATAGATCAAATAAAAATTAAAAATAAATAATAAATTAATAATTAACTAATTCAACAGTAAGTTAAGAAATAAAAAATAATAAATAGTGTGAAATTAAATTGTTTTTTAGCATGGAATCCGTCGCCATATGAAAATATTAAATATGGACCAGAATATACATTTTACATGGAAATAAATATGATTGCCGCAATGAATACAGATAATGGTGCAACATTAGGAACAAGAGTATCGGGCGAATTAAAATGTCGTCCAAATGATACAAATTTATTAATATGTCGAACTGAGGACACAAAAATAATACGCACCCATCCAAATGGTTTTAATACATCGGGCATAGAAATACCAAGAAATGAATCATATTCACCCTATGGTTTGGGTCACGATTTATTTCAAGTGAAATTTAATAATGAAGGCATTGAGAGTTACAGTTTAGAGAGTGCAAATGATGAGGCATCAAAATGGATAATTGACATGATTCGCTTTATCACCAATCAATTGAGTATTGGTTTTGTACTTGACGATAGACGTAATGATGAGCAATTTAAGAAATTGGAAAATTTCACTGTTGGCGAATGTGAGACGGAATTTAAAATAAGTCGAAGGAAGGATGTGAATAATAATAGTAATAATAATAATAATAATAAGGGACCGAAAATTATTCCTATTTTTGATCAAACGAAATTTATATTTGGTCCATTTGATGAAATTGAAATTGAAAAGAGAAGAAATATACAGAATTGTCCGAGACATAAGGAATATTTCTTTGGCACGAGATATATCAAGGGAATTGTTCTCAAGGATGTTTATAACAAACTTGTGAGTTTTTTTTTACTTTTAATTCAATTTTTTTTTCAATAATTAAATTGATTTTCTTTTTTAACACTGGTTTTCTGAGGATATCAAATTCAGACAAAAAACGAAATCAAAAATGTTGCTTCGCAACAGTTTTAATTGTTTTTTGTCTCAATTTGATATCCTTGGAAAAATAAATTCCATTAACTTTAGTTTAATAATTTTTTTTTTTAATTTAAATTTAAAACCTGTTGTCTGACTAAAATTTTCTTTCACTACTTAAAAATTTAAAATAAATACAAATCACTGAAAATTTGCATTATAACTAATAAAAATTTGTCTGGCTTTCGATTTTTTTACTACTTAATAGAAACAAATATTTTTGTGAAAAGTTTCGTCTGATTGAAATTGACCTTTACTACTTAAAATATATAAATTATTTAAAAATGTTAATAACAATAAATAAACAATTGTCTGATTAAAATTGACTTTTACTACTTAAAGGAAACATAAGTTTCTGAAAATTTTAATAACAGAAAAAAAACATTTGTCTGATTAAAATTGTCTTTTACTACTTCAAAAAAACATGAATTTGTACAAAATTTTAATTCTTATAAAAAATTTGCCTGACATTTGATTTTCCGAACTACTTATAATAGAAACAAATATTTTTAATAAAATTTCTCTGACTAAAATTGTCTTTTACTACTGCGACGAAAAATAAATTTTTGTCTGACTATAACGGACTTTACTTGTTTAATTGTACCGGAAAAATTTGGGTTTATGCTAAAAAAATTTGAAACTTGTTGTCTGACTAATAATGTATTTTACTACTTAAAAATAAATTTTTTTTATAAAACTTCTGTTTTAACTCTAAAATTGTCTTTTACTGTTTAAAGATTACTAAATTGCCAAAGATTATTATTGCAGAAATTCAATTATTTTCAAAGGTAATAAAATTCTTCGAAGAAATTTAATTATGTTCAAAAATTAAAAAAAATTCTCATAAATATTCAATTATCTTTAAAAATAATAAAATTCTTCTCCAAATTTCAATTATTTTCAAAAATTTTAATAAAATTCTTTGCAAAATTTCAATTATTTTCAAAACATTTTTCTCAATTCAATGATTTTCAAATATCTACAGTTTTAATAAAATTTTTCAAAAGAATTCAATTATTTAAAAAAAATTTTTTTGATAAAATTCTAAGCAAACTTTGCAAAAATTCAATTATTTTCATAAATAATAACATTTTTTACAAAAATTTAATTATTTTCATAAATAATAACAATTTTTACAAAAATTCAATTATTTTCATAAATAATAACATTTTTTACAAAAATTCAATTATTTTTAATACAATTTTAATTGAATTCCTCGAAAAATTTAATTATTCTTGAAAATTTTATTAAAATTTCTCGAAAAAATTCAATTTTGTTGATAAAATTCTTTATAATAATTTGATTTCAAAAAGCATTCAATTATTCAATAAATTATTTATTTGCATTTTATTTGTATTTAAATAATTGGATTCTTGTAGAATTTTTCAATAAAAATTGATTTGAAAATTAATATTAGTTAAAATTTTAGATAATAATTGAATGTTAAAAGCATTATAGCATGAATTTTTAAAAATACATAAATTGATAAAATACATAATTGAATTTTTTCGAAGATTTTTGACAAAATTTTTGAAAATAGTGACATTTTTCGAAGAATTTACTTAAAATTGTATAAAAAATAATTGAAATCCTGTGAAGAATTTTATTAATTTCTGAAAGTAATTGAATTCTTGCAATGAATTTTTTCAAAAATTTTTTTTAAATAATTGAAATAATGTAAAGAATCTTATTATTTATGAAAATAATTGAATTCCTGCATCGAATTTTATTACATTTTTTTAAATAATTGAATTCTTTTGAGAACTTTTATTAAAAAAGTAAATTGTAAAAAATATTTGAATTTCAACGAAGAATTTCATTATATTCGTGAAATGTAATTAAATTCTTACAAAAAATTTAAGAGAATAATTCCATTTTTCTAGGAGTTTACTTTAAATTGTATTATACATAAATGAAATCATCAGAAAAATTTTATAATTTAAGAAAATTATGGAATTCTGACAACGAATTTTATCAATTTTTTTTAAATAATTGAATTCATGTGAAAAATTTTATTACTTGTAAAAATAATTGAATTTCTGCAAGGAATTTTATTACATTTTATTTAAATAATTATATTCTTTTGAAAACTTGTATTAAAAATGTAAATTTTGAAAATTTTTGAATTTCAGCGAAGAATTTCATTATTTGTAAAATGTACCTAATTTAATTCTTGCAAAAAATTGTTGAAGATAATTTTATTTTTCGAGAAATTTATTTAAAATTGTATTAAAAATAATTGAAACCATGTGAAGAATTTTATTATTTATGAAAATAATTGAATTCTTGCTTAGTTTCTACTTAATTATTATAAAACTAAAAAAAATTTTTATAAATATTTTGTCTGACTCAAAATTTATTTTACTACTTACATCGAAGGCAAAAAAATATAAATTTTCTGTTTTTAATTTTAATAATTAACAATTATTTTTCAGATGTCATCAACCAGCAGAATTAAATTTTCAACATTTGACTTTGTGAGCGAAACGACAAATGAATGTGAAATATTCGATATGGATAAAAATCGTATTGGCAAAGTTTTGGATCACATAAAACTTAAATTGACCAACATTCAATCGGCGAGAGAAGAAATGGTTTTTATTTCCAATGCCACAGCTTATGACACCTTGGCAGGCGACTCTGTCAATAATTATAAAAATTAAGAAAAAAACTCTTTAATTTTTTTACAATGCTGCACAAATGTAATTTTAAATATTAAAAGGAAAAAAATATTTTTTTATAAAATTGTAATTTTAATCGAGATATTTTATTAAATTTCTTTACCTATATATACAAAATATATTCTATTTTTATGTAAAAAATTTTTCCTACATTTAATTTTCATTTCAATTTTCTATTTATTTATTTATTTATTTATTTAAAAAAAAATTATCCAATGGAAATTTTTTTATCTTATTTAATATTTAAATAGTAAATAGACTAATTTACTAATTTTTCTTCTAAATTTATTGTTCGTTTTTTATACTTTATTTGCTATTTATTTTCTTTATTTATTCATTTAGTTACAAAAAAGGTACTGAATAAAATATAATAATAAATTGGAGGTAAAATAGACGAAGTTAAATAAAAATAAATAAAATGAATTCCTTTTCTTCTGTTCGATTAAAAAAATAAAATTCCATAAGTTTTATATTTGAAATATAGAAAAAATTACTTAAAAATTTTTAATTATCGATAAATGAAAATTCTTCTTGAATAACGTTCTCAATAAAAACAAAGTGTAAATTTGAAACTAAAAAAGAAAGAAAAATCAATAAACCCGTTTGTTGGTAAGATGAAAATTATTCTTATCAAAAATGATGATAAATTCCCACAGATAACGAGGTGAGCTTTCATGCCAACACTAGCTATCGTATAAAATATTATTTAAAAATTCCAAAAGATACCGACACTGTATTGAAATTATTTTTCTCTTAAATATTATTATTTTTTTTTAATAAATATTATAAAGAAAAGTTATTTAAATTTTTTTTTTAATTTTCTTTTTGTATTTTTGAAAAAATCTAAATGAAGAATAAACAAAGGAATAAATAATAGAAAATAAGAATGATAAAAGGGAATAGAAAATAGAAAATAAGAATGAAAAGCAAAATAAAAAATATAAAATAAGAATAAGAAAATAAAACAAAAAATAATGAAATAAGAATAAGAAAATAAAATAAAGAATATGAAATAAGGGAAAGTAGGAATAAAAAACAAAGTAAAAAATATGAAATAAGAATGAAAAAACGGAATAAAAGAATAAAATAAACAATAGAATTTAATAAAATAAAATAAAATGGAAATAAACGATAGAATAAAAAAATGGAGAAAAAAATCGAAAAATACAATAAAAATAAAAAATAAAGTATGGAATTTATATCAAATTTTATACAAATTTGCATAAAAAAAATTGTTAAATAAAAATATTATTTTACTACGAATACGAATAAAAAATCAAATTAAATTATTCTTTTCTCCTTAAAAATGAAAAATTAAACATTTTTTATCTGTAATTTACTGTCAAATTGCAATTAACCGAAAAATGTATTATTTTTATCTGCGATAAAATTTATCAACCCAAACAGGTTTTTTCCCTTTTTTTAATAGCAAATGAAAAAAAAATTTTAAAGTTATTGAAATAATAAATTTTTTACAACATATTACTATATTTAAAATTTAAATAATAATTAATATGTTTAAATACCTTTAAAATTTATTTAATTTAATTTCGCATTAAATTGAATTTCATTTCACAAGTTTTTCTAAAATTTTTCGAAATTTTTCTTACACTGAAAAAAAAATTTTTTGAATCCAAAAATTTTTTAAATCCAAAAATAATTATTATAATTCAAAAATAATTTTTGTTTGACTGCATGAAGATAATTATGTTTGATTCAAAAAACATTGTTTTCTCAATGTAAAAAAATTCCTACATTCTCCTCAGTGTGTTAACAAATTAAATTTAATTTCCTCAAATTCTAGCAATAAATTTTTCAAAATGTTGTAAAATATTTTTAAAAATTGTTGATTCTCGCTATTGTATATTATACTTTGTAAAAAGTTGAAGGATAAAGCTCGAGGTCTGTGAGCTTTAGGGTAATAGGTGCATACTGTACAAGCACAAAGAAGCTTAAAACCTTCACTTGACATTAATAACGTAATATTCCAACAAGGGTTTCTTCAAGTTTTGCAGAAACTGTCGCAAAAGCCAGTAGATATATATGTATATATATATTCTTTAAACAAAAATACGAGCGAGTTACATATAATTCAGTTGTACTTTAATTGGGTTGATGACTTAAAGGACGAAGCAAGAAGAATGAACTCCTCTGAATAAAGAAAAGTCAACAATACATTTTAATAAGAACATGAAGATATATTTTATTAATTATAGAGATAGATATGAATGTCGCTCATCATTTCTCTATTCATTGCAGATGGCATTATTCGCAATTTTAATTATATGTCAAGTCTAGAATTTATTCAAACTATTATTTTTTTTCAAACTATTGTTTATTCAAACTATTATTTTTTCAAACTATTGTTTATTCAAACTATTATTTTTTTTTAAACTAAAATTTATTCAAAGTAGAATTTACTCAAACTATATGTATTATTTTCCCAAACTACAATTTACTCAAACTATTATTTTTGAAAACTATTATTTTATCGAAATAGAATTTATTAAACATATTATTTGTTCAAACTAGAATTTATTCACATTTTTTTCAAACTAGAATTTACTCCAACTATTACTTTTTCAAACTACAATTTACTCAAACTATTATTTTTTCAAACTAAAATTTATTCAAATTATTATTTTCCTAAACTAAAATTAAAAACTATTATTTTTTCAAACTACAATTTATTCAAATTATTATTTTTTCCGACAAAAATTTATTATAACTATTATTTTTTCAAAATAGAATTTACTCAAACTATAATTTTTTCAAACTACAATTTATTCAAACTATTATTTTATCGAAATAAAATTTATTGGAACTATTATTCGTCCGAACTAGAATTTATTCCAATGTTTTTTTAAATTAGAATTTACTCAAACTATTATTTTTCCAAATTACAGTTTATTCAAATTATTATTTTTGAAAACTAAAATTGGTTCAAAATAGAATTTACTGAAACTATAATTTTTTCAAACTACAATTTATTCAAATTATTATTTTTTCCGACAAAAATTTATTATAACTATTATTTTTTCAAAATAGAATTTACTCAAAATATTATTTTTTCGACATAGAATTTATTGAAATTAGTCTTTATTCGAAATTTGAAACTATTAATTTGTCGAAATAGAATTTATTCAAACTACAATTTATTCAAACTATTATTTCTTCAAACTACAATTTATTCAAATTATTTTTTTTCAAACAAAAATTTATTGAAACTAATAGTTTTTCGAAATAGAATTTACTCAAACTATTTTTTTTTCGAAATAGAATTTATTCAAACTATTTTTTTTCTAACCAGAATTTATTTTTAAATTCTATTTTTCCAAACTAGAATTTACTCCAACTATAATTTTTTCAAACTAAAATTTGTTGAAACTATTATTTTTTAAACTGTAATTTATTCAAACTATTATTTTTCTAAACTAAAATTTGTTCAAAATAGAATTTACTTAAACTATAATTTATTCAAACTGTTATTTTTCCAAATTATTTTTTTTTCAAACAAAAATTTATTGAAACTATTATTTTTTCGAAATAGAATTTACTCAAACTATTGTTTTTTCGAAATAGAATTTATTGAAATTAGAATTTTTTCAAAATACTATTTATATTTATTCAAACTATTATTTTATTGAAATAATATTTCTTTGGAACTATTATTCGTTCGAACAAGAATTTATTCAAATATTTTAGCAAACTATAATTAACCAAACTATTATTTTTTCAAACTACAATTTATTCAAATGATTATTTTTCAAAACTAAAATTTGTTTAAAATATAATTAACTCAAACTATAATTTTTTTAAAGGACAATTTATTCTAACTATTATTTTTTTAAACTGTAATTTATTTAAACTGTTAGTTTTCTAAACTAAAATTTATTCAAATTAGAATTTATTGAAACTATTATTCTTTCGAAATAGAATTTATTCAAATTTTTTTTTTTAACTAGAATTTACTCAAACTATAATTTTTTTGAAGTACAATTTATTCAAACTATTATTTTTTTTAAACTATAATTTATTCAATCTATTATTTTTCTAAACTAAAATTTGTTCAAAATAGAATTTACTCAAACTATAATTATTTCAAACCACAATTTATTTAAACTATTATTTTATCGAAATAAAATTTATTGGAAATATTATTCGTCCGAAATAGAATTTATTCCAATGTTTTTTCAAATTAGAATTTACTCAAACTATTATTTATTTCAAATTACAGTTTATTTAAATTATTATTTTTAAAAACTAAAATTTGTTCAAAATAGAATTAACTCAAACTATTATTTTTCCAAACTACAATTTGTTCAAAATAGAATTTACTCAAACTATAATTTTTTCAAACCACAATTTATTCAAACTATTATTTTATCGAAATAAAATTTATTGGAACTATTATTCTTTCGAAATAGTATTTATTCAAATTTTCTTTTTAAACTACAATTTATTCAAACTATTATTTTTTCAAACTACAATTTAATCAAAGTATTATTTTTTTTAAACTAAAATTTATTTAAACTATTATTTTTCTAAACTAAAATTTGTTTAAAATAGAATTCACTCAAACTAAAATTTTTTTTTCAAACTACAATTTATTCATGTCTTCTCGAAGTAGAATTTATTGAAACTATTATTTTTCCGAAATAGAATTTATTGAAATTTTTTTTCAAGCTAGAATTTACTTAAACTATTATTTATAATTTTAAACAATAAATATTAACTTAAATAGAATAGCGATAAATTATTAATTAATTTTGAACTATTTAAATGTAATTGCATTTCTCCTTAAATATTCATTTTTTTGTTGATAATTTATAAACTTTGGCATAAAATGAAAATTATACAAATATTTGTTAAAATAAAATAAATAAAAAATTAGATTATTTAAATTATAATTTTATTTATTTATTAACGACTAACGAGATAATTTCACTAAATTTTGAATTTCATTTAATTCATTTAATTTTTCATTAATTTTAATTTTTATTTTATCAATTTAAAATTTTCAATTTTAATCCAATTTAATTTAATTAAATTTTTTATAGTCACCACAATTTTTTTTTGTTTAATTTAAACTTTATACAGTATAAAATTAATTTATTCCATTTTAGAAAAAAAAATTCTATTCTCGTATTTTTCTTTGATAATAAAAATAAATTTTATATCGAGATGAACTATAAAAATTGGAAAAATTTTTGATATAAAGAAATATCGGGGGGAGGTGGAGAGTTTTTCCTTTATAGAATGTACAAAGTATGGGAAAAAAGCACTTATATATACGTTTGAGAAAAAAAAATGCTTCTGCGTTAGTTATTAACTCGATATAGAAATTATGATTTCGTCGTGAATTGCTGGATATAAAAGTTTGATGGACCAGCTGCATACAATATCAACTTTTAAACAGATTATATATTTTCCGTGTAACTTTATGACGACTTTTATTGCTTTTCTGTTAAAATTTTATTGAAAGCACGAAAAGCTCAACAATTGTCATTTTTCAATTGTAGAAAGGACTTAAAGGAATGTTTATGTTCTTTTTTTGTCATGAATAATAATTAATTAGATATAATTTATGAATATTTGGGGAATTTATTTATTTTTTCAGTAATTTATTTTATTTTTTGTTTTGTTTATTAATTTCAGTTTCAATTATTTTTATTATTTTCTTTATTTTTTTAATTTTTTTAATTTTCTCCATTTTTTTTATTTTCTATATTTAATTTACTTTTTTATATTCTTTACTTTCTATATTTTATTCACTTTTTTGTATTCTTTATTTTCCATATTTTCTTTACTTTTTATATTCTTTATTTTCTATATTTTACTAATTTTTTTGTATTCCTTATTTTCCTTATTTTCTTCATTTTTTTTTTATTTATTAATTTCAGTAAAATTTCTATTATATTATTTTATTTATTTTCTATATTTTATTAATTTTTTTATTATTTTTTATTATTTTTTATTATTTTTTATTATTTTTTATATTTTTTTATTATTTTTTATTAATTTTTTATTATTAATTTTTTTATTCTTTATTTTTCACATTTTCATTACTTTTTAATATTCTTTATTTTCTACATTTTACTCATTTTTTTATATTCTTTGTTTTCCTTATTTTCTTCATTTTTTTAATCATTAATTTTAGTAAAATTTTTATTGTTTTATTTATTTTCGCTAATTTATTCATTTTCTTTATTTTATTCTTTTTCTACATTCTTTTATTTTATTATTTTCTTTATTTCAATTCACTTTTTTAATTTTCTTCATTTGATTAATTTTTAGTTTATTCCATTTCTTCTAATTTTAAAAAACGCTGAAAATAATTTAAAATCTAAATAAAAATGTTTGTTTGTTAAATTTCATAAATTACAAATTCGTTAAATTACATAAAATAAATTTGAGTATTTTCATTTTTGAAAAAAAGTTTGATTTACAGTTTTACTTTTTTTTTTTATTTAAATTTTTCAGTTTATTAAAAATTTAGTTCATTAAAATTTTAAAGTCCACGCAATTAGTTTCAACTGGTGACCCTATTTTTAACTTTCCTGATGTACATGAAATTAAAACTTTTCACTGAAAAGTTAAATAATATACAATATTCATTTTATGGAAAATAATAATTCTAATGAGGAATTTATAACTTAAAGTAAGAAATTTAGAAATAAATTATACGAAAATTAATTGCAAACAAATTGAAAAAAAAATAATTAAAATATAATTATATGATAATTATTATAAAAGTTGTTTAAAAAATGAAATAGGAAAAACAATTTTTTTTTGTAAAAAATAATCAAAAATTGGTTTAATTAATAAATTAGAAAAAAGAGATCGCGACTATTTAATGGCACCGGAATTAATTGCCAAAGAATCTGAAAAATAAACAAAATAAAATGCAATGCAATTTGCGACACGAAGTGTTTGGCAACTGACCAAATTTGATATTCTGTTTTATCGTTAAGCTAATCAAAAAATCGGCGACGTGTCATGTTTAATAAAATCACGCCTCATCTGAACAAGAACAAAAAAAAAATTTGACATTTGTGAGAAGATTTCAATCCCCTTTTATTTTTTTCTTTAATTCTTTTTCTATTTTTCCTGTAATTACAAAGTTTGGCAAATTTTTAAATGTCAATATTAAAAGTAAGAATTTAAAGTTTGAATATTTATTATCTGTTTATATACGTGAAGTTGCATATAAATTTCAAAGAACGTCAATTGGCCAGAAAATAGTGTAAATTAGAGAGAAAATACAAACGTAAGTCTTGACGGAAGTGCAAAGTGTACAAATTAATATTTCTCTGACGTTAGTGTTTTTTTTATTTTTGTTTTAAAAATACAATTTTTTTTTATTTAAAATTCGATTGTATTCAAGAAATTTAATACCATCTTTTGAATTTTTTTTTCTTTACAACTTAAATATTAAAATTAATTAAAATTAAAATTAACGTTAAAATTAATTATTTGTCCTGAAGTCCTGTTTTTCCAATATTGACAAAAATTCTAGATTTTTATTATTTTTTCAAACTAAAATTTAGTCAAACTATTATTTTTTCAAACGAGAATTTACTTCAACTTTTATTTTTTCAAAATAGAATTTATTTAAATAAATTTTTGACTTTAGAAATTAGAAGTAGAATTTAATGAAAGTATTATTTTCTCGAAATAGAATTTAATCAAATTATTATTTTCTCGGAATGGAATTTATTCAAATTTTTTTTATTCCAAACTAAAATTTAGTTAAACTATGTTTTTTGAAATAAACGTTATTTAAACTATTATTTTTAAAAAATAAAATTTATTTATAGTTATTAATTTTTTAATTTGTTTATAAAAATTTGTTTAATTAAATTGAATCAAAAATAAAAGTTTTCTTTTAAAATTCATTGTCAAAAGTTTTTAACATGAAAAAAATTCAAGAAGAATTTAATATTTTTATTTTTTAAAAAATTGTTTCTACATCAAAAACCAGAATTTTCGTAGTAATTCTCAAAGTTTTACTATTCGTAATGTCTTGGTATATTTTTTTATATTGAAATTGCGAATGGATTTTTATTTTTCCATAAAAATAATGCGCTATTTGTAGGTCGTGTTTTGTATTATAGGATATCACTTATGGCGCACTATAGGAGAATATTGAACGCCCTAATATCAACCCTCCATTCAAATATGCCACAAAGGTTGCGACTGTGTCGCTTTCCACAAGAAAGAATACGATAAATAGTCTTAACAGATTACTTCAATTATAAAAATTAATTAAATATGGAAATTTAAAAAAGAGAATAGTAGAAAAATAAAAAAGTAGAAAAAGGAAAAAAAAGTAAAAGGCGGAAATTTAAAAAAGAGAAAAGTAGAAAAAGAGAAAAGTAGAAAAAGAAAAAAGTAGAAAAAGAAAAAAAAATTAAATACGGAAATTTGAAAAAGAGAAAAGTAGAAAAAGAAAAATAATTAAAAACGGAAATTTGAAAAAGAGAAAAGTAGAAAAGGAATAAAAAATAAATAAAATACGGAAATTTAAAAAAGAAAAAAGTAGAAAAAGGAAAAGAAAATAAAATACGGAAATTCGAAAAAGAGAAAAGTAGAAAAAGAATAAAAATAAATAAAATACGGAAATTTGAAAAAGAGAAAAGTAGAAAATGAAAAAAAAAATAAAATACGGAAATTTGAAAAAGAGAAAAGTAGAAAAAGAAAAAAGTAGAAAAAGGAAAAAAAAAGTAAAATGCAGAAATTTGAAAAAGAGAAAAGTAGAAAAAGAAAAAAGTAGAGAAAGAATAAAAAATAAAGAAAATACGGAAAATTAAAAAAGTAGAAAAAGAAAAAAAATTAAATACGGAAATTTGAAAAAAGAAAAGTAGAAAAAGGAAAAAAAAATAAATAAAATACGAAAATTTGAAAAAGAAAAGTAGAAAAAGGAAAAAAAAATAAATAAAATACGGAAATTTAAAAAAGAAAAAAGTAGAAAAAGGAAAAGAAAATAAAATACGGAAATTCGAAAAAGAGAAAAGTAGAAAAAGAATAAAAAATAAATAAAATACAGAAATTTGAAAAAGAGAAAAGTAGAAATAAAGAGAAAAAAAGAACAGAAAATAAAGAAAATACGTAAATTTAAAAAAGAGAACAGTAGAAAACAAAAATAAAAATTTGAAAAAAAAATATTTAAAATAACAATAAATTTGATTATTTTTTTCGAAATGAACAAAATTCTAATCTTGATCCATGACTTTTTTTGAATGAAAACACGAACTTAAATCAATACCGGGTGACAATCCACATAATGTGATTAGAGTTGATTGGACAGTTGGTTTCAATGCTTTATGTTGAAATCCACGAGTGCTGTAACTATAGGCATCTGTTCATCAACAATTTCTAGGTGACTTCGGATCACTTTCGCATAATTGCCATGGGATTAGTTTCCCTCCACAATACAAATCTGACTTCCTCATTTATAATTTATTCATGAAAAATTGATACAGTTCCTACTTCCTAGACATTCGTGTCATGTACTCTCCACTTATATGGGCATTTCAAAATATAAACCTAATTATTATCCCCAAAATTCAATTTATTTCGCCTATCAAGGGACAAATTTTTTTCAATTTCATTTGAGATCATAAAATTATTTTCTCGAAATATAGAATTTATTCATAATTATTATTTTTTTTCAAAATGGAGTTTATTGAAAATCGAATTTACTCAAAGTATTATTTTTTTCAAATCAAAATTTATTCAAACTATTATTTTTTCGAAATAGAATTTATTCAAAGTATTATTTTTTCCAACGAAAATTAATTTAATCGAGAATTTATTTAAACTATTTCTTTTCTAAATAGAATTTACTCAAATTCTTATTTATTTCAAACTAAAATTTATTCGAACTATTATTTTTTAAACATAAAGTTTATTCAAACTAGAAGGGATTCAAACTAGAATTTACTCAAAGTATTATACTTTTAAATTAAAATTTATTAAAATTATTATTTTTTCAAATCAAAATTTATGTAAACTAGAATTGATTCAAACTATTATTTTTTCAAACTAAAATTTATTCAAACTATTTTTTTTCGAACCAGAATTTATTTAAAATTCTATTTTTCAAAACTAGAATTTACTCCAACTATAATATTGTTTCAAATTACAATTTTTTTGAAAATATTATTTTTTCGTAACCAGAATTTATTTAAATTTATATTTCGTCAAACTAGAATTTATTTGAATTTATATTTTTTCAAACTAAAATTTATTCAAACTATTATTTTTTCGAACTAGAATTTATTTTTTCAAACTAGAATTTACTCAAATTCTCATTGTTTCAAATGAAAATTTACAAACTACAACTAAAATTTACAACTAGAATTTATTTAAATTTATATTTTTTCAAACTAAAATTTATTCAAACTATTATTTTTTCAAACTAGAATTTATTTTTTCAAACTAGAATTTACTCAAATTCTTATTGTTTCAAATAAAAATTTACAAACTATTATTTTTTCGAAACAGAATTTATTCAAATTATAATTTTTTCGAAGTATAATTTATTCAAACTATTATTTTTTTTAAACTATAATTTATTCAAACTGTTATTTTTCTAAACTGAAATTTATTCAAATTAGAATTTATTGAAACTATTATTCTTTCGAAATAGAATTTATTCAAATTTTTTTTTAAACTAGAATTTACTCAAACTCTAATTTTTTTGAAGTACAATTTATTCAAACTATTATTTTTTAACAACAATTTATTCAAACTGTTATTTTTCTAAACTAAAATTTATTCAAACTATTTTTTTTTTTTTTGACTAAAATTTATTTAAATTATTATTTTTCGAAACAGAATTTATTTAAACTTTAATGCAGAAGATAAAAAAAAAATTAATCGATCGTAAATTCTTTTATAAAAAGATGTTTGAAAGGTTTGAGGAGAAAATTAAAAGTGATTGAAGCAATGTCTTAACTATGTTTTAAATACCATTTTTTGTCTCCTGCATGGAAATGAAAAAGGACTTAACGTTCTGACATTTAATCAATTAATTTTGTTCCTATCGTTCAACCCTTATATTGATGTCAATCACTTTTCTTCAGCTTTTTTCACTAATCCACTCAGGTCTATCGTTCGACACCTCAATCACAAAGATTGAAGCCCTTTAGAACCCAATCACCGTGAAATTACCAGCTCTTTTTATTTTATTTTTTCATTATTCTCTCACGTAATTGGTTCACATGAATAATGAAAATAATAATAATAATAATAATAATAATAATAATAATAGAATTTTTTCATTACAAATAAGGAAATAATGAATATTAACAATTTGACCATGCTTCTATTTTTGTAATTTAAAGATGAAATTAATTTCAGGCAAAGTGAAAATATTAAAAAATTTATGCGAATAATTTTTTTTATTTAAAATCATTTTATTTTTTTTTTGGTTTCGTGAAAAAATGTTTTTGTTACGATTTTGTTTTAGAAAAAGAAGAAAAATATTTGCACAAATCTTATTTTTAATCTTTTTTTTTTTTTGAAACAGGATTTACCAAATTCAATTATTATTTTCTAGAATTTCAAATTATTTTTTATGAAAATAATAATTGAATTCCTTAAAAAAATTTGATTATTTATGAAAATAATTAAATGTTTGCACAAAATTTTATTAAACTTTTTTTTAAATAATTGAATTCTTTTTGGGAAATTTTATTAAAATAGCAGATATTGAAAATCATTAAAATTAGAAAATTTTTCAAAAATTATTGAAATTAGGACAAGAATTTTTTCTTCAAATAATTGAATTTCTGCAAATTATTTGAAAATTCTATTATTTTTATTTAAAAATTTTTTCGAAAAAATAAATTTTGTTTTTAAATCAGATTTTTTATTTTATAAATTTTTTTTAAATAATTGCACTTTTCGCGGAATTCATTTAAAATTTTATGAAAAAATAATTGAAATTCTACAATGTATTTTATTATTTATAGAAATAATTGAATTTTTGCAACGATTTTAATTGAAAAAAAAATTAAATTCTTCAGAAAAATGTTATTGTTTAGAAAATTAATTGCATTCTTGCCGAAAAAATTAATTAAAATCTTTTAAATCATTCAAATTTTGCAAACAATTTTATTATTTTTGAAAATAATTTAATTTCTCAGAAGAATTTTATTATTTTTTCGAAATTAATTGAATTCTTTCCAAAAAATTGATTAAGATTTTTGAAATAATTGAATTCCTTACAAGAATTTTCCTACTTATGAAAATAATTGAATTTTTATGAAGAATTTTGTTAAAATTTAAAAAAATAATTGAATTCCCCTGAAAAATTTAATTATTTATAAAAAAAAAAAAATTGAACTCCCCTAAAAAAAATTTACTTATTTATAAAAATAATTGAATTCTTTACAAGAATTTTATTATTTTTTGAAATACTTGAATTCGTCAGAAGAATTTTATTATTTATGAAAATAATTGAATTTTTGTGAAGAATTTTGTTAAAATTTTAAAAAATAATTGAATTACCTAGAAAAATTTAATTATTTATAAAAAAAATTGCATTCTTTACAAGAATTTTGATTAAAATCTTTGAAATAGGTAATTGAAATTTTGTAAAGAATTTTATTATTTTTGGAAATAATTAAATTCTTATAGGAAAATTTTTTTTTTTTTTTTTTTTGAGAAGAATTTTTTTAACATTTTTTTTTTTAGTAATAGAATTATTTTGTGGAATTTTAGTAAAAAAGTAATTAAAATTTGAATTATTTTTGGGAAATTTTATTAAAATAGTAGATATTGAAAAAAATGTAGAAAAAGTTGATCTATTGTAAAGAAAAATGTAATAATTTTTTTCTCGTTTTTTATTATTATTATTATTATTATTATTATTATTATTATTATTATTATTATTATTATTATTATTATTATTCTTATTGGACTTTTACATAACTCACTCTCAATAATAGTGTTTTCAATAGATGAGAAATACCTCTCTTATCCTTTATAAAAGTTCTTTACAAAGATCTTCCACTTCCTCTGTCCTTTATATTATATACGAATAAACTCAGAAGTGTTCGATTTTGTTCTTTATTGAACCGTAAGTCAATACCATCACGTAATCTTATTGAATTGTCGTTTAAAAACAAAAATAAAACCCATGTTCACAAAGGTGAAACTATATTTATATATATAACGGAGAAATCTTTCACTTTCTTTTACGCTTTTTATTATTTTTCCGAATTTAGTTTTACTTCATTTTATTTTCTATATACAGATATTGATGAAATATTAGCAATAAGGAACAAATTAAATGATAAAATTTGTACTCATTTGTACTCATTTGTACTTATACACGATGAGAAATAAAATATTATTTATAATGTGTATTTTTATTTTTTAATAGTTGGTTGTTTTAATAAATAATGTTTTGAATAAATAATAGTTTGATAAAATAGTAGTTTGAATAAATTCTATTTAAAAAAATAATAGTTTAAAAAAATAATAGTTTAAAAAAATTATAGTTTGAAAAAATAGTAGTTTGAATAAATTTTAGTTTAAATAAATAATAGTTCAAGTAAATTTTGTATTAAATAAATTTTAGATTAAAAAAATAATAGTTTGAATAAATTTTAGTTTAAATAAATAATAGTTTAAATAAATTTTAGTTTGAAAAAAATAATAGTTTAAATAAATTTTAGTTTGAAAAAAATAATAGTTTGAGTAAATTACAGTTTGAATAAACTTTAGTTTAAAAAAATAATTGTTTGAATAAATTTTAGTTTGTAATAATAAGAACTTGACTAAATTCTGGTTTAATGAAATTCTATTTGGAAAAAATAATAGTTTGAAAAAAATAGAAATTTAAAATTGAATAAATTGTGATTTAAAAAAAATAATAGTTTGAATAAATTATTATTTGAATCAATTCTAGTTTAAATAATAATTAAACTTATTAAATTGAAAAAAAATTGAATTAATCACTCAGTTGAATTAATTTATTCAGAATTCACGTTTAGAAATTAAAATAGAAAAAAAGAGAGAAAAAACTTTATGGGACGAAAAATTATTATAAATAAATAAATAGAAATAGAAAGAAAACGAAGAAATGAAAAAGGGTAATGAAAAAGAAAAAGAAAATAAAGAGAGAAAAATTATAATTGGAAACCGCAAACATTAATTAAAATAGAAGCGATAAATTATGAATTAAATTTAAACTATCCAAAAATTAATTGAATTTCAACTCGAATATTTAATTGTTGTTGACAATTTATTGTCTTGGCATGCGGCATATAACGAAAATTACGTAAAAGGTTGTTTCCCGTCAAGACAAAGTAGAAGGAATTGTTTCAGGGAGTTAAACAGTTAACGATTCTAGTTTTCAGTTGAAACTTTTGCGCTACTCGCGAGAATATTTCGGAACGTTTCGAATGACAGTGAAATTAAATATAAAGTCACCTGGAAGAACTTAAGAAATAATTATAACTTTTGCGCTTGGAAAATACATACTACTGGCATTGTTCAATGCAAACAGTGGTTATATACATTAAATGAGAGAAAGAGAGATTTAGAGAGAGAATTTTGTGGCCGTAAAAATATTCTAATAAATTTAGATCCACTGACTTTATTTTGTCTATCATTGCAAAAGCGAGACAGGAAGTGACGACTAATAAGTAGTAATAATATTATTACAATGTAATAATTGTCAAGTAAGATACACTGAAAATTCATAAATCTTTGGCAATTTGGAGCGAAACGTTATTTAACTCGTTAAATTTTCGTGCGTGCATAATTGCTTATTTTCGAGGGAATTATTGCGCAAGACGAATGTATAATATAAACACTGCTCTCCATTTTATTTTAGAAAATTTTTTTTTTTTTATATTTTCTTCCTTTATCCGGAATAGTAAAGAATTTTGGAAAATTTTCTTTTTCTTCTGGAGAAAATGTTAATTTTATTAAATAAACAAACTAATTAATAAATTAACTTTTACTCAAATAGAATTTAAATTTGAAATACAATTTTTTTAAATAAAAAATAAATTTTATACTTAAATTTATTTCTTGAATTAATATACTTAAATTTATTTATACTTAAATTTTTAAATAAAAAATATTTATTTAAGTAGGTACTTTATAATTAAAACTACAAATGGAATCAAAAAATAAATTTCAGAATCAAAAAAGTTATTTTTTTAATCAAAACTACAAATAAAATTAAAACATAAATTCTAAAATCAAAAAGACAAATTTTAGAATTAAAAAAAATAATTTTCTAATCAAAACTAAATTCTAGAAACAAAGAGACAAATTTTAGAATCAAAATAATGAATTTTCTACTAAAAATAAAAATATAATTCAAAAATAAATTTTCAAAATCAGAAAGACAAATTTCAGATTCAAAAAAATTATTTCTTCTACTAAAAATACAAATATAATTCAAAAATAAATTTTAGAATCAAAAAAGAAAAATTTTAGAGCGAAAAAAATAAATTTCCAAATGAAAACTACAAATATAATTAAAAAATAAATTCTCAAAATCAAAAAGACAAATTGTTTGAATAAAAAAAATGAATTTTCTTACTAAAAATACAAATATAATTCAAGAATAAATTTTAGAATCAAAAAAGAAAAATTTTTGAGCGAAAAAAATAAATTTCCAAATCAAAACTACAAATAGAGTTAAAAAATAAATTCTAAAATCAAAAAGACAAATTTTAGAATTAAAAAAAATAAGTTTCTAATCAAAACTAAATTCTAGAAACAAAGAGACAAATTTTAGAATCAAAATAATGAATTTTCTTACTAAAAATAAAAATATAATTCAAAAAAAAATTTTAGAATCAAAAAAGAAAAATTTTAGAGCGAAAAAAATATTTTCAAATCAAAACTACAAATAGAATTAAAAAATAAATTCTCAAAATCAAAAAGAGAAATTTTAGAATAAAAAAATTAATTTTCTAATAAAAAATAAATCCTTGAAACAAAAAGACAAATTTTAGAATAAAAAAAATTAATTTTTCTACTAAAAATACAAATATAATTCAAAAATAAATTTTAGAATCAAAAAAGAAAAATTTTAGAGCGAAAAAAATAAATTTCTAAATCAAAACTACAAATAGAATTAAAAAATAAATTCTCAAAATCAAAAAGACAAATTTTGGAATAAAAAAATTAATTTTCTAATCAAAAATAAATTCTAGAAACAAAAAGACAAATTTTAGAATCAAAAAAATGAATTTTCTTACTAAAAATAAAAATTTAATTCAAAAATAATTTTTAGAGTCAAAAAAGAAAAATTTTAGAATAAAAAAAATTAATTTCCAAATCAAAACTACAAAATAGAATTAAAAAATAAATTCTAAAATCAAAAAGACAAATTTTAGAATAAAAAAAATTAATTTTTTAATCAAAAATAAATTCTAGAAACAAAAAGACAAATTCTAGAATAAAAATGAATTTTTTCACTAAAAATACAAATAGAATTTAAAAATAAATTTTAGAATCAAAAAAGAAAAATTTTAGAATCAAAAAAATAAATTTTTTCCAATTTCCAAATCAAAAATACAAATAGAATCAAAAATACATTTAAAACTTGTTGAATAATAAAAACTAAAACACAAATAGTAAATTAATAAAGAGAAACAAACATAATTTCACCCTTAAAAAAAACAAACATAAATTTTGAATAATAAATTTTACATTCTCCTCGTTTTATGGTCATAAAAAAAGAGAGACATTTTTTTCTCTCTTTCTTAAAAAATAAAATCATTTTTCTTGTTTTTTGGGGTGATAAAAACAAATTTTTTTTATTACTAAATAGTAAAACGAGAAAAAAAAATTTTTGATGTGTAACTTGCGGTGCGAGAAATATTTATTTTTATCATCCGTGCTTCTTTTTTTTTCTTTTTTTATGATTTGTTTTTTTTATGATTCAAATATATGGTCTCTTGATTTTTTTTACCCCTTTTTATCCTCTTTTTTTTGGTTACATTTTTCAGAAATGGACGACGATCAGTTTTGAATTTCAAATTTTTATATATGAAATTTTCATATATAGACATTGTAATAGACAATGTTCGCGTATGGAATTTTTTGCAGTAAAAAAAAAAGAAAAGAAGAAAAGAAAAAATTTAGTTATTTCTTTATTAAAGAGAGATAATAATATTTCCTCACAAAGGTTTCCGATAAGAAAAAAGGAGATAAAAATTTTTGTTTTCAAATTTTTTCAATGACGTTTACAATTTTCTTTTTTTTTGATTTTATATTTTCTTTTTCATATTTTTCCCTTATATTTTTTTCCATATTTTTAAATTATATTTTTTTACATATTTCTACTTGATATTTTCTTGTATATTTTTATTTTATATATTTTCTATTCTATATTTTTTCTAGATATTTTTTTCCCTATTTTTACTCATTATTTGTTTGCACATTTTTACTTGAGATATTTTTTCAATTTTTGTACTTTTTAATTTTTTCTCAGTAAGGATATTTTTATTTCAAATTTTTTTCACAAATTTTTACTTCTTATTGTTTACATATTTTTCTCATCTAAAGACCGAAAAATATTTTTTTAAATATATATATTTTTTTATTATTATTATTATTATTATTATTATTATTATTATTATTATTATTATTATTATTATTATTAATATTATTATTATTATTATTATTATTATTATTATTATTATTGTTATTAAAAATATATTATTTTCGTTTATTTAATTCAAATATTCGAAGGAAGAAAAAGCAAAAAAATAAATAATAACTTCAGTAAACAAAATTAATCTACAGTTTAAAAACTTTAACAATTTATGTCCCCGGGAAAGTTAGGATCTTTCCGTGTGCTCGCAACCTGAGAGCCTTTCAATTTAAAGAAACTCGAAAATAAATAAAAACGTTTACTCTTCAGTTGGTTTTTTTTTAAAAATCAAATACCATCTTCTCCTTTTTTTTGCGGGGAAATTTTTATAGCACAAAACTTTTTTCTCTAAAAAAAAGCAACAAAAAAAAAATATGCGGAAGAAACATTTTTTTTCGCTAGCTTTAAGTGCAAAAGAACATTGAACTAAATTCGAAAGAATGAGCGAAAAAAAAAATCCTAAAAAAGAAAAATTCCATATATTTATATGTCCGAGGGTTGAAAAGATATAAAAAAATATAATCCTACGAAAGAATCTTACTGTGGGCGCAAGTCGTGAGAAATTTGACACATGCGTGAAAAAGGGAAGTAAAAAAAAAAAAATAAAAGAAAGGAAAAGAAAATGGATAAAAAATGATTCTCATATTAGGAATGTTGTTTTGTATGGTTCTATATGTATTAAACCGCATGCGATTCTTTTCTCGGCTTATAGTTGTGAACCAGCATATAGGCGACAGTAGAAAGAGTCAGTGTTGCGCGAGCCTTCGTTGCGCGAGGATGTGTTACAATTTCATTTATTTATTTTTACGATAAGTGTCGAGTGAATTCGTGTGTGACTTTTTTTTTAATTTTAGAAAAGAAAAAGGAAAAATTCTAAAAAAGAAAAAAAGGGAAAATAAATTATTTCTAATTGACTAAAGTGTGTGATAGAAAATTTATTCTTCAATAAAATATTTATTTATATATATAACTTTTTACTCTCATCTTGTGCAAAACGATTTTCATCAATTTTCATCAATGTGAATGTGATCTAAAGGAATCAACATTAGAGGTAATTTTTTTTTTTAGATAAAATATTTTTTAAGAAAAAAATTGCCATTTTTTTTCCTTCAGTAAGAATTTTTACAAAAAAAGCTTTTTAGGAAAAAAAATTATTTATTTTCTTTTTGTTATTTTCTTGTGTATAATTATAATTTTTATCAGTCATCTGCTGTTGCGTGAAAAAAAGGTAAAAGCACTTTTTTCCTAGTTTGCGAATGTATACGTAATTATATTGGAGAAAATAAATATTAAAATATATTTAATACAGAAAAGGATGTTTGTAGAACAATTTTAATAAAACTGAATTTGTAATTAATGTGGAAACTAAATTTAGAAAAAATTTGAATAAAACATAAATTTATGAAATTTGAATAAAAAATAAATTTATGAAATTTGAATGAAAAATAAATTTATGAAATTTGAATAAAAAGAGAATTTAAAAAAAATAATGTAAAGCATAAACAAAGCTGAATTTTTAAAAATTGAATTTCAGTAAATTTTACGAAATAATTTTGACTGAAAATAAATTTATAGCGGAATTTTAGTAAAAATAAAAACAATTTGTATGAAACTAAATTTTATAATAATTTAAAGTTAAAGGAAACATAAATTTGTAAAATTTGAATTGAAGTAAATTTTATACAAAATAATCTGAATAAAAAAATATAAACTTTGCAGAAGCATTTTAATAAAACTAAATTAAAAAAATAATAACGAATGAATCTAAATTTATAAAAGAGTAAAAAATAAATCTAAAAAATAATTTGAATAATAATAATAATAATAATAATAATAATAATAATAATAATTTGATAAATTAAAAAAATTTTGATTAATAAAAATTAATAAAATTTATAAAATTTGAATAAACAAAAATCTATAAAATAATTTGATTGAAAGTAACTTTAGAGAAGAATAGAAAAGAATTTATAACATAATTTAAAAACGAAATCTATAAAATTTGAATAAAACTAATAAATAAAAAATATTTTTCAGTTTAGGAAAAAAATCTTTTTAAGAAGAAAATTTATTTTTCGATTTTTTTTTCATTCTTGAAGGTAATGTTTTTATAAAAAATATTTTTTTTTCCTTTTGGAAAAAAATCTTTTAGAAAAAAATAATATTTGATTTTTTTTCTACTTTTTCACCCTTTTTTGCATAATTATTTTTTTTTATCAGTGATCTACTTAATGAAATTTGAATAAAAACACTGAATTTCACGAAGAAATAATTTGAATAAAAACTAAGTTTATAAAAAAAGTAAAAAAAGAACTTATAAAATAATTTGAATGAAAGGCAATTTGTAAAATTTGAGTGAACCTGAATTCATAAAATTTGAATAAACCTAAATTTACAAAAATAATTTTGAATGAAACTAATTTTCGAAAAGAGTAAAAAGAAAAATTGAATACTTGTAACATTAATTTGAACAAAATAAAATTTGTCAAATTTGAATAAACCTAAATTTTTCTAATTTATTTTTTAAAAAAGTAAATTTTTCTAATTCATTTTTTAAAAAAGTAAATTTTTCAAAAGAATAAAAATAATATTACAAAATATTTTTAATAAAACCAAAATAAATTATTCGAAATAATTTTTTGAAAAAAACCTAATAAAATAATTAAAATAAATTGAATGAATGAATAAAATGAATAATTTAAATAAAAAAAGTAAATAAAATAATTTGAATAAAAAACGTAAATAAAATAATTTAAACAAAAAAAAAAAAATAATAAAAATTATCAAATTATACAGTTTTTTTTCAAAATAAACTACTCATTAAATTAACAAATTTTTCTCAACATTACATTTTTTTTATTTTCTCTTTATAAACATTTGTTTCTTTCGTGTGTCTTATTTCTCTTTTTGTTTCGCAAACTATCGACTTGCCAGTTATAAAAAAGTACAAATTGCAAACTTTTTTGCAATTTTATCCAAGAGGTAATGCTTGACAACTAGAAATAAAGTAAATTGGTTTCGTCAAAAAGTGAAGATCAAAACTAAGAAACGCAAAGGAAACTAACATTTTTAAAAAATTGAATCCAAGACAAAAGTATATATTATTTATTTACAATCGTAAGAATATAGAAAAAAAAGTTAATAACAAAAAAAATCCAGTTTCCTTTATCGTGGAAAAATAACAAACAATTTATTATTTTTTATTTATTTTTATAAATAAGACAATTGTAAATTAATAATAAAAATATAAATAAAACATAAAGTATACTTATTTTTATTATAATTGTTATTTTTTATTTCGTTTATTTCATTGTTTTATTATTTATTTTTTACTATTTTTATTGTTTACTTATTGTTAATATTTTTATTATTTTTTTTAACAATAAATTAAACGACGAAAAAGTGTTCGACTAATAAAATAAATAATAATATAATAATAAAATAAATAATAAATAATAAATAATAAATAATAAATAAAATAAATAAAATAAATAAAATAAATAAAATAAATAAAATAAATAAAATAAATAAAATAAATAAAATAAATAAAATAAATAAAATAAATAAATAATATAATAATAATAATAATAATAATAATAATAATAATAATAATAATAATAATAATAATAATAATTTATAAAAAATATTATTGAGAAAGAATAAAATTTTCGGAAAAATAACGAAAGTAGTAAAAGAATTTGATTAAAAAAAAAATAATAAAACGATTATAAAAATGAAGGGGTGAGGATATACATTGAATGTAAAGTAAATAGTGAAAAGAGCGAAAAGAAAATCAATAAAAAAAAGTTTGTTCAAAAGTAGGAGGGTCATAATAAGGTATAATGGCAAATAATTATTTTCTTTTTTACATATTATAAGAACGTGGGAAATTGCTTTTTATCGAGAATTCCTTTTTTTCGTGTTTTTTTCCCCTTTGGATCAAAAAAATTATTGAAATTTATAAGAAAAACGTGATGTTCTTGCAGAAAAATTTTATAAATTCTTTTTTTATTCAAAAAAAAAAAAATTGTTTGAATTTTGAAATAAAATTTTAAAAAATGTTTTCGATTTCCCCCCCCCCCCTTCTTTTTGTTTCGACACCTTATAAAAAGATATAAATCAATATTATATAATTATATTCTTAATAAGTATTTATGAACAAAGAAACCATTTATTATGTATAAGAAGAAATTGTTGACTTTCGATTTTTATTATAATATTTATTTCGATAAAAGCTCTCCCCCCTAATTTCCGGCATGCATGTATGCATTATTCATTATTATATTGATGTTTGATGCACACACACACATATACACTTAAGTTTCCGCAGGAACTTTAATTAGTCAATAAATCCATTAAGGATTATATTTTAACGTCATTTATAATAGATAATGACTAAAAACATGATTTTCTCGCTTTTAACATTATATAAAGTTTTGGTTCGCATATTTTACTCTCAAGCTCAACTAATCCTAAGATTCAATATAAGCAACAGTTTGTTGTGACATTTTTTTTAAATATTTGTTTTTTATTTTGAAAAAAAAATTTTACATAATATTTTCAAACAAATATTATGTATATTTTTATTGTATTGTTCTTTTTTTAATTAAAAAATTTTATCAACATTTTTAATAACTTTTTTTTCTTAATTTAAAAGATGAATTTTTGTGCCATACTGTAAATTTTCTATGCAAATTTTATGCTTTCATGGAAATTTCTCTCTGAAATTTAAATTATAGTTAGAAGAAAAAAGTTGAAAAGTTTTAATTAGTTGAAAATAATTCATTTTTTCTTTACTAAAAACGTAATTTTGCTTTCAGTAGTAAAAAAATAATGATTTTTTTTTTATTTTGAAGAATATTTTTTATTCAAATGTTTTGGTGTTGGTAAAAAAAAGTCCAGTAACTTTAAGCAAAATTTTGGCTAAATTTTCGTTTTTAAATTATATTTTACAAAATAATTGGATATTAGTGAAAAAAAATTAACTTTTAGTAAAATTTTAGCTTCGACAATTATTTTTTTACAAAGTAATTAATTATTAGCGAAACATAACTAACTTTTAGCAAAAATTTTAGGCTAAATTTTCGTTCTAAAAATATATTTTTGCAAAATAATTTATTATTAGCAAGAAAAAATAAATTTTTAGTAAAATATGGTTAAAGTTTTGCTGCAAAAATGATTTTTTTTATACAGAATAATGAAATATTAGTGAGAAAATTAACTTTTAGTTGAATTTCAGCGGAATTTTTGCTTCAACACTTATTTTTTTAGAAAATTAATAATTATAAACAAGAAAAAGCAAATTTTTAGTAAAATTTTGACTAAATTTTTATTTCGAAATGATTTTTTTACAGTAGATAAATGTTAGTACAAAAATGAACTTTTTTTAAAAATTTTAGCAGAATCTTTACTTTAAAAATTATTTTTTTAGAAAGTTAATAATTATTACCAAGAAAAAACAAATTTTTAGTAAAATTTTTGCAGAATTTTTACACATTTCCGTTTTACTTTTAATAATTTATTTTTACGATGTAATTAATTATTAGTAAAATAGAACTAAATTTTAGTAAAATTTTTGCTGAATTTTAGCTTTAAAAATTTTTTTTCGAAAAAAGGAAATAATTATTAACAAGAGAGAACAAATTTTTAATAAATTTTCGTTGAATTTTTGATTGAAAAATGATTTTTTTTTTACAAAATAGTTAATTATTAACAAAATAGAGCTAACTTTTAGTAAAATCTTGGCTTAATTTTCGTTTCAAAAATTTTTTTTTACGATGTAATTAATTATTAGCAAAAAGTACTAAATTTTAGTAAAATTTTAACTTAATTTTTTTTGTCTCAAAAATTATTTTTTACAAAGTAATTAAATATTAGCAAAATAAAATTAATTTTTAGTTAAATTTTAACTGAATTTTTGCTACCAAATTTTTTTTCAAAGTAAATAATTATTAGTAAAAAAAAAAAATAGTAAAATTTTAACTTGAGTATTGCTGTAAACATTATTTTTTTAATTTAGATAAAAATAGATAATTTAATTTGGATAAATTTTCGTTTCAAAAATTTATTTTTACAAAGTGATTAATTATTAGCGAAAAAAGTACCAAATTTTAGATGTTTTCTGCATACATTTTTTTTTTTTAATAATAAATTACTGATAAAAGAAAATAAATTTTTAGTTAAATTTTGGATGAGAAAATTTGTTTTACTAATTTATTGTTTGCAAAAAAAGAACAAACTTTTAGTGAAACTTTAGCTGGAATTTTGTCTCCAAATTGGGGGAAAAAATTACTAATTACTATAAGGGGATAAATAATTATAATGTTTACAAAAAAATTATCTAAAAAAGTAGATTTTTAATTTTTTTATTAAAAGTTAGTGATTTTTATCTTCTATGAATGTAGAGAGTCGCTTATTATTTGAGTTTAAAAAAAAGAAAGAAAGAAAGAAATAAAAAAAAAATATTTTCCGATAGAAAAAGATTTGTGAAAACTGTTGTTTATCTTGTTAAACACGCTTCGTGAAATTATTCCAAAAGTTATTTTCTACACATATGACACTTGTGATTAAGATTTATTCTTCCAATAAGCTAATTCGTTTCTAATCATAAATCTCATTGTTTCAAGTTTCTCTCGTAAATATGCGATTTTTACTTTCAATTTTTTTTTATTGTCATCCCTTGTTTTTTAAATTTTTTATTGACACTGAAAATATGTTTTTGATTATTTTCAATATATTCTGCTTTTAGTTCGAAAATATTGACTTCGAAATAAATATAAATTTATTAATTTAATAACTAATTCCAAGTTAATAAATTCATGGCAATTATTATAACTGCGCGACATTTTATTCCAAATTAAAACAAAAATTTAACTAATAAGTTATTAGTTATAATTAGTTATTATTTATTATTTATTAGTTATTAATTATTAATTATTAGTTATAGCTGTTACTTATTAGTTTCATTTTCGTTTTTTTTTTAGTTTTAGTTTTTACGTTTAAATTACATTTTTTTGTTTTCAGTTTTTTTCGATTAAATGTTTCTTTCTTCTCAAAATTAAAATTTTATAATTAAAAACTAAACCACATAATTTTTGCTTCGAGCTAATTAATTCAAAATACCCACTATATATAATTTCTCGTTAAATTTTGAATGAAACATTGACTTCCCAGTTTTACATATTCCTCTACATATATGTAATTTAAATTGACGTCTCAATTTTCGTAAAATTAAATAATTCACTTTCAACGCGATGAATTTATCACTAAAAAAAGTATAGTCCTCTATAATCAACTTTAAAATTGATATATTACAAGTTTCAATTCAATTTTATCATAAATATATATATATATACCTCAATAGCGAATAATAGCGAGAAAAATGAATCAATAATTTTCAAGAACACAATTCAAATACAAAAAAAAAATAGAAAAATTGTAAAAAAAAATTCCACACTCAAAATTCTTTACCATCTGATTAAGACATTTATAGACTATTTTTATGGTGACAACGAGTCATAATTTATTTTTTGAATCACGCAGGGCAAATAGCCAGATTTTCATATCTATTTTTTTTCTCGCACAGTCTTTTGCAAAAATAATTTGGCCCAAGTTCGAATATATTTTCAGTTTTTTTTTTTTTTTTTTTTTTTTTGAAAAAGAAAAAGAAGAGAAAAAAATGTGTGCGTCATTTTAATCTATATTGGATTGTATAATAATTTTATTACTTTATTTTTTTTATGTATTTAATTTTAATTTTTGACTCTCGTGGATATAACAAAAATTGTAAACAATTTTAAGTCAATTTAATTTGAGTAATTTTTAAAGAAATATTTATTAAGACACATAACTGAAAAACTAATTAGAATGAAATTTTCAAATTTTATTATATTTTTAAACTTTAAAGTATTTAAAAAACTGTAACAAATTTTGATACTAATTTCAAATTTGACATCAGATTTTCAGAATTGAAAATAATTAAACTTTCTTAAACGAAGAAAATTAAATTTCGCAAAAATTGTTATTTGATACCTAAATTAAAAATAATCTTCATTACGAAAATTTTAATTATTCTGAAGAATAGAGAAGGTAAATTTCGCTAATTTAAAAAAAAAATTCGAAAAAACCAATTATTTAACAAAATTTTATGCAATTTATTTTTCACGATAATTCAATTACTTTCACTAATAATAAAATTTTTTATAAAAATTCAATTTTTTAAAAAAATGTTTGATTAAATTCTAAGCATGAATTTAATTATTTTTATAAATAATAAAACTCATCGAAGAATTTCATTTATTTTTAATACTATTTTGAACTAATTAATTGAGAAATTCAATTATTTTCACAAATAAAGTTTTCCACAAGAATTCAATTATTTAAAATAAAATTCTCATATAATATTTATTATATATATCGAAAAAATTAATTATTTAAAACAATGTTTATAAAATTCTTATGAATAATTCAATTACTTTCAAAAGTAATAAAATTTTTCAAAGAAATTCAATTCTTTTTGAACATTTTAATAAACTTTTCCGCGATAATTCAATTATTTTCAAAAATAATAAAATTCTTCTCTGTAATTCAATTATTTTTTGAGAATTATAATAAAATTCCTGGCAACTATTCAATTATTTTCATAAATAATAAAATTCATAGCAGGATTTCAATTATTTTTAATACAATTTTACAAGAATTGCTCAAAAAATGTAATTATTCTTAAAAACTTAATTTCAATTCCTCGAAAAAATCAATTATTTAAAAAAAATGTTTTTTTAATAATTTTTTGGAAGGATTGAATAATTATTTTCAAAAATTTAACAAAATTATTCGAAAGAAATTAATTGTTTTAAATACAATTTTAATTAAATTTTTTTGAAATAATTCAATTATTTTTTTTAATTTTAATAAAATTTTTTCTAAGAATTCAATTATTTACACAAATAATTTTTCAAGAGAATTCAATTATTGAAGATGAATAAGAAAATTACTCCCGAAAATTCAATTATTTTGAGGTATTTTAATAAAATTCTTTTCAAAATTCAATTATTTTCATAAATAACAATATTTATCGCAATAATTCAATTATTTTTAAAAATAATCAATTTTTTCTTGGAAATTCTATTATTTTAAAAAATTCTAATAAATCGTTCGCAAGAATTCAATTATTTTCATAAATAATAAAATGTTTTTCAGGAATTCAATTATTTTCCAAAAAATTGAATAAAATTTCCCATAAAAATTCAATTATTGCCAAATTTTTTTAATAGAATTCTTTGTAAAATTTAATTATCTTTAAAAACTTTTCGCAATTCAATGATTTTCAATATCTACTATTTTCATAAAATTTCCAAACAAAATTCAATTATTTAAAAAATGGTTTGTACAAATTTTCGTAAGAATTCAATTCATTTCATGAATAATAAAAATTTTTATCAATTCAATTATTTAAATTAGAATTTGCATAAAATTATTCGAAAGAAATGAATTATTTAAAAAATTTTATAAAATTCTTGGCGAGAATTAAATTATTTTTTATAAATATATTTTAAATTCTTTGATGAATAATAAAATTCGTAGCAGGAATTTAATTTATTAGCAGGATAAGAAAAAGGAAATATTTTTGATGGAAATTAGGAAAAAGTCAGGAAAATAAAAAATATGGAATGGAATTTTTGTCAATTTTGTTAAGTGAATAAAATGAGTTTTTTTTACATTAAAAAAATGACAATAACCCGCAAAAATTAATTTTCAAAACAAACAAATGAATGCATAGAATTTGCTAACGGAAAGGAAACTTACGATTATTATAAAGTTACTATAAAGTTATTATTATTATTATTATTATTATTATTATTATTATTATTATTATAAAGTATATATTATTTAATATTATTATATTATTATTTTTTTTTCTATTATTGCTAGGTAAAAGACTAATATTATTTTTGATAAAATATTTGTGACTAATATTTATTAATTTATATTATTTTCATTATTTTAAACTTTGCCCGTTTATAAATAAATAAATTATTATTAGTAGTAGAATTTGTTAGTATTTGGTTAATTTATTTGGTTAATTAACTACTGTAATTAATTAACAACGTATAATTTTAGTCGATCGTTTTGAACAACAGAACACTATTATTATTGTAATTATCTTAATTTTAACAATAATGTCTACAACATTCAGCATATTATTGTTATTATTATTAGTATTAGTATCACAGTTTTCTTGAAAGTTTCAAATTGATACTAAATTGGATTAAATTGATACCAAAAACTTATCTCAATTTTTTATTTGATCCATATTTTTGGTATCAATTCGTTGCAATTTGATACTTTAAAGTTAACAGTCATTATTATTATTATTATTATTATTATTATTATTATTATTATTTTATATTTTTTACTATTTATTAATTTAATTTTATTCATTTTTTTCTTTTTTTTATTAATAGTTATTAACTAATAAAATTATTACTGATATAATTAGATTTTTTAAATTTATTTTTTAAATTATTTTTTATTAGATTTTTTTTTATTTTTATTATTATCATTATTGTTATGAATATTAATTAAAAAGAAAAAAAAATAATATAATACAGTAATAAAATTACTGTAATTATTCACTCTTAAAAAAATAATTCCTATTTTCTTCTTTTTTTTTCTTATATATTTGTCAGCGATGTTTATATGATTGAAAAAAAACATTGTAAATGGAATCGAAGATATATTCTATCATGGAAAATGTGCAGTTTTACAGGCGGAATATTGCACTCTCTGATCTCGTGTATTTATTGTGGAATCGATTGTAAAACAATACTATAAAGAATCATCATATAGTAGGTACCAACAGTTGGGGGAGGAAAAAAAAAATTGGAGTAGTTTTAAAAGTTGTTTTATTGTTCTTTTTTTTATGCACGTGTTCGACAAGCAAGAAACGTTAAAACCACTTTATATTCAGAACACACGAGGGCGATTGGCGGATGACGAATTCCCTTGTCGAACGAGTCGGAAAAGTAACTCTGGCCAATGTACCTACTATTACACACAAACATTGGAGAGGAAGGACATTGGCCGGAAATGTCTGTCGTAAATTTCACTTTTCTTTTTTTTTTTTTTTTTTTTTTTTGCAAAATAGAATCGTCAAAATCTATATGGTAGAGATATAGATGAAATGAGAGTATTGCTCCGGGAAAAAGACAGAGAGATTAAGAGAGAAAGAGAGAGAGAGAGAAAGAGTTTCAAAGAATTTCATTTGGCATGGATCCCTCTTTAAAACGGCCTCACAGCCTCCCTGGCTCCAAAAGGTCTGACTTAATCTGGAACGGTCCAGTATCTGCAGACGATACCACATTTTCTTAAATGTTGCCAAGCTTTTTCAATTTTAAAAAAATTTCTTTCTTTTCTTTTATTTTCAAAAAATTTCACATGTAGTAGTTTTTTTTTCTCTCGAAATATGTAGTTTTCTCTTAAATATAAATCTTATATAAATTTATTATTTATGAAAATAATTGAATTACAAAAAAGAATTTTATTATTTTATGAAAATAAATATTTTTATAAAATAATAAAATTCTTTTTTGTAATTATTAATAATTTTATGAAAATAAATATTTTCATAAAATAATAAAATTCGTTTTTTTAATTATTAATAATTTTATGAAAATAAATATTTTCATAAAATAATAAAATTCTTTTTTGTAATTATTAATAATTTTATGAAAATAAATATTTTCATAAAATAATAAAATTCGTTTTTTTAATTATTAATAATTTTATGAAAATAAATATATTTTCATAAAATAATAAAAATTCTTTTTTGTAATTCAATTATTTTCATAAATAATAAAACTCATCGCAAAATTTCAATTATTTTCAATATACAATTTCAATAAAATTTCTGGAAAAAATGTAATTATTCTTAAAAATCTGATAAAATTCTTCTTGAAAATTCAATTATTTTGAAAAATTTTCATTAAATTCTTTATAAGAATAATTGAAATATTTTCAATACAATTTTAAATTACTCCAAAAATTTAAATATATTTGAAAATTTTTATTAAATTCTTAGCCAAATTTCAATTATTTATTTATTTTCACAATTCATAAAATTTTTTTACAGAAATTTAAATATTTTAAAGAATAAATTTTAATAAAATTTTTTGCAGGAATTCAAATAATTTAAAGAATTTGAATTCATAATTTATAAAATTCTTCTCAAGAATTTTATTATTTTAAAAAATTATTTGTAAAATTGTTTTTGAAAAAAAAATTTTATTAAATATCTTGAAAAAATTTAATTCCTTTCCTAATAAGTAATAAAATTCTTTGTAGAAATTCAATTATTTGGAAGAATTTTAGTAAAATTTTCTGTAAAAATTCTTCAATAGGATGAATATAATTTTAATAAAATTCTTACTAAGATTTCAATTTTTTTTTCCTAATTAATAACATTTCTCGAAATATTTCAATTATTTAAAAAAATTTAATTAAATTGTTGGAACAAATTCAAATTATTTTGAAAAATTATGATTAAATTCTTTATGAGAATTTAAATATTTTCAATACAATTTTAAATTACTCGAAAATTTTCATTAAATTCTTAGAAAGATTTTCAATTATTTTCAAAATTTATAAAATTTTTTACAGAAATTTTAATATTTTTAAGAATTTTAATAAAATTTTTTGCAGAAATTTAAATAATTTGAAGAATTTTAATAAAATTCTTCGCGGAAATTCAATTGCTTTTGAAATATTTTGATAAAATTACTTATGAGAATTAAATTATATTCATACCTAATTAATAAAATTCTTCTCAAAAATTTTTTGATTTTGAAAAGTATCAGTAAAATTCTTTTTGAGAAAAAATTTTTATTAAATATCTTGAAAAAATTTAATTCTTTTCCTAAGTAATGAAATTCTTTGTAAAAATTCAATTATTTGTAAAAATGTTGGTAAAATTCTTTGTGAAAATTCATCAATATTATAATTTTAATAAAATTCTTACTGAGATTTCAATTTTTTTGGTTATTATTAATAACATTTCTCAAAAGATTTAAATTATTTTTAAAAATTTGATAAAATTATTTATGAGAATTTAATTATTTTCATAAATTTTCTCTGCAGAAATTCAAATATTTTGAAAAATTTTGGTAATATTCTTTATAAGAATTCACATATTTTTTATACAGTTTTAATACAATTCTTACCAACATTTTAATTATTTTCATAATAATTAATAAAATTTCTTGAAAGAATTTAATTATTTAAAAAAATGTGAAATATTTTGTGAATTACTGTTCGGAATGAAAATTAAAAACTTAAAATTTACACTTAGAAACGTTATAATTTATTTTTTTTCATAACAAAATTATTGTAATAAAAATTTTAATTAAAGGAGAAATTAATAAATTTTGTTCATTTGAATTTGAACGTTCAGAACTTTAGGATCATGTAAGAAAAAATAAGAAATAAAAAAAAAGATTACGTTCCTTGTCTTCAGAACTAAAAATAATAATTTTTTTTACAAAAGATTTAATAAAAAAAAATTAGTAATAATTAATAATAAAAATATGAAAATTATTTAAAAATAATAAGAATCATAGAAATAATAAAATTATTAAAAATAATAATAAAAATCATAGAAATAATAAAAATATTAAAAATAATAATAGGAAACATTAGTAATAATAAAAATATATTAATAATAATCCGCAGACAGTTAGAGAAAATAATATTTCCTTGAATAAAAAAAAAACTAATTTCAAAAAAATAGATTTCATTTTTCTGTTGAATTTTAATGTATATAATATAATATTATTAATCAAAGAAAAAAGAGCACAGTATATATTGACCTCATTTCTCCCGATATAATATTCAATTCATCTATATACATATTTCAACGACAAGATTCATTTTATAATATGTCAAGAGCAACATTTTTCCCTGGGAAAACTAAACATCGAAAAATGAAAACCGCACATAGGAATATATTAAACAAAGAAAAATAGAAAATAAATTCTATTTTGAAATCAATATTTTTCTTTCATTTTTATAAAACGAACATATGAATAAAAATTTTTAACATAAAAAAATGCCCTTCTGGGAACATGAATAATAATTACAACAAATAAATGTCTTGCAAAAAAATTATTTTTTTATTAAATATTTATAAATTAGGTATTTATAAATTTTTATTAATAAAAATTTTATATTTTAAAAAAAGTATTTCGAAAATATTATCTTTATTAAATATTTTATATTGAATAAATAAGATATATTAATTTATATGAAATTTCATAAATTTAAATTAAAATTTTTTCAAAGAAATAAAGAGGAAAGAGAAGAAAGAAAAAAAAGTCTTGGAAAGAAATTATTTTTTATTGAATATTTCTATATTTAATAAATTTAAATTAAATTTTTTTAATAAATATATAAATATTTAATAAAACATAATTTCTTTGAAATTTTTTATATATTTTTTATATTCTTACACAATATAGAAATAAAAATTCATTCTTCATTTATTTCTTAACATTGCTTTCATTATTATTTTTTCTTATTGTTCTTAATATTAAATTTAATAATTTCTGGAAATTATTTCTATATACACAATTTTCTAATAGTGTTGTGCAACTTGTTGCTTCATATAGTAATTAATAAGCGTCATTAGTGTGTATATATATATATATATATTTGAAAATATGTTTCACTGTTGTAGAATAATAATGAGTTTTATGACTTTTACCATTGCCCTTTTTTTTAATTCAGATTTTCAGCTTTTTTTCCTCTCTTTTTTTCACCCCCTGTGTATAAATCTATAAATAATTAAATATATGTATACCTATTTTTTTACACCTTTATAAGTATAAAATTTATGTATATATTTATAAATAAGGAAAAGAAAGACTTAAGTGGAATTACAGTCTGACTTGGTATCTGAATAATTCAAGAGGGAGTGATTTCTTGACTCGAGTCTATGAGCCACTCTGCCGAATACCTTTCAAAACTAGTTCATTCCAAGCTCATACACATTCTCGCACACAAACATATCGAGAATTCTCGCGCGAAATTCAGCGCAAAACTTCTTAAATTGACTTAGAAACAAACAATTGAGTAAAATCCTACTTTAATATATTCTCACGCATTGCATTTATGTTTAATAACATTAAAATTCCCTCCGTTTAGAATATTACAAAATTTTTTAAATATTTATTTTCTTTCTATACACTTGAGAATAATAATAAATAAAAAAAAAATTAAAAAAAATAAAATAATAATAAAAAATAATAAATAAATAAATAAAAAAAAATAATAATAAAAAATAATAAATAAATAAATAAAAAAAATAAATTAATAATAAAAAATAATAAATAAATAAATAAAATAAATAAAGATAATAAATAATAGTAATAATAATAATAATAATAATAATAAAATTTTTGTCTTTAAATTGCTGATGTTTCGCTAAATAATATCACATAACATATTTTTCCAACAGAAAATTAAATTAATATTTCTAATTCAATAATTTTTTTTTCTAGTATTTTTATAATTATTATTTCTTGTGCAAAAAATATTTTTCATTATTAATATGTTTTAAATAAATAAATATTTTGCCAATATTGTAAATTGTTTAAATATTTTATATATTTATATTTTTAGAAAACTAATATATTTTCATTAAACAAATATTTTCGAAAATTGACTAAAAATGTTAAATATTTTTTTTTGTTTTTATTTTTTTTTTTTTTATTGTTCAATAACAATATTGTTTAAAAGCTCATTTTTTTCTTTTGTGAAGAAAAACATTAGATATTCCCGTTCCTTAATATTTTTCTAGAAAATTCTCAATTTTCATAAGGAAATAATTTGCATCAATTTTCTATTTCTTAATTTCAATTGTTTTAATAAAATTCAAAGTTGTTTTGAAAATACAAGAAAAAATTGTTTATAAATTATATTTTGTCAATTAGAAAATTTAATTGAAAATGAAAATTTTTAAACTTTTAGAAAAAGAAAGAAAAAATTTTATTGAAAAAAATGTTCTGTTAAATTTATTGACGAATAACTTTAATTGTAAAATTACTCGAAAAGAAAAAAATTTTTTTTTAAATATTTTAAATGTTTAATTATTATTATTTTTCCATAGGAGAAATTCTTCAAAACATTCAAATTCAAACCTTTTTGAAATTAATCAAGTTTAGAAATATTGTTATAAAACATAAAGAAAAGAATATTGTTACTGTAACTTCTTTAAAATTATTTTTATATTCTATTATTTAAAATTTAAACTAAAATTCATTTCCAAATCAATTTTTATTAGAAAATTCTACGAGAATTCAATTATTTAAATACAAAAGTATTTATTGAATAATTAAATGTTTCTTAAAGTTTAATTCTTATAAAGAATTTTATTAACAAATTTTTAAATTTTTAATTGAATTGTTTTGACGAATTGTAATAAAATTTTGTAGAATAGTTACATTTTTCAAGGAATTCGATTAAAATTGTATTAAAAATAATTGAAATTCTACAACGCTCTAATACTTTAAATATTCAATTATTATATAAAATTTGAAATAAAAATTTATTTTAAAATCAAGTTTTACTGGAAAATTCTACGAGAATTCAATTATTTAAATGCAAAAATAAATATTGAACAATTGAATGTTTCTTAAAATTAAGAATTTTATTATTTATGAAAATAATTGAATTTCAGTAAAATTTTTAATATTTCTGAAAAAAATTAAATGTTTGCGTACAATTTTATTAAAATTGCTTTTTAAATAATCGAATTCCTTTAGGTATTTTTTATTAAATTAGTAGATATTGAAAATCATTGAAATGAGGAAAATTTTTGAAAATAATTGAAATTTTACAATGAATTTTATTGAAATTTTTAAAAATAATTGAATTTTATTGCATTTGAAAATAATTGAATTTTTATTGTGATGAATATTGTTATTTATGAAAATAATTAACTTCCTCCGAATGATTCTATTATTTATAAAAATAATTAAATCCCTGAAAAAAAATCTTGAAGTTTATCAAAATAATTGAATTATTGAATTAAAAAAAATTTTGAAAATAATTGAAATTTTGCTATGAATTTTATTAAAAGTTTTTGAAAATAATTGAATTTTTTTACTTTTGAAAATAATTGAATTTCTGCGAAGAATTTTATTATTTATGAGAATAATTGAATTTTTCAATATCAATTTTATTAATATTCTTGAAAATAATTGAATTTTGTGGAAGCATTTTGCTATTCATTTATAAAGATAATTGAAATGTTGTCAATTTTTTTTTTTAGATTTTTGGAGAAAATAATTGAATTTCTGCGAAGAATTTTATTAATTTTTGAAAATAATTGAATTTTGTGATGAGAATTTTATTATTTTTGAAAATAATTGAATTTCTGCAATCAATTCTAACTTCTTTAAAATTCAAATTTTGTAGTGTTTTTAACTAAAATTCTTCTACAAATTAATTATTTTTAATAATTAATTAAATATGTATATTGACAAATTTAATTAATTTTAGAAGATTTTGGATTATTAAATTTTTTCCAAAATCTAAGTTCATTAAAATTTCTAATTAAATTCATTCAACATTGAAATTTTATAAAATTTCAAATTGAAAGTTTGAAGTTTGAAGTTAGTTGAAGTTCATTTATTTATGAAAATTGTAAAGGCAACTCTTTTAAAATTAAATTAATTTTGAACTTTTTATGTAAAATTATTCATTAAATAATTTTTGTCAGAAATTGAAGGTTTTGTATTAGAATTCGTGGTAACTTTATAGTTTATGAGTCAAACAAAAAAGTCACAATAATTCAGAATTTTCTTCGGAATTCTGAAAATTAATTTTTTTTCAGTACTTTTAATAAAAATTCGTGACTTTTCCCTGAATTTCCTATATCAGATTATATGATTATTATAATTATAATAATATTATAACTATATATTCCAATTCGTATTTTATTTTTATAAAAAAAAATTTGAATTAAACATTTTTAATTTTTTACGTTCGATTATTTTTAAAATTGTTAATTTTATTAAAAAAAGTGAGTGAGAAATCAGTCGAGCGTGAATTGTTGTTAGTAATTATAATAATAAATAAATAAATAAACAAATAATGAAAGCTGATATTGTTATTATTATTATTTTTTTTTTTATTATTATAATTCAAAGAATACATATATAAAAAAATATCAGCTCTTTGTCACAGTAAAAAATGGAAAATGAATACATTTCCATAAAAGTTTTTTGCTTCAAACGTTCACGTACATAAAAGTGGAAAATATATATACATATAAAAATAAATTGAAGCGTTTTTCTGATATTTTGCCGTCGTGCAATTCGAAAATAATCTTCTAATATTCTCACAAGTCATGAATACGCAAGTAAAGAGAGTGATTCAAACATGATTTTCCGTCGTTGTATGAAAAATAAACCCGCCTCACTATTTGTATGTTTTTGCCTTTGAAAAATTATTTGGAAATGAGGTTAGAAAAAAAAATCTATAAACGATAGATGATAAAAAAGAAAATTTTTCTTCTCATTATAGAATAAAATTATTTGTTTTATTTTCTTTTTAGAATTATTGAGAGAAAAAAAAATGAAATGAATCAGTGAAAATATTTATTTTTTTAACTATTTAATTCATTTTTTATTTAATTGCTAATTAATTATTTTTTCAAGGGACCAGCAACTTCAATTTAATGTAAAATTTAATTAAATCGAGAGTCGACTGTATTTTTGAGCGCACTTGAAAATTTGTCTCGAAAGAAAAATATAAACAAAAAAAATAAGTTGATTTGAATTTTGAAATTTATTTACATATATTTATTCCTTATATTGGGAAGAAAAATGTTTATACAGAGAAAAATATCTCTATAATGTAAACATGAAAATGTTTTCGATTCGATGAATTTAAAATTGTGAATTTTTCTCTCGCGTCTAATGTACTAATACATCGTGATAGTAAACTGCACTTAGCTCTTGAATCTTTGGAATAAAAAATGCAAGTTTAGAACACCATCCACTCATGATCTTTACGAGTCGCCATAAACTTCTCTCGCTGAGTTCAAGAAGCATATATATACAGTTCTCAGGGGCTACAAATTCCATTAAAACGCAAACACAATAATTATGTGACTTTAAAACAACAGGAAAGAAAAAGAAAACGTATTGTATAAATTTTGTTTCCTCTTACAATCTCTCAAGAAAGTGTAATTTTATTTTATATCAACGTTTTTATCAAGATATTTTTTCCAAATTTGTCAGCATTTTTTCCTCTTTTTTTTAAATCCACTTTTAATTCGTCAAATCTCGCGAGGAATTAAAATTAACTTTTTACTAAATTATTGCCAAAGAAAAGCAACGAATTTGTGATAAGAAAAGGAAATTAACTTTTCTATTATTAATTACTTATTATTATCATTATATTAATTATTATTAATTATTAATTAACTTTTTGCTTTAAACAATTTTTTTTGTGACTAATTTTAGAAAAAAAACTATCAGTAAATATTTATCAGAATTTTTGCTTTAAAAATGATTTTTCTCAAAAATGACAAATAGCAAAAAATAATTAATTTCTAAACGGGGAAAAATAATTAATTTCTACAAAAAAAAAAAATTTTTTAATTAATTTAATATTTTAAATAAAGAGTCAATTCAATTTTTTGAAAAAAAAAATTGAAAAAAAAGACTGAATTGAAAAAAAAGAAAAAATATTTTACTAATTTACTGCAAATAAAAATTCAATTACCACATTAATTCACTGGACGAATTTTCGTTCTAATATTTAAATCCAAACAGTTAAAAAAAAATTCCCACCCAACATGTTTATCTACCATGAGGAAAATAAAAAAAAAAATTTTTTTTTTCAATTGAAATAGAGAGCATTGTTATTTTTTCTATTCTACTTTTTATTCCTTTTGTTTGACCTTTAAACTATTTTGAAATACGTATCGGAAATTTATTGATACTGACAATTGTCTCTTGTGACAGAAAACGAGTTTTCTAGTTTAGTTTCGTAACGTGGATGAAAAAGAGCAAAAAAAAAAAAGGAAAAAAGAAAAAGAAGAAAGAAGAAACAAAAAAAAGTAGAGCTTTTCTTTGATAAAAATAAATGTAACCGGAGAGAGATGAGAGAATAATGTGAAGAGACTCAATTCAATTGGATATGAGATTTTGTACAAGAAGTAAAACCATGTGCAGATGTTTCATGATGACGAAAATATCTTGGCGAAAATGTAGAGTGTGTGTGTGTTTAGTTTGGAAGAGAGAAGGGAGAGAGGGCAAATGCTTTCAAAACAATTATAGCAGCACACCATATATTCTAATGGAACTTGCAGTGCATCGGCTTCCAGAAGACTGAGGCCGGCAACTAATATGCTTACATAAATCAAAATTTATTAAATTAAACGCTCTATTTACTCTTCTCGAGTATTTTTTTTATCCATTTTTCTTTTTTTTTCATTTTTCTCTTTTTCTCCTTTTTTATTTTCCGCCTGTTTCTTTTTTTCCCTTTTACCCTCTTTCTTTTTTCTATTTCCCCTTATTCTTTATTTTTCCCCTTTTTCTCTTTTTTTCTTTTCTCCTTTCTTCCCCTCTTTCTTTCTTTTTCTATTTCCCCCCTTTCTTTATTTTCTTCTATTTTTTCCCTTTCCCTTTCCCTCTTTCTTTTTTTTCTATTTCCCTTCTATATCTCTATTTATTCGTTTTTTTCTCTTTCATTCCCCCCTCTTTTTTCTATTCCCCCCTTCTTTATTTTTCCCCTTTCTATCTTTGCTTTATTTTTGACACTTTCTTTCTTTTTTTCTTTTCTTATTTTATTTTTAAAAAAATAAGAAAAAGGGTATGAAAGAAGAAATTCTTTCTTTCTTTTCTTATTTTTTTCCTTTTTTACCCTCTTTTTTTTCTATTTCCCCTTTCTTCTTTATTTTTTCCCCCATTTTTGTTTTCTTCTCCCTTTCTTCCCTCTTTCTTTTCTATTTTTCCCTTCTTTCTTGTTTCCTATTTTCCTCCCTTTCTTTATTTTCTTCTTTTTTACCTCATTTCTCTCTTCTTTCTTTATTTTGTTGACTTTTCCCTGATTTCCAAACAAAATTTTCACTTTTTCCCTGGCCCTAAAGAATATTCTGCGCTTCACTCAAAAAATTATTAGATACTCAAAAAAATGTTCTATTATATTTATTTACCAATTTCCTTGATTGTAAAATTATTCAAAAACATCAATAACTTAATTTTTAAATAAATATTTATTCTTTTATTATTTTTCCATGGGAACTGAGATTTTCAAAATTTTTCATTCAAATCTTTTCACAATTTTTAAATAACATTCTTCTTTAAATAAATTATTCCTATTATTATTTTTAATAATTTTTGAAAAAGTTCTTCTTTGAGCATTTTTAAATATCCATTTGTTTAGAATTTAATTTTACGTAAAATTTCAATTACTTACGAAAATTCTTCAATTAAATATTACATTAGAAAACAAAAACTTTAAATAATTTGTAAAAATTTCTATTTAGCTTTTTGAAAAAAATTAGTTTCATGGAATTTTTAATTAAAAGTATGAAATATTCAAATTTTCAAAGATTTTAATTTGAAACCTTTTCAAAATTCAACTATTTTGTAAAAATTGAAATTATTCGTAACATCTTTAAAATTTCAATTATTATTTAAAACTTTAACTGAAATTAATTTTTAAATAATTTTTTATTAGAAAATTCTACGAGAATTCAATTATTTAAATACAAACATAGATAATTTATTGAATAATTGAATTAAAATTGAATTCTTATCATAATTTTATCAACAAATTTTTAAATAATGGAATTCATTCGACGAATTTTAATGACAGTTTTAAAAATAATTTCATTTTTCGAGAAGTTTAATTAAAATTGTATTAAAAATAATTGAAATTCAGCAATGAGCCTTTTATTATTTATGAAAATAATTGAATTATTGCGGAAAATTTTATAAAAAAAAGTTTCAAACAATTGATTTTTTTTCAAAAAAATTTATGCAAACTCCATTTTTATTTTTTAATAATTGAATTCCTTGTGAAATATTTTTATTATTTTAGAAAATAATTGAATATTCCTGTACAATTTTGTCAAAATTGCTTTTAATTTTTAAATAATTGAATTCCTTTGAGAAATTTTATTAAAATAATAGATATACAAATTATTGAATTAAAAAAAAGGAAAATAATATTTAAAATTTTGCAATGAATTTTATTAAAAATTTTGAAAATAATTGAATTTTTCTGATGAATATTGTTATTTATGAAAATAATTGACTTCCTCCGAATGATTTTATTATTTATGAAAATAATTAAATCCCTGAAAAGAATCTTAAAATTTTGTAAAAATAATTGAATTACTGCGAAGAATTTAATACCAAATTGAATAATAATTGGATTCCTGTGGAATTTATATATATTTTTTTTTAAAATAATTAAATGATTATGTAGAATCTTGTCACAATTTTTCTTTAATAATTGAACTCTTTAGGGAAATTTTATTAAAATAGTAGAATATTTGAAAATCATTGATTTTTGAATTAAGAAAAAATTTTGAAAATAATTGAAATTTTGTCATAAATTTTATTTAAATTTTTGAAAATAATTGAATTCTTGTGTTGAATACTATTATTTATAAGAATAATTGAATTTTGCAATATGAATTTGATTGAAATTCTTGAAAATAATTGAATTTTGTCAAAGAATTTTGCTTTTCAATTTATAAAGATAATTGAAATGTTGTCAATTCTCTTTTAATTTTTTGAAAATAATTGAATTTCTGCGAAGAATTTTATTAAAATTCTTGAAAATAATTGAATTTTGTCAAAGAATTTTGCTTTTCAATTTATAAAGATAATTGAAATGTTGTCAATTCTCTTTCAATTTTTTGAAAATAATTGAATTTCTGCGAAGAATTTTATTATTTATGAGAAGAATTGAATTTTGCAATATGAATTTTATTAAAATTCTTGAAAATAATTAAATTTTGTCAAAGAATTTTGCTTTTCAATTTATAAAGATAATTGAAATGTTGTCAATTCTCTTTCAATTTTTTGAAAATAATTGAATTTCTGCGAAGAATTTTATTATTTATAAGAATAATTGAATTTTGCAATATGAATTTTATTAAAATTCTTGAAAATAATTGAATTTTGTCAAAGAATTTTGCTTTTCAATTTATAAAGATAATTGAAATGTTGTCAATTCTCTTTCAATTTGTTGAAAATAATTGAATTTCTGCGAAGAATTTTATTATTTATAAGAATAATTAAATTTTGCAATATGAATTTTATTAAAATTCTTGAAAATAATTGAATTTTGTCAAAGAATTTTGCTTTTCAATTTATAAAGATAATTGAAATGTTGTTAATTCTCTTTCAATTTTTTGAAAATAATTGAATTTCTGCGAAGAATTTTATTATTTATGAGAATAATTGAATTTTGCAATATGAATTTTATTAAAATTCTTGAAAATAATTGAATTTTGTCGAAGAATTTTGCTATATTCATTTATTAAAATAATTAAAATGTTGTCAATTCTTTTTAGATTTTTGGAGAAAATAATTGAATTTCTTAGAAGAATTTTATTACTTTTGAAAATAATTGAATTCTTGTGATGAATATTGTTATTTATGAAAATAATTGAATTTTATGAATTTCCTGAATATCCTTGAATTTTCTCGAAGAATTTTAATATTTACTAAGTTAGTTAAATTCTTTCAAAGAATTGCGTTAAAATTTTTAAAATCGAAAATTGAAACTAATTTTAATAAAATTGAAATTAAAATTAAGAAAAAATACTTTATTAAATGATTTATAAGTAATAACTATATGGCAGTTTTTCAATAGAATGAAGTTATTTAAAATAAATTATTGTCAGAAATAGAAAAATTGAAAATTATTTTTAGAATTCGTGATAATTTCATAAATTTTTTGAGGCAGAAACAAAACAAAAATTTAGAATTTTCTTATAAATTCTAAACATTTAATTTTTTCCATTTTAATAAAAATCCCTGACATTTCCCTGATTTCCCTGACCAATTCTACTTTCCCTGATTTTTCCTGAATACCCTGATTTTCCTGCCCTGTGGCAACTCTGTTTTTTTTTAATTAAAAAAATTTGATTTACGTATTAAAAAAAAAATCTTTTTTTAAAAATTAAAAAGAAGATTTTAAATGGCGCTGAAAGTTTCTTGACATAAATTCTTGAAGAAGTACCATAAAGTAGAATAATGGCAAATCTGAGGGCGCACGTTCCAAACGATTCTGAGATAATTCTCTTAGTGCAACCACTTTACGATTTGATGATGTTTCCTTTTCCTTGAGGTATTCTCTCTCTCTCACTCTATTTCTCTCTCTATCTCTATCTCTCTCTTCTGTGTATAACCTTACGTGCATAATTCGATATCAGTAAATCCCAGTTATATGTGTGTCAATTCGAGAGAAAATTAGTGAATAGTCTAAAGTGACATTATATGCATAGCATACAAAGGCATATATAGGTTTTGTGTTTATATATATTTTATATATATAGGACTTATATATTAGGTGTAGTCTAGAGAGAATTGCACGCGAATTAAGATGCAGTTTCCTTGGTAACAGATTAAGTTGCGCACGAATATAACTCTATTAAATATATATATATATATATATGTGATATTCCTGACAATAATAAGCTAACCTTATACATTTCAAAAGAAGATGATTGGATCGTTTGAAACCCATTGTGCTCAACGACCGTTTCAATTCTTCTTTATAAAACTCACATTCTTTCGATAAAAAATTAAATTTCCAACATTAAATGTACGATAATGATTCTATTATTCGAACTACGATTCTTCTCTTTTTTCGCGACAATTTTTTTTTTTAAAAGAAACAATTTTTCCTTCTACAAGTAAATTTTATGTCAATCGTTATTATAAAGATTTCAAAATCAATTTTTCTAAAACAGAATTCTTTTTTCTTGGAACAATTTTTTTTTTCAAATTGTATATATATTAAAAAATAAAACTAAACGTATTTTTTTATTTTCTTATTGACTGAAAATCGTGGAAGTTGTAACATTTTTAAGTTCAATTTCTTGAGAAAGCCGAGGACTTTTTAGAAAAGTTGAACTTAAAACTATCACAAATTCCACAATTTTCATTCAATAAGAAAATAAAAAAATACGTATCTTCTTATTTTTCACATGGAATTCGAAAAAAATTGTTCCGAGGAAAAATAAACTTTTAATGACAATTTCACCTGGAATGCTCCATTTAATTTAATTTTAAAAATCTAAAAAGAATTAATTGAATTTCTTTTGTTATTAATATTTTCTATTTACAAACAAATAAATAATTCAGTAGACTCTGAAATAAATATATTTTTATACAACTCAAATAAAGATTATATTTGAGTTTAATAAAATTTATTTGATTCAAATAAAATTTATTTGAGTCAAATAAAATTTATTTGAGTCAAATAAAATTTATTTGATTCAAATAAAATTTATTTGAGTCAAATAAAAAAGTAGATTTTGTTACAGAACTTTTTAGAAAAAATTATTTGTTTTAAATAGAACTTAATTTAATTTAAATAAAAAGAAATAAAATTTATTTTATAAAATAAATAATTTTGTAGGTTCGGAGAGAAATTTATCTTGTACACCCAGAGAAAAATTTTATAATAAAATTCTGAACGTTTAAATTTGAAATTTTGATTTGAAAAAGAATATTAAAATTAAGTTTTTTTTCTTTACAAATCAAACCTTTTTCAAAAATAATTAAAAAGAGTTTCCTTTGTAAAAAATCACAAGAGAAATAAAAATTGAATATTTATTTATTTGTTAAAAAACGAAAGAAGGAAAAAGAAATTGTTTTGAAAATAAACTAACATATATATTTGTCACTAAATTGCAGGGTTGTTTGAATAACAAAAAGAGAAGAATATACATATATAAATTTAAATCATAAAAAATTTGATATCATTGAGATTAAAGTATTAAATATTAAAGACCTCTCTCTCTCTCTCTCTCTCTCTCTCTCTCTCTCTCTCTCTCTCTCTCTCTCTCTCTCTCTCTCTCTCTCTCTCTCTTTCCCGCGCAGTGGAAAATATTCACGAGTTTTGAAATTAAACTTTTTGAAATTACCTTTCAGTATAATTAAAAGCCTTTATATAGTTTTTGACACAATATAGAATATTATAACTGAACAATGCAAATCGCGTCACGAAACTTAAAAGCCTCTCGCAGTATTTTCTATATTTATTTAAAATTCTTATTAAATATATGCATAATTATTATTTTATTTCACATTTCAAAAATAATTCATTAATTACATTTTACTGAATACAATAATTATCAAAATAATTTTATACATTATAATAATAATTTTATATAATAATTATAATAATAAAAAATATTTTTTATTAACTTTCAATGATTTATTGACAAATACAATAAAAAAAAAATTAATACAAAATTTTTCCAAACAAAAAAAAAAATTATCAACTAATTTTGTCGCTATAATAAAAAGACAAAGCAAAAAAAATTGATCAATTAGAAAGGAGGGGAGAAATATAATAAAAAAGACAATCAATTATTGTCAGATCATTATTTAAAACTAGTCAGTTATTGCTGTCGACATTTTGTCAATAAAACAATCCGTTAATGTCAAATCATTATTTATAAAAAAAAAGAAATAAAAAGAAAATAAAAAAAATATAATCCATTTGTTGTTGACATGTTGTGAATAAAATTCTTCTTTTTTTTATATATATTTTTTTTACAGTATTTGATTTGGATTATAATTAAGATTTATTAGGTGTACTAAATTACCCATACAGACGTAATAATAAACAATGATGAATTATTATATTCCACGTAAATAATAAACTAAAAATTGAGTTCTTCTCTTGTTGCAAAAAAAAAACCGAAAATTTCGAAATTTATTGGAATATAAACGAAATGACAGAATTTATTTATTTGTAATTACAAAGCCAAAAAAAAGAGTAATAAATTATTAATAATAATTACCTTTTATTATTATTGTTCAATTATTATTGTTTTTATTTTTATTATTTTTTATTGTTATTATTGTTATTATTTTTTATTGTCATTATTTTTATTATTTTTTATTGTTATTATTGTTATTATTTTTTATTGTCATTATTTTTATTATCATTATTATTAAAGTAAATTGCTAATATAATTAAAAAATACAGAAAATAATTATACAAGAGGAAAATATTAACAAAAAGCTGAAAATTAATTTCAAAGGCTACAATATTATTAAGTTGTAGTATTTTTAATATTTATGTATATGTATACATATAGTTTTTAAATAAATTATGCATTTACAAACTATAAAATGAAATTTACTGACGCCTGCAACAGTTTATATTTGTGCTCATAAAATGCATCCTGTTATTTCTGTTAAACACCGAATACACACAATACACATATATAGTGTGTGTACATGTGCCTGAAAACGTCAAAATATTCAAGTCTCGCACGTCGTTTGGAAAATTGTGTATTTTTCAAAAATAATATAACAAAAATTTTCTATGTATAATATATTTGAAAGTATATATATAGATATACACACATAGCACAACACAATGATTGCATAAAATATAACGTTGTGATATACATCATTTTTGAACGAAAATTTCAACTCTTCCGGAAAAAGATTTTATAAGATCGTTTCGCACTTGTTAAAATGTAACGTTTGATGTATCTCACACAGCTGATCTTTTATACATATTACACATTGGCGACAGGCAGACGACAACGAGGATAATTTTGAAAAATCAGCGAGACCTTGCCAGAAAGAACGTATTTGGAACAGTGTCAGACGTGAAAAGGTCAAACTTGCTGTTGAAAATTATATATTATTATTATTATTATTACTATTATTATTATTTTCGCTTTTTCCCCAATACGCGCCAATGCACTTTGAGAATAAGAAAAAATTGCCACATTTTTTTTATTCAAACAAAATATTATGTCAAATATTATATTTATTATAACAAAAATATTATATTTTGCTTTTTTAAATTAAAGCTGTATACGCCATTAATTAAAATAAAAACAAAAAAATAAAATGATATTAATAAATAGTGGAAAAAATCGTAATAATTTTAGTCAATAATAATAAATAATAATAATAACAAAACAAGCAATTCTCTGCATTAATTTGTTTGTTTTGAAAATTAATTTTTGTGGGTTATTGTCATTTTTTTTTAACGTAAAAAAACCAAAAAAAAACTCGTTTTATTCACTTCAAAAAATTGACAAAAATCCCATTCCATATTTTTTATTTTCCTGACTTTTTCCTAATTTTCATCAAAAATATTTACTTTTTTCTTATCCTGCTAATGAATTAAATTCCTGCAACGAATTTTATTGTTCATCAAAGAACTTAAAATATATTTTTTTCTTTTTATTTCAAGTATCAACGGGCTTACAAAATAAAAAACGCCCTTTCGTACAAAGTACTAATATATAAGAAAAGGAAAAAAAGAGACAAAAAATTACAATGAATAGTTAATTAATTATTTGATTACGCTGTGTAATATTTAAATAATAAGTTTAAATAATAAATAATAAATTTAAATAATAATATTAATAAAAAATAATTTAATTCTTGCGAAGAATTTTATAAAATTTTTTAAATAATTCATTTCTTTCGAATAATTTTATATGCAAATTCTATTTTAAATAATTGAATTGATGAAAATTTTTATTATTCATGAAAAGAATTGAATTCTTATGAAAATTTTTACAAAACATTTTTTAAATAATTGAATTTTGTTTGGAAATTTTATGAAAATAGTAGATATTGAAAATCATTGAATTGTGAAAAGTTTTTAAAGATAATTAAATTTTACAAAGAATTATATTAAAAAATTTGTCAATAATTGAATTTCTATGGGAAATTTTATTGAATTTTTTTGGAAAATAATTGAATTCCTGAAAAACATTTTATTATTTATGAAAATAATTGAATTCTTGCGAACGATTTATTAGAATTTTTTTATAATAATGAAATTTTCAAGAAGAAATTTATTATTTTTAAAAATAATTGAATTATTGCGATGAATATTGTTATTTATGAAAATAATTGAATTTTGAAAAGAATTTTATTAAAATACCTCAAAATAATTGAATTTTCGGGAGTAATTTTCTTATTTATCTTTAATAATTGAATTCTTTCGAAAAATTATTTGTGTAAATAAGTGAATTTTTAAAAAAAATTTTATTAAAATTTAAAAAATAATTGAATTATTTGAAAAAATTTTTTATTAAAATTGTATTTAAAACAATTAATTTCTTTCGAATAAGTTTATTAAATTTTTGAAAATAATTATTCAATCCTCCCAAAAAATATTAAAAAACCATTTTTTTAAGTAATTAATATTTTCGAGGAACTGAAATTAAATTTTTATGAAATAATTACATTTTTTGAGCAATTTCTGTAAAATTGTATTAAAAATAATTGAAATTCTGCTATGAATTTTATTATTTATGGAAATAATTGAATAGTTGTTAGGAATTTTATTATAATTCTCAAAAATAATTGAATTACAGAGAAGAATTTTATTAATATTTGAAAATAATTGAATTGTGATGAATATTGTTATTTATGAAAATAATTGAATTTTGAAAAGAATTTTATTAAAATACCTCAAAATAATTGAATTTTTGGGTAATTTTCTTATTTATCTTTAATAATTGAATTCTTTCGAAAAATTATTTGTGTAAATAATTGAATTCTTAGAAAACATTCTATTGAAAAAAAAATAATTTAACTATATTTCAAAAAAATTTAATTAAAATTGTATTTAAAATTTTAAAACAATTAATTTCTTTCGAACAATTTTATTAAACTTTTGAAAATAATTATTTAATCCTTCCAAAAAATATTCAAAAAACATTTTTTTAAATAATTGATTTTTTCGAGGAATTGGAATTAAGTTTTTAAGAATAAATACATTTTTTGAGCCAATTCCTGTAAAATTGTATTAAAAAATAATTGAAATCCTGCTATGAATTTTATTATTTATGAAAATAATTGAATAGTTGCCAGGAATTTTATTATAATTCTCAAAAAATAATTGAATTACAGAGAAGAATTTTATTTTTTTTTTTTTGAAAATAATTGAATTTTGGCAATTATCTGTAATTTCTTCAAAATTGAATTTTTTTTTAGTGTTTTCAACAAAAATTTAAATTAGTAAATTTTTAACTTCTATTATTTTTAAAATTGTTAATTTTATTTAAAAAAGGTAGTAAGAACTAAGAAGTTAGTTAGTTGTATTTAATTTTAATTTTTATTGTATTATAATGAAAAAAAATTTATTTGATTCAAATAATGCCGTTCACTTGCACTTATTCTCAAATAAATATTTACTTTTGAATTAAATAATTTTTATTTAAGTTCATTAAATTGTATTTGATTCAAATGCTGAAATTATTGATTTAAATAAAGTTTATTTGACTTAAATGAAATTCATGTAATTCAAGTTAATATTTATTTGACTCAAAGTAAAATTTATTTGGTTCAAGTAAATATTTATTTGAGAATAGACAATAATAACAACAAAATAATAATAATATAAATAATATAATTGATTATTTAAATGAAATACATTTTTTTTAGTGCAATAATAAAAATAATAATTGTTATTATTATTACAACTACAATTTTATTATTATTTAATTATTATTATTATTAGCATTATTATCATTTTTTTTATTACTTATTATTACCTTTTTATTATGATTATTATTGTTATTGTTGTTGTTATATTATTGTTTTATTTATTTTGTTTTATTTATTTTTATTTATTTTATTTTATTTATTTAAACTTGATTTAGAATATAAATTCAGCAGAGTTTTAATTTATCTAGTCTGTAGCTGGCAGAGAATTATGTAATGTAATTCTTTAAAGTGATTCTTAAAGCTTAAACTATATCGATGGTTGAGAGACACTATTCAATTGATTTAAAGGGAAGTGTTAATTTAATGAGAGAGAAACGAACAATCGTGTAAGCTTAATGTTGCGGCTAATAATAAATAGTTGCGTAAAATAAGATTAATTTTAATCAAGTTGCTAATTACTTATAAATATCTCATCGAAATAATACAATAATTTTTAATTAATTAACAATTTACTATTTTTCTTCATAATAAATTTGTAATAAATTTTATTTATTTATCATTTACAATAAATTATATAAAAATAAAAAGTAGTAAATATAAACTCTAAAATAAAACTAGTAAATATAATCTCTAAAATGAAACTAGTGAATAATTAATTCATTATGACAATAAAAAACTAGTAAATAATTTATTAATAACGAATAAATTTAGTTCGAGTCCTGATAATTTATGGTCGAATCGAATATTTCTACATGGAACTTGCAGAAGAAATAAAGAAAAATATAATTAAAAATTTAAAATTGAAAATTAGATTTCATATTTTTTTAATCAATTATAGAAAATGAAAAGGAGAGAATGTAATTCAAATAATTGTTCGAGATGAAGAGACGAGAAATTTCTTATAATTGATTTGAATTAAATTTATAATTCAAATTATTCTAGCCATCCATCGGGAAATTTTCAATTTCCGTAGGATCACTTTTGATGTTCATGTTATTTCTCTCTTTCTCTCTCTCTCTCTCTCTTTTACCATAATATCAAAAAATACATTTCTCTCTCTATCTCTCTAAAATTGTATGGAATTGTTCATTATCTTTTAAAACTCGAAAAGCTCATTTCCTCTCTGAAGTGAATCAATATTTTCTTTATACGAGTATATTATTTTTTAATTTGACAAATTGACAAAAAAAAAAAGAAACAGAAAAATACAAAACGGAAAAAAATATTTGACAAACATTTAAAAAAAAAAAACATAAAAACCGAATAAAGAAACAAAAAGTACTTGACAATAAAAACGAAAAATGATATAATTGACAACAATTTCCATATACTATTTCGTCTGCGTTTATTTATTTATTAAAACTGATAAATTCTTTTTATTTTTTCGTGATTTATTTTCCAAAACGAAAAAAAATCGTGAAAATAGTGGAATTTTGTTATTCTTTTGCTTTGACACGTCCGATAAAATTTATTACTATGAAAAATAAAATAAAAAAATAACAAAAATTACTATATAAAATTTATGCTTCTAGTGATTGAAACTGTCTCATTAATTAAAAGTACCACTGATTAAAATTTACCCTACAATTAAAATAATAATGAACGAAATTTACCAACAATTGAAGCGATGATCGGAATTTATCAAACGAAGTTTGAAGGAATTAATTTCACATTTCTTTGGAATTTAATAATTTAAGCTTGAATTGATTAATTAAGAAAATATTTTTATAATAAATAAATAAATAATTAATAAATTAGGAAATAATTAATAAATTAGGAAATAATTAATAAATTAATAAGTAATAAATAAAATTACATATAGCTAAAAATTACAGAATAGAATACAATTTATTCATTAATTTATAATTATTAAAATGAAATTGTTAATTAGAATATTTTTACAGTTGATAAATTTACTAATAAGCAATAAATTAATTTCTAATGAATGAAAATTAAATTTTTAATTGAAAATAATTAATTTTTAATTAAAAAATAATTTATAATTAAAATATGATTTACAGTATTGAAAATCAATATTTACAATGAAGACTGAATTTATATTAAAAATATATTTTTCAACTAAAATACAATTTATATCCGAAATATAATATATTAAAATAGTAGGTGGTCACTTTTTCTAAAAAATATTTTCTAATCCTTTTTGTCTAAAAAAAAGCAATTTCTAATGAAATCTGTTTTCTAAAAAAGGTTTTTTCTTAACAAGTTTTGATTTCTAAAAAAGTTTTTCTAAAAAGTTGTGATTTCTAATATTTATTTTTCTAAAATTTGTAAAATTCCATAATTTTGATAAAAGTTAGAAAATTGTTTAAAAAGTTAAGATTAAGAAATAGAAACTATTTTGCATATTTTCTGTTTCTCAATCAATTTTGTTTAAAAAAATTTTTTTTCTTTTTAAAAAAGGTAGAAAAAATTTTATAAAATTACTATTTTTTCTCACAATTTGTTAACAAAATTCTGTTCTTCTTTGAAAAAAAAAAAAAATAAAAATTTGCATCATTTTTATTCAAAAATTTCGAAAATTAATTTATTTACAAAACATTTCTTTAAAAAATTTTAAATATTTTTAGAAAAAAAATTTCTATAATTTCTATTTGTTAATTACGATTTTTATCTAGATTATTTTTAAGTTTTGTTAAAAAATTTGCCAAATTTCTATTTTTTATTTTAATTTTAAAATTTTTTTTAAAGAAATCTCAAGTACTTCTTTTAAAGAATTAAAAAATTTTCGTAAATTTTATTTTTTAATCATTCGTTATTTTAAAAATTGAATATTGTTAGAAATTTTTTTTTTTGAAAATTACCTTTATTTTAAAAAGAAATTTTTAGAAAATTACCTTTATTAGAAGGAAGAAAATTAGAAAATCACTTTCATTAAAAAAAAAAGTTTTTCAGAAATTCACCCTTATAAGAAAAAAAATTTTTAGAAAATAAAAAATTAGAAAATTTGTTTTAGAAAAACTGTACTCCAACCAAAATAAATAAAATAAATTATTATAATAATAATATAATATAATATATAATAATAATATATTATTAAAATATTAAAATAAATAATATAAATTATTATAATAAATAAATAAATAAAATATAATTTACATTCAAAATATAATTTATAATTAAAATTTAATTCATAATTAAAATATTATTTACAATTAAAATATACCTAATTTATAATTACAATATAATTTATAATTTAAATTTAATTTATAAGTAAAATTTAATTTATAATTAAAATATAATTTATCCAGTTAAAAAGTACACAGAGCCTAAAATTGAATTTCTAATAAAAAAATTAATTTCCAATTCAAAATTTAATATTATTTTTTTTCATATATTTAATCAACGAGATCGATCGGGTAATTACCATCAAATTAGTAGAACAATATAAACTGTTATAATTATTCAAAACCCGTTCTCTATTACAATATCTCTCTTGAGATTAATTTTTGTCTCAAGAGTAATGAGAAAATTCCGATATCACGAAAGGACATATATTGATTAATTTTATGACAATGTATTAATTATCACAATAATAATAACAATAATAATGCAACCCTCCATACATATTGTCTCACTTCCACTTCTTCATCTCATGTCATCTTGAGATTTACTATCTTTCATCGACTATATATCTACTGTTAAGTATCATCATCATGTTTATGGGCGAGGGAGAGGGGAGAGATCTCAGAGAGCTTTAAGTCTTATATATCTTTCGGAAGCACGTGCTTTTACTGAGGCTATTGACGTGTTTAATTTGCCATGCCTCATTCCCCAAAGAAAACTAGACCAAAAATTGCAACTTCCTTGTAATGAGTAGTTCGTGTAAAGTGTATGTACCTTCACTAATATGTACACTGTTTATCTTTGTATTTTTTTAAGGGTTTTTTTTTTTTAAAGTTTCTTCGTGGAAAAATTTTAAAGATTTTTTTTCTTGGTAATATTTTGTACTTTGGTATTTTTTATGGTCGAGTCGAGTAAATATTAGTGAAGGAAATAATAATTATGTGACTATAATGATAATATAATTTTAATTATATTTATTATTTATATATTTATATTTTTTATATTTTTAGTATTTTTTGTATTTTTTATATTTTTTTATTTTTTATATTTTTTATATTTTTTTAATTTTTATTTTTTTTATATTTTTTATATTTTTTATATTTTTTAATTTTTTATATTTTTTATATTTTTTTAATTTTTATTTTTTATATTTTTTATATTTTTTATATTTTTATATTTTTATATATTTTTATATATTTTTTAATATTTTTTTTAATTTAATAATTATACTTTGATTCCTAAACGTTTTTTTTAACTAAATTTTTTATATTTTATATATTTTTTATATTTTTATATATTTTTATATATTTTTTAATATTTTTTAATATTTTTTAATATTCTTTTTAAATTTAATAATTATACTTTGATTCCTAAACGCTTTTTTAACTAAATAATCACTAATTAAGGGCATTTGAACCATTATGACGTCACAATTTGTGCAAAGCACGTGTTCTAAAATTGTGACGTCATAATGGTTCAAATACCCTTAATCAAAATTAATCAAAAACGAAAATTAATAAAGCGATAATTATTAATTATTAGTAATAAATAAATGTAAATAATAAATAATAATAATAATAATAAATAAATAAATAAATAATAATAATAATTTAATAAATGTAAATTAATGAAATGAAAATAAAAAACAAAGTAATAAAAAAAGGTATAAATAATAAGAATTTTAATATGTAATTCATTAATTATTATTAATGAATTAAATATTAAAATTCTTATCATTACTTTTCATTGTCATTACTAATTTTTGTTTTGTTTAAAGTTCACATAAAAAAATTTTAACGAAAATTAATAAATAAAAGTTGATGGCAATTATTTTTCGTTATAATTATTAATTTTCATTCTGTAAATATTTTTAATCAAAAAAAACTAATAAAATGAAGTTAGTGTTGTTTTATTCCAATGTTTTGTTTTAAAATTCGAATTTTTATGTCAAAAGTTTGACAGTTAATTTGTAAATGTTTGTAAATAATAAAATAAGTGGGGTTTTTTTTTTTTAATAATATTATTCAAAGTTTCTAAAAAAAGTAATTAAATTTTGGAAAAATTGCGGTTCAAATTTTTCATAAAAAATTTTTCCAATGATTTAACATTGAAAGTATTTGGAAATTTTAAGCAAATAAAGAACAATAAGTATTTATTTAAATATTTATTTTACAAAAATGATTGAAATTTGAAAGATTTAATTTGGAAATTCTGAAAAAAATTAGGTTTTTGAAAAAGAGTACCTAATTAACATTTTTAAAGATACACTTGAATTCTCAAAAATAATTTTAAAAAATAATTGAAACAATTGAAAATTTTGTGAAATTTTGTATTTTAAAGAATTTTTTTCATCTTTAAAAATTATCTATAAATAATAATTAAATATAATTGTATTTTTGAAAATACATTTATTTTATAAATTTACAAAAAATATTTTATTTAAAATTTAAATAATTCAATTCTCATGGTTGAATTTTGATAGGAATTGATGAAAAAAAAATTACAGTTATAATTTTAGAAAATAATTGAATATTTAAAATGTCAGAACATAAACTTTATGAATTAATTAGATTTTAAAAAGTTTTTAAATGAAATTCCTTGAAAATTTAAGGAAAGAAAAAGTATAAAAATAATTAAAATTTATATTTTAAAAAATTATTAATAACATTATTTTTCTTTAAAAATTCTTTAAAGTTTTACAATAACTTTATTCAAAAATTCTAAAAAAAATAATTGAATTTTGGAAAAATTACAGTTGCAACTTTTAGAAATAATTCAATTTCATGAGGTATTTTTATTGAAATTATTTGAAATTTTAATTTCTGTGGAAAAATGAATAAGAATTTGTTTTTAATTTTTTGTTTAACAAAATTGTATTGAAGTTTTGAATAATTTAATTTAGAAATTCCGAAAAAATTTGTTTCTTAAAAAAATGTAATTAAAATTTTTTAAAAATAATTGTATTTCCGAAAATAATTTTAAAACATTGAAACAATTGAATATTTTGTCAAATTTCATCGGAATTATATTTTTAATAAATTTCATTTGTTTACATTTAAAAAAAAACTTATTATTTAATAAAAAAATATTCAGGTTGCTGTTATTTATAAATAATAATTAATGAAACAAATATTAAATATTGAAAAAATTAATAAGAGAAAAATTAATTAATAAAAGATAATGAACAAAAATTAAAAGCAGATAATGTTGAAACGAAAATTTATTAATAATAATAAATGAAACAAATACTAAAAGTTGAAAAATTAATTAAACGAAATTTAACAAAACAAAAATTGATTAATAAAAGATAATGAACGAAAATTAATTAACAAAGGATAACGAATCAAAATTAAAAGTAGATAATAATAAAATGAAAATTTATAAATAATATAATGAATGAAACAAATACTGAAAAAATGAAAAATTACTGAAAAATTAATGAAAAATTATAAATAAGTAAAAAATAAAAAAAGTACTCAATAAATATTCAATAAAAATTTCGAAACAAAAAGATTTAGAGAAGAAGTGGTAAAAAAAAGAAAATAAATCAATTCAAATACAGGAGAAATTATTTAAACGAAACGTGAGGATCGCCTCTATAATTCGACACTCGTTGAATTTTGTAAACACAATTAACACACAAATTTTCCAGCAAAATCTAATTCACATGCTCATTTGGAAAATTTAAACATTAATTTCAAGTGATTTTCAACTAACTTGTACTTCCGAAATCGAAATATCGATTCTCCTTCTAACCATATAATTATGGACATTGAAAATTTCCGAAAGAAAATAAACATTTCCTTTGTGTATAATATACTGATAATTATCTCTCGAATTATCTTCAAAAGTTCGCAAAGAAAATTTTTTCTAAAAAGCAATAAAAAAAGTCATTTCAAGAATTCTAATTTTTCTTTTTATAATTTATTTACTATTTTGTAATTTTACTATTTTGTAATTTTTTTATTTTTATTTTTTTATCTAAAAATAATATATTGCAAAATATTCTTTTTAGTCATTTAACAATGTATTCAGTTTGTGATAATTAACATTTTTTATATGTGGTTAGGAAGAATTAACATATACTTCAAAAATATACAAAATTCCCTTAGGAATGAGAGGGGGGGGGGGTTTATGTCGACATGCTTCGTTCTCACAAAATATGTAAATCTTTCTCGTTCATAGGAAGAAGAAATAAAACTTTTATTATACATATACTGAAACTTTATATCATAATTAGAGGATTCTTCCTGCTTTTGAAAATAATAAAAAAAGAAAGAAACAGAAAAAATGGAAAAAAAAGGAGAAAAAAAGAAAAAGAATGACAAACTAATGAAGTATTAAAACATCAATCTCGGAAATTGATATTTATCTAGGTTCTTAATAAAAATTATTAACTCTAATATCTTTCTCTCATTTTTTTAAAAAAACTTTTAACATTTTTTAATTTTTTTTTTTGTATGTATTTTTTTCCTCTGTTAATTTTCATTTTATGACAATTACTTTACAACCAGTATTATATCAAAATAATAATAAAAATGAAACTAAAACTGAAACTATTACCGCACTGACAATGAAACTATTATTATTGGTGTTAAATGCAGGGAGAATTGTTTCTGGAATTGACAACAATTGTAATTATTTTATTACTGTTAATGATAATAACTATTATTTCATAGCTATTAATAATTATTATTTTGTTACTATAAATAATTGTAACTAATATTTTGTCATTGTAAATAATAACTACTATTTTATTACTTATTCGTTAATATTAAGTTATTAAATTGCTAATTGATAATAACTATTTATTTTGTCACTATAAATAATTACTAGCAAAAATTAGCGCGGCTAACTTCTGTTTTTAAAATAAAATTAGCAATTTTAAAAATAATAGAATTTAAAAATTTTCTAATTTCAATTTTTGTTGTAAACACTAAAAAAAATTCAATTTTGGAGAAATTACAAATAATTGCAGAATTTCAATTAATTTAAAAAAAAAAAAAAAAATAAAATTCTTCTTGTAAAGTTCAACTATGTTCAAAATTTAAAAAATTTCTCGTAAAATCCCAATTAACTTTATAAATAACAAAATTCTTCTCCAAAGTTGAATTATTTTCATAAATGTCAAAAAAAATTCTTGTCCTAATTTCAATTATTTCCAAAGAAATTTTATAATTTCAATGATTTTCAATATTTAATATTTTAATAAAATTTTCCCCAAAAAAAATTAAATTATTAAAAAAAAATTTTAATAAAATTGTATGCAAACATTTAATTATTTTCATAAATAATAAAAATTACACAGAAATTCAATTATTTTCATAAATAATAAAATTTTTTTTTAAGGAATTCAATTATTATTTTCATAAAAAATAATTTAAAATTCGAGAAAATAATAATTGAATTAAAATGATGAAAATAATTTTGATGAAGTTACAGTAAAAATATTCTCATGATATAAAATAATGATTTTATCTCTCGGTCATTTTTAATTATTAGAAAACATGAAGAAATCGATCACTCCGAGTCTTCGACTCGGAGCAATCGATATCTTCATGTTTTATAACAATTTTTTTTAAATTGTTTAATTTCAAAAAGGTTTGTATTTGAAATTTTTGATTGTCTTAATTTCTGTGGAAAATCCTGTTTCCAAAAATAGAGAATAAAAATGAGAATTTTGCAAATATTTTTCTTCTTTTTCCAAAACAAAATAATAATTTTGTTAAAAAAATTGTGATTCATAAACAAAAATAATGCAAAATGAATAAATTTTTGAAAGTAAATAAATTCTCGCAAAAAAATTGTTTTGAAGAATTTATTTTAATTTTTTATAACAAAATGGAGTTTTTTTAATAATTTATTTTGGAAATTTTAAAAGTATAATTAAATTTTATGAAGAATTTCTTTCATGTTTTCAAAATAAATCCTGTGTGTTAATAACTATGTAATTCAAATATTTGACGATTGAAATTTATTAAATTGAAATAATTGAATTTTTGTGAAGAATTTTACAATTTATAAAAATAATTGAATTGTTTCGAAGAAGTTTATTTAAATTTTTGAAAATAATTGAATTGTTTTGAAGAATTTTATTAAAATTTTTGAAAATAATTGAATTGTTTTGAAGAATTTTATTAAAATTTTTGAAAATAATTGAATTGTTTTAAAGAAATTATTTCAATTTTTTATTTTTGGAAAATAATGGAGATTTTTAAAATAATTTTTAATAAAAATTTTGAAAGGAAATTAAATTTTATAAAGAATTTTTTAAAAGTTTTTTTTAAATAATCACGTTTAATTAATAATTGTAATCAATTATTTAATTATTACATTTTTTCTGAAATTATTTATAGAAAATTAAATTCTTTTAAATAATTATATTATTGTTTTAGTATCTAAATAATTTAATTTTTTTAAAGAAATTCTTGAAAATAATAAAGATTTTTTTTAAATAATTTTAATTTGCAAAAGTTTTATCAAAACTTTTGAGAATAATTGAATTCCTGAGAAGAATGTTACTATTTATAAAAATAATTGAATTTTTTCGGAGAATGTTATCAAAAGTTTAAAAACTAATTAAATTCTTTCGAAAAATTGTTTTAAAAATAATTGAGTTCCTACGGAGAATGTCATTATTTAAGAGAATAATTGAATTTTTGCGAAACATTTTATCAAAATTTTAGGAAATAATTAAATTTTTTCGAAAAATTGTATTAAAAACTTTTCAAAATAATTGTATCCTTTCATGAAATTTAATTTTATTAAAATTGTTTTGAAAATAATATTGTTTCTTCTGCGAAGAATTTTAATATTTATAAAAATAATTTAATTCTTCTAAAGAACATGATATTGTTTATGAAATTAATTGAATTATTTAATTTTCAAAATAATAATAAATAGAATACTTTTATTTAACAATTTAACAATAATTAATAATAATAAAAATATTAACAATAATAATAATTAATAATAATAGAAATAGTTATTATTATTAATAATAATTAATAATAATAAATAATAATGAAAATTGTATTAATAATAATTATAATAATGATTAGTAATAAATAGTAAATAATAATTATGAAAATAAAATTTTATAAAATAGTAAAACGTAGTAGATTGAAAGTAGGCAAGAAAATAAAAAAATCAACCAAGTATCAGATTCTAATCGAAGGAATATTGTTTATTATCTATTTTTACTCGAGTGAAGAATTGTGCCGCCCACTTAGGCACTCATACACTTAATAAATAAAAAAATATATATAGGTACATACTCTGGGAGGAAAATTGAGAATTTCTGTTCTATAAGTGAAATATCAAGTTTCATAGATGTGCGCTTGCAATTTTCCTCTTTTCTTTTTATATATACTTTCTCATTATAAATGAAAATGTATTATACTTTTTTTATATACATCCGAGTTGTATATTGCAATTTGCTATTAAAATATAAAATCACTTTACAATAATTGTTTCTTTTCTTCTTTTCTTCTTTTTTTCTTTTTCTTTTCTTTTTTTTTACGAGAGACGAATGCGCGCGAGCTTTTATCGTTAGAGAGTCTTAAAGATCCTTAGTAATGATCGTCACGGATTGTCGGCTAAGAAAAGCTCAAGTGGCAAAGCAACACAGCAAAGTATATTTCGGATGGGAGATTTTCACCAGTGCCAAACGTCAGACACGCTCCCGACGTTTCAACATTTAGACCAGCGAAAAATTTTCAGCCCAGGGACGAATCTACTCAAAACACTGTGTTTTATGCATAAATATTTGTTTATTTTGTCGAAAAATCGGATAAATTTAATTTATTTTCAGGAAAAAGAAAATTTTAATTCAGTAAATAATAACTTTCCGGGAAAAAAAATTTTAATTTAGGAAATAATATTTTCCATAAAAAAAAAATTGAGAAATAATTAATTCACTAAAAACACTGTATTTATAAATATAAATTTGTTTATAAATTTATATAAAAATCGGATGAATTTAATTTATTGTAGAAAAAAAATGTTTAATTCAGGAAATAATAATTTTCCAGGAAAAAAAATAATTGAGAAATAATTTTGTTTCGAGGAAAAGTGATTAGAATTTATTTAAATTTATTTATTTTTTTTTATTTTTATTCTACTTTATTTTACACAATAATTTTTTTACCTATTATAAATTTTTTAGTAATTATTATGTCAGCAGAAAATAAATAATTAATATATTTACATAAATTAGTAGAAAAAAGAAGTTTATTGAGAGTATAAGATTGAAGAAAATTTTCTCTGAAAGTGTTAAAAGTTTTTTACAGAATAAAAAGTTTGAGATAAGTAGTTTTATTTTTTACTAGGTAATTAATAAGGGAGTGGGGGTAATACTTAATTTCAAAAAACTTAAAACGAGTTATAAAATATATATTCATTCACTGAAGAAGCAAAAAAAAAAGGAAAAGAAAAATCTAACTCAAATTTCTTTTTCAAAGTGAAATATATTTAAACTGTAATTTAAGAATGTTCAACGCACACAGGAGAACCTTTTTTTTATGATCATATTTCAAACGCATTTTATTCCTTATTTCGAAACTTTTTCATTTTTCACTGTCACTTGCTGTTAATAAAAAAAATAATAAAAGAAAGAAAGAAATTACAATTTTTTTTTATTTCAAATATGAGAAATTCTTTCTTTTCATATGAAGAAAAAAAATTCATTATCAAATTATTGAAAATAAAATTTTTGAAATTTAAACGAAAATCAAATGCAGAAAAAAAGGAAGAAAGAAGGAAAAGAAGGAAAAAAAGTATTACGATAAGAAAATAAAGGAGAAAAGGAAAAAAGAAAAAAAGAAAAAAAATTGAAAGAAAGAATGAAAATAAGATAAAGAAAAAAGAAGGAAATAAAGAACAAAAATAAATAAAGAAAAAAAGTAGAAAGAAAGAAGAAGAGAAGAAAAAGAAGAAAAAAAGAAATAAAAGAAATAAAAGAAGAAAATAAAGAAGGAACGACAGAAAAGAAGAAGGAAATGAAGAGTTAAAAGAAGGAAAAAGGAGATAAAAGATGAAAAAATAAGCAAATAAATAAAGAAAGAAAAGAAAGATAGAATGAAAAAATGAAAATAAAAAATAGAAAGAAAAAAAGAAGGATAAAAGAAAAAAAATAAGAAAAGAAATATAAGAAGATAAAGAAGAAAGAATGGAAGAAAGATTAAAATTAAAAGAATAAAAACAAGATGAAAAAAGAAGGAAATAAAGAAAGAAATAAAAAAAGAAAAAAAGGGGAAAAATAAAGAAAAAAAGAGAAATAAAATATGTAAAAAAGAAGGAAAAGTAGGAATAAAAGAAAGAAAAGAAGAAAAAGAGTAAAAAAAGACAAAAGAATATTCAGAAGAGTGGAAAGAAAAAAAGAAAGAAGCAAAGAAAAAGAGGAAATAAACAATGAAGAAACATAAATAAAAAATGAAAATATAAAGGAGAAAATAAAGAAAAAATGAAAGATAGAAGAAAAGTAGGAAATAAAGAAAAAATGGAAAATAGAAAAAAGTAGGAAATGAAGAAAAAATGGAAGAAAGAAGGAAAAGTAGTAATAAAAGAAAGAAAAGAAGAAAAAAGAAGGAAAAGAGAAAAAAATATTGAAAAGAAAGGAAAGTAGAAAAGAAAGAATAAAAAAAAACGAAGGAAATAAAGAATGAAAAGATATAAATAAAAAAATAAAATAAGGAAAAGAATAAAATAATGAAGGAAAAGTAGTAAAAAAAAGAAAAAATAGGGAAAAGAATATTGAAAACAAAAGTAAAGAAGAAAGGAAAGATAGAAGGAAACGATTGACATAAATAAAAAAAGACAAAAATAAAAAAAATAATCTAAAAAATAAAGAAAAAAAGAAAGAAAATGTGGAAAAAAGGAAGAAAAGTAGAAAAAAAGAAAAAGAAAAAAGAAGAATTTAAGAAAGGAAAAGAGGAAAAGAAGAAAATAGAAAGGAAGGAAGAAAAAAAAGAAAAAAAGGAAAAGAAGAAAATATCGAAAAAAAGAAAGATAAAAAGGAAAGAAATAATGAAAGAAAGAATAAAAGAATAAGAACAAAGTGAAAAAAGAAGGAAATAAAGAAAGTAATAAAAAAAGAAAATTTAGGAAAAAATAAAAAAAGAAGGATAAAAGAGAAAGAAAATATTTAAGAGAAAAGGAAAAGTAGAAAAAGAGAAAAAATATTGAAAAAAAAGGAAAGTAGAAAAGAAAGAAACAAGGAAACGAAGGAAATATACAATGAAAAGATATAAAGAAAAAAATAAAATAAAGAAGAAAATGCAAAAAGAAGGAAAAGTAGTAATTTAAGAATGAAAAGAAGGAAAAGAGTAAAAAAAGATAAAAGAATATTCAAAAAAGTGGAAAGAAAAAAAGAAAGAAGCAAAGAAAAAGAGGAAATAAACAATGAAGAAACAGAAATAAAAAATGAAATTAAGGGAGAAAATAAAGAAAGAATGGAAAATAGAAAAAGAAAAAATAGGGGAAAGAATATTGAAAACAAAAGAAAAAAAGGAAAGAAAGAAAGAAAGGAAGAAAGAAAGAAATGTCACAAATAATAAAAAGACAAAAATAAAAAAAAATAAGCTAGAAATTAAAGAAAATATTAAAAGAAATGTGGAAGAAAGAAAAAAAAATTTACATAGGTAAATAAATACAGAAGTAAATGAATAAATAGGTAAATAGATAATTAAGTAAATAGATAATTAAGTAAATAAATAAGTAGGTAAATAAATACAGAAGTAATTAAATAAATAGGTAAGTAAATACATAAGTAAATAAATATATAGGTAAATAATTAAATAGTAAAATAAATATGGAAGTAAATAATTAAGTAGGTAAATAAAAATAAAAACAATTATTGCAAACAAAAGGAAAGAAGAAAAGAAAGAAAGACAGAAACGAATGTCATAAATAATAAAAAGACAAAAATAAAAAAAATAAGCTAAAAATAAAGAAAAAATTAAAAGAAATGCGGAAAAAAGAAAGTAAAGTAGTGAAAAAAGGAAAAGAAGAAAAAAGAAAGAAAGGAAGGAAAAAAAAGAAGGAAAAGGAAAAGAAGAAAAAAGAAGAAAAAAGAAAGAAAAGAAGAAAAAAGGAAGGAAAAGAGAAGAAAATATCGAAAGAAAAAAAGATAAAAGGAAAGAAATTACGAAAGAAGGAAAAAAGAAAAAAAAGAAATAATGACAGAAAGATTATAAAAGAACATTTCCCCAAAGATAAATATTTAAAAACTAATCTTCTTAAAATATCATCCTCCAATAAAAATTTGTACTCTCCAATTGAAAAACAGTTTGCGAACCAAAAAAAAAAAAACAAATGTTATCTTAATTTATTTCACACGAAAGCAAGAAGTGTCGCTCTTACGATCGACTTTCTTTGTTTTTTCTTCTTCTTTTTTTTCTAGAAAAAAAAGAAGAGAAGACAATGAAAAGAGAAAATGGACAAGAAGGGGGAAAAAAACTGTGGCATCTTTAAATTGGTGCATCGAGGAAGCAATAGCAAAAGTCTCAGTTTCTTTTTGCAATTCAAGAGTATTTGCCTTGCTCTATATCTTTCTGTATCCCCCGGAGGCTGACAGAAATTCCCGCTTTAATTAGATTTTCATCAAGATAAGCGTATTGGGATTATTGGAAAATCTCAAGATTCGTTGCACGGAAAAATTAATTGGTCTTATCGTTCACACATCCACCACAATAATAATTTACGTCATATTCGCTATTACATTTGATTTATCATTTCAGTTCAGTCTTTATTTTTAAAGTCTTCTTCAAGGCCGAATATATTCAGAAGTAAAAAGTATAATTTTTTATTTATAAGATAAATTATTAATTTTACTTTTTTACTTTAATTCTTTTTTCTATTTATAATTATAATTACATTAATAGCGTTAAATCGTAAGTAATAATATTATGTTAATAACAGTATTTAATTAATAAAAAAATACTAAATTAACAATAACCTTGAAATAATAATAATAATGAATTAATAATATTATTGAATTAATAATTATATTAAACTAATAATAACATTGAATTAATAAATATATTAAATTAATAATAATATTAAACTAATAATAATATTATTATTGCTACTATTTTTTTATTTTTATTGTTGCAATTATTTACTATTTTATTGTTATCGTAATTATTTATTATTATTGTTGTAATTAGTATTTTTCGCTTTAATTGTTAATCGTTTCTAATTTTAATTCCACTTAAACGGAATGAATTAAAATTTTTCTTTTGAAATTTAGTCTGAAATTTTGACCCTAAAACCATTGTTTTGTAACTATTTTCTATGTAATTATCATACAAAGAGAGAGGGAGAGACTCTTGTGTTAATCTCGAAAATCTCATGTGTAAATCATACTTCGAAGATTAATTCAGTCAAATAAGGATTACACTCTAAAATTAATGAGAACTTTCATTAGCCACAAAATTATTTATAGTTTCAGTTACAAAATTAGATTTTAGGGCTTTTTGTTATTAAAAATTATAAACTGGAATATTATTTATTATTATTAATTAACTAATTAATTAATTAATTTTAATATTTTTCTTAACTTAATACTGTTAGTTACAATTTTACATTATTAATTATTATTTTGTTATAAAAATGACTAAATTAAAGAAAAAAAAAATAATAGCATTTAAGCAAAATTTAAAAAAAATTTTTTAAAAAATTGGTATAAATTTTCTATTATTGTTTCTTTAAAAAAAATAAACAATAATAAAATTATACTTTGCGAATTTAAACTTTTCTGAATATATATAATTTTAATTAGAAGAACAAAAAGCACTAATTTCCTTTTGTTTCAAAGAATTTTGTCTAATTAATGAAAAACAAAAAAAAAATGAAGACGAAAAAAGAAGAAAAGAAAACTTTAGAGAATTATTAATTTCAAACTGCTCGCACATATAATAATAAAGCAAATCTACCGCTATGAATCTAAGGATAACATTAAATTAGCAAGATAGTATGTTTTTAAATTAAAAATTATTTGCTCATTATAACTCAGAATAGAGTGCTAAGCGCGCACGGTTGCAACTTTAATTAGAAATGAAAGTCAAATGCCATGCTTTATATATACAACAACAACGACAAAAAAGATAAACAAGCAAATAAACAAATAAAAGAAAATGGAAAAAATTTCCTAATTACTTAATTTTTTTTCTCGCTGGAAAGAAAATTACTCACTTCCCTCAATTTTAGTTTTGAAATAAAAAATTAATCGAAAGTTATTTTAAACTAGTTCAATTTATTTATTTATTTGTTTACTTGTGCACCAATTTGTTAATAAATAAAATGATGATTTTTACTGGCTATTTAGTATCAGTAGATAAATAAATTAATAAATATGGGAATAAATAAAAAAGTAGATAAATAAATTAATAATAAGGTAAATAAATACATAAATAAATAGATACAATCCTTCTTCTATGAGGAAGCAATAAATAAATGAATAAATAAACAAATAAATAAATAACTAAATAATTTATTTATTATTTTACTGTTTATTTAACAAATGTATTATTTGAATAAATAAATAAAGCAATAACTAAGTAAAAAAAAATGAAAAAAAAATAAAAAAAAAATAAAAAAAAAAAAATAGTAAAATAAATACAAAAGAAAACAAATGAATATATATATGGAACTAACCAAAAAAGTAGGTAAATTGATAAGGAAATAAAAAAGAAGGGGAAAAATAAAGAAGTAAATAATTAATAGGTAAATAAATAAATAGTTCAATTTATAAACAAGTAGGTAAATAAATTTAGAGGAAAATAAATACATAAGTAAATAAATAAATAAGTAAATAGGTAAACAAATACAAACAGAAGTAAATAAATAAATAAATAAACATGTACGTATGTACATTTAGAAGTAAATAAATACAGAAGAAAATAAATAAATAGGTAAATAAATATTGAATTAACTAAATAAATAGGTAAATAAATACAGAAGTAAACAAATGAATAAATATAGAATTAAACAAAAAAGTAGGTAAATAGATAAGAAAATAAAATAGGAGGTAAAAAATAAAGATGTAAATAATTAATAGGTAAATAAATAAATAGTTAAATTCATAAACAAGTAGGTAAATAAATTTATAGTCAAATAAATACAGAAGTAAATAAATAAATAGGTAAATAAATACTAACAGAAGTAAATAAGCAAATACGTATGTATATATAGAAGTAAATAAATACTGAAGAAAAAAATAGGTAAATAAATACACAAGTAATTAAATAAATAGGTAAATAAATACAGAAGTAAAAAAATGAATAAATATAGAATTAAACAAAAAGTATGTAAATAGATAAGCAAATAAAAATGGAAGGTAAAAAAATAAAGAACAAATGATTAATAGGTAAATAAATAAATAGTTAAATTTATAAACAAGTAGGTAAATAAATTTAGAGACAAGAAATGCAGAAGTAAATAAATAAATAGGTAAATAAATACTAAAGTATCTAAATAAGTAGGTAAATAACTACTAAAGTATCTAAATAAGTAGGTAAATAAATACAGAAGTAAATAAATAAATATGTAAATAAATAGTAAAATAAATAAACAAGTAACAATTACAGGAGTAAATAAATAAGAAGGTAACTAAATACAAAAGTAAACAAATTAATAAATAGATAAAGAAATATATAAATAATTAAGTAAATAAGTAAAAAAATAAACAATCAATAAATATAAAGTTAGAAAATAACAAATAAATAAAAAAAATATAAGTAAATAAATGAATAGATAAATAAATAAATTAGCTGGTGAAAAAAGAAGTAAATAATTAATAGGTAAATTAATACCAACAGAAGTATAAATAAATAAGTTCAATGATTAAAACTTTGAGGTTAACGATCACTCCGAGTCAAAATAGTAAATAAATAAATAATTAATAGTTGAATAAATAAACAAGTAGGTAAATAAATACAGAAGAAAATAAATACATAGGTAAATAAATATAGAAGTAAATAAATAAAAAGGTAAATATATAATTAAGTAAATACAGAAGTAAATACATAAATAGGTAAATAGATAATTAAGTAAACAGATAAGTAGGTAAATGAATACAGAAGTAACTAAATAAATAGGTTAAAAAATACAGAAGTAACTAAATAAATAGGTAAGTAAATACAGATGAAAATAAATACATAGGTAAATAAATACAGAAGTAAATAAATAAATATATAAATATATAATTAAGTAAACAAATAAGTAGGTAAAAATACAGAAGTAAATAAATAAATAGGTAAATAGATAATTAAGTAAACATGTAAGGAGGTAAATAAATACAGAAGTAATTAAATAAATAGGTAAATAGATAATTAAGTAAACATGTAAGGAGGTAAATAAATACAGAAGTAACTAAACAAATAGGTAAATAAATACAGAAGAAAATAAATACATAGGTAAATAAATATAGAAGTAAATAAATAAAAAGGTAAATATATAATTAAGTAAATACAGAAGTAAATACATAAATAGGTAAATAGATAATTAAGTAAACAGATAAGTAGGTAAATAAATTCAGAAGTAACTAAATAAATAGGTAAGTAAATACAGAAGAAAATAAATACATAGGTAAATAAATACAGAAGTAAATAAATAAATAGGTAAATAGATAATTAAGTAAACAAACGAGTAGGTAAGTAAATACAGAAGTAAATAAATAAATAGGTAAATAGATAATTAAGTAAACAAACAAGTAGGTAAGTAAATACAGAAGTAAATAAATAAATAGGTAAATAGATAATTAAGTAAACATGTAAGGAGGTAAATAAATACAGAAGTAACTAAACAAATAGGTAAATAAATACTGAAGAAAATAAATAGGTAAATAATTAAATAGGTGAATATATAAATATGTAAATAGACAATTAAGTAAACAAATAAGTAGGTAAATAAATACAGAAGTAACTAAATAAATAGGTAAAAAATACATAAGTAAATAAATAAATAGGTAAATAATTAAACAGGTAAATAAAATTAGAAGTAAATAATTAAATAGGTAAATAAATACAGATGTAAATAAATAGGTAAATAAAAATAAAAAAATATGTTTCTCAAAAATAATATAAAAATCACTTATAAATATAATTGAAAACTAAAAGAAAAAATTTTTTATATATACAGACTACACATTTAAGAGTCGAGAGAGTAAAACTTGTTATATAGATATTACTGGCCAGATTCCAAGTTTATCGAACATTTAAAATATACGTCTATATACATATACACACCGTGACACCTGTTGGTGTGCGTGTGCGCACAAATGCAATTCCTTCAAAATTGACGTTATACACTGTTTTGTACTTTACGCTCGCTCTCTCACTCTCTCTCGGGACAATTTAATTACTCCATCCGCAAAGGTTCATATGCCTCGAAGAAAATCATCCACTTAAATATATATAGATATGTACACACGTGTGCCCACATAGACATACTTCCGGTCAATAAATTGCCCTCCGGGCACCAATATTAGCCATCGGAAAATATTTATCTAAAATTTGACAATAACGCGCGAGTTTATATATTGGTTCTTGAGTTCCTGTTCTGTTACACAGACACACAAACTATACATATATATGTCTATATAATAACAGTGCGTAAACAAACTTTCGAGTGCTGTTGCATTAAGCACGCTTTGAGTGCGAACAAAATTTACCACACTGTTGACATTTCAAATTTACCCGAGTGTATATATATATATTTTTTTTTTCCTCTACTATATATATATTTCCCCCTCTACATTTATTTCCCCCCCTCCCCCTCTATATATATAGTAGAGGGGGAAAATATACTATACAATATATAGAAATGATACCCGAGTTCTTTTTTTATGTTCCCCCCCTTCCCAAACTCCATTTTTATCAAACGACTAACTGGAAAATATAACGAAAAAAAAAATACGAAAAACATTTTATTTATACGACACGGATTTAAAAGCTTTATATATCTTTTTTCCGCTCAAGAAAATTGCTTTTGTACATTAAAAATTCTTCGATGAAACATATAATAATATTTCTTCTCTCTGTATTATACATAATATATAAAGAAAAGAAAACTTTTAAACATTCTCGATTTTTAATGAGAAAACTTTCGTTGAAATATTTAATTTTACATTCTATAAGTTTTGGATAATTACTTTCCTTTTTCCTATTGTGGGAGTTTTCAATTTTTATTTTTTTTTACTATATTATTATTATTATTGATCGAATTTATCTTCACCAAATTAATATTTTTTTAGTTTGATTATATTTGTATGAAAATAATTAATAAAATTAACTAATTATTTAATTCCAAATTATTTAATTCAAAATTGTTATATCTTTTCTCGCAAAATATTTATTCAAAAGGATAAAAATTAAATATACATAAAAAATAATTGGTTTATAATAGAAAAAAATAATAAATAATAATATTAAATGATTCGTTTTAACAATCGTTTGAAATTTTTATTTTTCTCATTCTAGATGAAGAATAGAAACATATTCTATGACATGATTTATAACAAAGTCAAACAGAAAAAAATCCTTTTTCATCCTTTGCGGTCTCGTAATTCTTGTTCCTTTGATAAACATGAACCCAAGGAAATTTACTTTATACAGGAGAAACTTAATTCTTTTTTCATTTCTTTTGATCCTGGTGAACTTAATTAAACCGAGAGTTTTTCATGCATTTTGAATAAGTTTTTGAAAACTTTCTCATAAGTTTCCTTAATAATTCTCATGCGGGAAGGTTCTTTCTCTATTTCTCCATCTCCTCATTTTTTTTTTTTTTTTTGCCTTCTATATTCTCCCAGTGATATTTCAAATATTATATAAAAATTTTTTCGTCAGTCTTTTCAAAAAAAGGGAAGATGAAAAAATTTTATTTTTTGACTCTCGTAGATGTATAATTAAATTTTTCATTTTTGACTCTCGTGAATGTAGAATAAAATTTTCTATTTTTATAAAGTAAAAATAAATACTTTTACATTTATAAAATAAATTTTTTATTTTTATAAAATAAATTTTCCATTTTTGACTCTCGTCAATTCGCTAATTTTCAGAAAAAATTTATAAAAAATCAATTATATTAACAAAATTTTATGCAATTTATTTTTCACAATAATTCAATTACTTTCACTAATAATAAAATTTTTCATGAAAATTCAATTTTTTTAAACAAATTTTTAATTAAATTCTAAGCATGAATTTAATTATTTTTATAAATAATAAAACTCATCGAAGAATTTCAATTATTTTTAATAATATTTTAAATTAATTAATCCAGATATTCAATTATTTTTACAAATAAAGTTTTCCACAAGAATTAAATTAAATTTAAAAACAATTAATAAAATTCATCCAAAATTCAATTATTTTCATAAATAATAAAATTTCCAAAGGAATTTAATTATAGAACAGCATTTTCAAAAAAATATCGAAAAAATCAATTATTATTAAACAAAATTTTAATACAATTCTTCACAATAATTCAATTACTTTCACTAATAATAAAATTTTTCATGAAAATTCAATTTTTTAAACAAATTTTTAATTAAATTCTAAGCATGAATTTAATTATTTTTATAAATAATAAAACTTATCGAAGAATTTCAATTATTTTTAATAATATTTTAAATTAATTAATCCAGAAATTCAATTATTTTTACAAATAAAGTTTTCCACATAAGAATTTAATTAAATTTAAAAAAAATTAATAAAATTCATCCAAAATTCAATTATTTTCATAAATAATAAAATTTTCAAAGGAATTTAATTATAGAACAGCATTTTCAAAAAAATATCGAAAAAATCAATTATTAAACAAAATTTTAATACAATTCTTCACAATAATTCAAATATTTCAACTATTAAAAACATTTTTCATGGAAATTCAATTTTTTAAACAAATTTTTGATAAAATTCTAAGCAAGAATTTAATTATTTTCATAAATAAATTATTGTTAATAAAAAATAAATCGAAGAAATTCAATTATTTTGAATACTATTTTATAAATTAGTTAATCGAAAAATTCAATTATTTTCACAAATAATGTTTTCCAGAAGAATTAAATTATTTAAAATAAAATTTTCATGTAATATTTATTATATTTTCGAAAAAATTAATTATTTAAAATAATGTTGATAAAATTCTTATAAAGAATTCAATTACTTTAAAAAAAAATTTTTTTCACAGAAATTCAATTATTTTAAAAAATAATAAAATTCTTCTCTGTAATTCAATTATTTTTGAGAATTATAATAAAATTCCTAGCAATTGTTCAATTATTTTAATAAATAATAAAATTCATAGCAGAATTTCAATTATATTTAATACAATTTTACAGGAATTGCTCAAAAAATGTAATTATTCTTAAAAACTTAATTTCAATTCCTCGAAAAAATCAATTATTTAAAAAAATGTTTTTTAATAATTTTTTGGAAGGATTGAATAATTATTTTCAAAAATTTAACAAAATTATTTGAAAGAAATTAATTGTTTAAAATACAATTTTAATAAAAAATTTTTTGAAATAATTCAATTATTTTTTTAAATTTTAATAAAATTTTTTCTAAGAATTCAATTATTTACACAAATAATTTTTCGAAAGAATTCAATTATCAAAGATAAATAAGAAAACTACTCCCGAAAATTCAATTATTTTGAGGTATTTTAATAAAATTCTTTTCAAAATTCAATTATTTTCATAGATATAACAATATTTATCGCAATAATTCAATTATTTTTAAAAGTAATAAATTTCTTCTTGGAAATTCCATTATTTTGCAAAATTCTAATAAATCGTACGCAAGAATTCAATTATTTTATTTTTATTATTTATTTTCATAAATAATAAAATGTTTTTTAGGAAATCAATTATTTTCAAAAAAATTGAATAAAATTTCTCACAGAGATTTAATTATTGCCAAATTTTTTAATATAGAATTCTTTGTAAAATTCAATTATCTTTAAAAACTTTTCGCAATTCAATGATTTTCAATATTTACTATTTTCATGAAATTTCCAAACAGAAATTAATTATTAAAAGAATTGTTTGTAAACATTTTCTTAAGAATTCAATTCTTTTCGTGAATAATAACAATTTTTATCAATTTAATTAGAAATGAATTATTTAAAAATTTTCATAAAATTCTTCGCAAGAATTAAATTATTTTTTTGTAAATATATTTTAAATTCTTTCATGAATAATAAAATTCGTAGCAGAAATTTTAATAGCAGGATAAGAAAAAAGTAAATATTTTTGATGAAAATTAGGAAAAAGTGAGAAAAATAAAAAATATGGAATGGAATTTTTGTCAATTTTGTAAAGTGAATAAAACGAGTTTTTTTTTGGTTTTTTGGACATTAAAAAAATTACAATAATCGACAAAAATTAATTTTCAAAACAAGCAAATGAATGCATAGAATTTGCTAACGAAAAGGGAAACTTACGATTATTATAAAGTATTATCATTACTATTATTTTCTAAATCAGAAATAAAAAAACATTGTTTTGAAAATTTAGTTCCAATTTAAAAATATGGAAAAGAATTAAAATTTTTATTTTTTATTGTACTGGAGGAGAAATAAATTTAAGGATTCAAATTTAAAATTTTATTGATGTGGAACATTTCTTTTTTTCTTTTCATAAATTACTTAAATCAATCGGAAATAAATCTCGTTTGTCTTCTTTTTTTTCAATATTTTTTTTTCCCTCTTGTTTTAAATATAAAAATAGTAAAACACACGTCATCTCTCTCTCACACGTAATAAATAAAGAATTCAGGTATATAGCGATAGTTTAAATTTTCTTTTTTGTTCAATAAAATATCGCGAGTTTATTTTTAATCGACATTTTTTTTTTTTTTTTGTTGAAAACGAGATTTCTCGTATGTATAAAAATGAAAATTACTTCTTTCGTTAGTGTGAAATATACCATCACCTGAAATGACCGCACAGCAAAGAAAAGCTTCAATTCAACTCTCGAATTGTAAAATGAGTTCTTCCTATTGAATAGTTAATATTGACCTACTTCTAAAGTGGATTCCGGTGTAGAGTGAGAGAGAGAGAAGGAGAGAATATTTTCGAATGAAAAATTGAGTCTATTGTATTACACACAGTCTTCTGTATACATACACTTTGGTATAAAAAATTAAAAATATTTCAAAAACTATAGAGATTGCATTCTTCCATGGATACTTTATTGCGACTATATTTATGCAAAAATTGAGATGGAAAAAAAATGTTTGCTTGATAATATTTACTCTTCTATTAGTTTATTTACACTTCATTGAAATTTCAAAGATGCTGCATATATAATTTTTTTCTCGTCTTTTTCCCTTTTTGTCTTCTTTTCTTTTTCTCTTCTTCTCTTTTTTTCATTGTTTGCCCTTTTCTCTTCTTTTTCTCTGTTTTTCTTCTTTTTTTCCTTTTCTCTTCTCCTTCCCTTTTTTTCCTTCTTTGTTTTGAATTTTTTATTTTTTTTTATCTTTTTTCCTTTCCTGTTTTCATTCTTCCAATGATTGAAATTTCTTTTCTTTATTTTTTAAATCAAAATTCTTTTATTTCACCTGCCTATTCGAAACAATTGAAAGAATTACAATTTTATTGCCTTGAATAAAAATTATTTGACACAAATATTTAAATATTTAATAAATAATAAAAAAAATAATAAATAATATACACAAATAATCGATTATTAGCATAATTTCTTTTTTTGAATAAAATTACATAGAAGAATTGGTGTTAATTTATTTACGATGTAAACGAATAAAAAATTGAATTGAGTACAAAAGGATTTAAAAACACCTGCGTAAAAAATTAAAATGTTAAAAGGATTTTAAAACTGTATTAACTTTTTTTTACACGTTCAACATTATATAATAGAACCTTCACTTTACACGCATGTCGACTTTGAAGTTCTTTATTAATACAGAGAGTACAATATGTGAACCGAAAAAAAATTTTCCTTTTCCCTCGTCATATACAATTCTCTCTCAATTGTGAGCTGCCTATATTAATTTCATATTTCAAACTCAAATAAAAAAAAAAAAAAAATTATAAACATCAATAAAATGAGAGAAAAAAAATCAAACTTCACTTTTGATCAAATAGAAAAAAAAATATTTTTCACTACAAATATAATATTAAAAAAAAATATATTTCTCTTTTAACTTATTTAACTTGGATGCTTCTGACGTTTCCCAATATCAAAAGGGGAAAATATATCTACTATTATATAGGAAGTGAAAAGAGAATAAGAAGCTAAGTGGATCAGAATTTTTTTTTACAAGGGTGACATATTGAGACAAAACGTAGATCAATCCTAATCCTCTTTCAAATTTATTTAAGGGAAAGAGAGAGAGTGAAAGAATTACATTTTCAATCGAAAGAAATATATCAGCCAAAATTGGAATCGAAATTTCTGTTTTTTCTTACTTTCCTGTCACTTTCACTTTTATTATTTTTGTCCTTTCAGTTTTATTTTTATCTTCTTTGTATTATTCTATTAAGTATTTTATTCAATTATTTATTTATTCTTCTTCTATTTTTCTCAATATTTTCTTTTCTCTCTTGGCTAGTCTACAGAATATTTATTTTTATTAAGAAAATAAATAATTAAAAAATAAATAAAAAATTAAAATAATTAAAAAAAAAAATTTTTTTTAAATTTAAAAAAAATAAAAAAATAATAAAAAAATAATTAAAAAAAATAAAAAAATAATAAAAAAATAATTAAAAAAAATAATAAATAATAATAATTAATAATACGGTGACGAAGTTAATAATAATCTATTTAATTACAAATATTAAGTATAGTGTAAGTTTAGATTTTGTCGTCAGAAACCAGAAACAATGGAACAAAAAGCTTTAAAGTCCAAGCAGAGAGAAAAATTCTAAGTGATACAAGTTTATATTCAGTCAGACGCCATGGAGCGGAAATGTTTTTATTTTCAAGTTGCGTCACGATTTAAGTAGTACAAGTATTTTAATATAGTCAGACGCTATAAACAATGCTTTGGAAAAAGTGACTTTTTTTACCCAAGAATTGTAAATTTTAAGTAGTAGAAGTTTAAACATAGTCAGACGCGCAATAAAACGGTGAATTTGAGGAAACTTTTAAAAATTTTTAAATTAGTGTATAATTCAAGTAGTTCGAGTTTTGATATTGTCAGACGCAATAAATTACGAATAAAGTTAATATTTTTTAAGTTAGTGTAAAATTCAAGTAGTTCAAGTTTTAATATAGTCAGACACCATAATAAATTACGAATAAAGTTAATATTTTTAAAGTGTGTGCAAAATTCAAGTAGTTCAAGTTTTAATATAGTCAGACGCCATAATAAATTACAATTTAGTGTAAACTTTTTTCAAGTAGTGTAAAATTTAAGTAGTAAAAGTTTCTATTTAGTCAGACGACCCACGAGAAAATAGTAATAATTCTTGTTTTAAGTTCTGTTGAGATTTAAGTAGTACAAGTTTATATTCAGTCCGACTTCGTAGAATAAATAAGGTGTTTTTTTATTAGCGTTAACATTCAAGTAGTATAACACTCTACATAGTCAGACGACGTAGCTTATGTTTTAGAGAAGAAAATTGTTTCAAATTAGGATAAACTTTAAGTAGTATAAGTTTACATTTAGTCAGACAGGATGAAATAGTCAATGAGAAATTAGTTTTAAGTGGAATAAGTTTTCAAGTAGTACGAGTTTATATTCAGTCAGACGTGATATAAACAGTGCAATTAAATACAATTATTAAAAGAAATTAAAAAATACATTTTTATGTGATGAGAATATGTAAAAATTAAATTAAACACAGTTTTCTTGAAAGCATCAAATTGATATCAATGTGAATCAAATTGACATCAAAAATTTTAATTAATTTTAAATTTAATCCACATTTTTGGTATCAATTCGTTGCTAATTGATACTTTCAAGTAAACAGTGAATTTATTAATTATTGATTAATAAAATTCTTCTCTGATAATCAATAATTTTACAAAATTTTAATCAAATTCTTGCCAAAATTTCAATTATTTTCAAAAGTTTTCTAAAATTCAATGATTTTCAATATTTACTATTTGAATAAAATTTTTCAAAAGAATTCCATTATTAAAAAAAATTTGAATAAAATTCTACGTAAACATTCAATTATTTTCGTAAATAATAAAAATTTTTAAAGGAATTCAATTATTTACAATTTTTTTTTTATAAATTTCTTCGCAATAATTCAATTATTTTCATAAATAATAACATTTTTTACAGGGATTCAATTATTTTCATAAATAATAACATTTTTGAAGGGATTCAATTATTTTCGTAAATAATAAAATTCTTTTGAGGAATTCAATTATTTTCATAAATAATAAAACTCATTGCAGAATTTCAATTATTTTTAATGCAATTTCAATCGAATTCCTCGAAAAATGTATAATTATTCTCAAAAATTTTATTAAAATTCGTCCAAAGAATTTAATGATTTAAAAAATTTGTTGATAACATTTTTTATGAGAATTTAATTTCAAGAAACATGAAATTAATAAATTATTTATTTACATTTTATTTTTATTTCAATAATTGAATTCTCGTAGAATTTACTAACAAAAATGATTTTAAAAATGAATTTCAGTTAAAATTTTAGATTATAATTAAATATTAAAAGCATTATAACGTGGATTTTTAGAAATAATTAAATTTTGAAAAAGTTTCAATCTAAAATCATTGAAATTCATAAATTTTTCATATTTTTGACAAACAATTCTGTAGAATTAATCATTTTTAAAAGTTTTAATAGAATTTTTATTGAAATTATTTCAAGTTTTTATTTTTCAATATAAAATTGTAGAATTTCCGAATAATGGAAATTTTGTAAAATTGAATTGTAAACGAATGAATTTGAAAATTCTCAAAGAACTTTTTTAAAAATTATTAAAAATAATGGATTTATTGAAGAATTTTAGTTAAAATGACTAGAAAAAAATTTAATTTTACAAAAGTTAGAAATTATTGGAGAAATTCAATTATTTTCAAGAGTAATAAAATTCTTAAGGATTCAATTATTTTTACTAATAATAAAACTCATCGCAGCGTTTCAATTATTTTTTATACAATTATATAAGAATTTCTTGAAAATGTAATTATGTTCATACAAGTTTTAATAAAATTCGACAAAAGAATTCAATTTTTTAAAAATTCGACAAAAGAATTCAATTTTTTAAAAATTTGTTAATATAATTCTTTATGAGAATTGAATTTTGAGAAACATTCAATTATTCAATAAATTATTTACTTTTGCATTTAAATAATTAAATTCTTGTAGAATTTTCTAATAAAAATTGATTTTCATTTCATAAAAATGAATTACAGTTAAAATTTTAGATTCTAGAATATTAAAAGCAATATAACGTGAATTTTTAGAAATAATTGAATTTTGAAATTATTCTTTTTTTGAAAAAGTTTAATTGAATTTTCTTTTGTATTATTTGAAGTTTTTATTTTCTAATAATAAAAAAGAATTTAGGAATAATTGAAATTTCGTGAAATTGAATAATGTAAACAAATGAATTTGAAAATTGCCAAAGAACTTTTTCGAAAATTATTAAAAATAATAGATATAAAGTAAAATAGTTAAAAAATTTTGAAAATAATAATTGAATTGAAATAATGAAAAGAATTTTGAAGAAGTATTCTTATAATATAAAATAATGATTTCATTACTTGGTCATCTTTAATTATTATAAAATATGAAGAAATCGATGACTCCGAGTCGAAGACTCGGAGTTATCGATATCTTCATGTTTTATAGTTATAAAAAAATTTGATGAACTTAAATTTCATTCATTTCATTCATTGTAAAAAATAATACCAAAATTAATTATTTTAATCTTTTTTGATATTAATTTAATCTGCAACACTTTTTAATAGTTAATACCTCACGATTTACTCTGTTATTATTAAATTACTGTAAATTTAAAATTTTAAATACAATTGTTTTTATTAATTTTGCCTAACAGTCCTGAATTTTTTTTTCTGTTTCAGCATCGACTGTAAAAAAATGACGTCAACAATCAACAAATGATATTCATACATTTCTACTATCAATTAAAAAAAATATAATAGACAAAATCCAATCGTAATTTGACGAGAACAAAATAGGAACAAAAATTTTTTTTTTTACATATATGGGAGAGAAAAAAATTGAAGTAAAAATAAAAAATCCACGTGACATAAAGTGGTTGTGAAAATAATTATTGAAAAAATGTGGATTTTTACGGATTTATTAAAAATAAAAGTGTCTAAGGGTAAAGAAAAATTTGCCATTCTTGGCGCTAACGATGACGTTTTGGATAATAGCGATGTTGACTCTCGTGATGAATACATTGTCAACAACGAATTTCAAGGAAAATTGGCATGTACGTCATTTATCCCGCAGATGAACTTCTTCGAATTTATGACAATCCAATTCGTCAAAATTTATTGAATTCAACAACAGGAGAAACAGTAACAGCAACTGCAACATTAGCAACAGTAGCAACAACAGAAACGACAACAACAACAACAACGTCAACAACAACAGCGTTAACAACAAAAGTCACTAATTTATTCACGCGTAATCGTTCGTCGAAAATAAATGTGAATGAAAACGACGAGAATAATAAAAATAAGGCAACAACTGCTGCCAATAATAATAATAATAATAATAATAATTACAGGAACGTTAATATAAATAATAAAAATAATATTAATTGTAATAATTACAATAGTAATAATTATAATATAAATAGTAGCATTAATAATAATTGCACGTATAGTGTTGAAAACGAGAGAAATAAATTAACGAGAAAATTAAAAAAACAAGAGAGTAAACGGACTCGTGTTCGCGATAGAAATTCGAAACAAGCTATTATGCAAAATAGTCGAAATCTCATGGAGGAGGGTAACAATCCCCTCAAAGATCTCACACACGCCAGCAGCAATGAACCACTCAAGCAGCACAATGGAAATGCTGTCAAACTCGTCCAAATTGGTAAATAGCAAAATATTTTTATCTACAAAACTGTCGATTTATTTTTCTTCTTTCTCTATTTTTGCCATTTTTGTAAATATTTCTTCAAGATAGGAGATTACTTTTTTCCAAGTTTCTTTCGAATTTAAAAACAAAAACATTTAGAAAAATTCTTTCTAGTATTATTTTTTGTATTTCAGAGACCACAAATATAGATCATATTGTGAGATATAAAAAATTTATTGAATTTTTCAAAAGAACTTAATTGTTTTCTATATAATTTTAATAAATTCTTTAAAATAATTCAATTATTTTCAAAAAAAAAAAAAGAATTAAAATTCTTTGCAAAAAATCAATTATTTTTCATACAATTTCAATAAAATTTTTCATGAAAGAATTGAATTTTTAAAAATTTTTAATATTTTTCCAAAAATAATTCAATTATTATCTAAAATTTTAATAAATTCTTCAAAGCAATTCAATTATTTTTTTTAACATTAAAATTCAATCCAAAAAATTCAATTATTTTCTAAAACTTTAATAAATCCTTCAAATCAATTCAATTATTTTTTTAAACATTAAAATTCAATCCAAAAAATTCAATTATTTTCTAAAACTTTAATAAATCCTTCAAATCAATTCAATTATTTTTTATAAACATTAAAATTTTTTCAAAAAATCATATATTTTTAAATTTTAATACAATTTTAATAAAATTTTTTATGAAAGAATTCAATTTTAAAAAATTTTTAATAATATTTTTCCAAAAAAAATTCAATTATTTTCTAAAATTTTAATAAGTTCTTTAAAACAATTCAATTATTTTTATAAAAATTAAAATTTCTTGTAAAAAATCAATTATTTTTAACCTATATTTTTAATGCAAATTTTTTATGAAAGAATTCAATTTTTAAAAAATGTCTAATAATATTTTTCCAAAAAAAATTCAATTATTTTCTAAAATTTTCATAAATCCTTCAAAAAAATTCAATTATTTTTATAAACATTAAAATTCTTTCCAAAAAATTCTAATTATTTTCTAAAATTTTAATATTGTCTTTAAAAACAATTCAATTATTTTTATAAACATTAAAATTCTTTGCGGAAAATCAATTATTTTTAATACAATTTTAATAAAATTTTGCATAAAAGAATTCAATTTTTAAAAATTGTTAACAATATTTTTCCAAAAAAATTCAATTATTTAAAAAAAAAAATTCAATTTTAATAAATCCTTTGAAAAAATCCTATTATTTTTATAATTATAGTAAAATTCATCGCAAGAATTAAATTATTTTTATAAATTATAAAATTCTTCTCAGGATTTGAATTATTTTCAATAATTTTACTATAATTAATGACAGACACGATTATTTTTAAAAATTTGTAAGAAATTCGTATATTTGATAAGAATTCAATTGTTTTCAAAATTTCCAATTAAAATTATTCAAAAAAAGTACATAATTTTCTAAAAAAAAACTTAAAGAACTTCTTCAAAAGCATATAATTTTTTGAATAAACTCTAATAAATTTTTAATGGTAAAATTAATAATTACAATTATTAACAAAATTTATTACATTCAATAAATTAAAGAAATTTTTTAAAAGAATTCAATTATAGTGTCAAAATCTTTAATTGCATTTATTCTTCGAAAGAATTTATTATTTTCTACATTTTAATGAAATTCCTCGAATGAATTCAATTGTTTTAGAAAATTGTAATAAAATTCTCAGAAGAATTTAATTATTTACTAAAAATTTTAATTAAAATTTAATAATTAAATGTTTAGTTTCAATTATCAAGAAAGACGATTATTTTAAAAACTTGAAAGAAATTGTTTATAAAATTCAATTACTTTCCGAATTTTCAATTAAAATTATTAAAGAAATTCCATTAAAAAAAAAATGTCCATTTAAAAAAAATTCAAAGTAATTCTTCACAACAATTTAATTAGGATTTTCAAAAATTTTAATTTAAAATTCTTCGCAAAAATGCAATTATTTTCATAAATTATAAAATTCTTCAATAGAAATTAAATTATTTAAAATTTTTTTTAAAATTCTTTGCAAGAATTCAATGATTTTTAATACATTAGTTTTAAAATTGAATAAATTTAAAAAGAAAAATTATTTAAAAAACAGTTCAGAAACAAAAAAGCAGACAACAACTAACTTTAAACTGTGGAAGAAGTTAAATTAATTTAAAAATATAGTTTTTTATTTCTATACCCTCAATTATATTTATTTTTGTCTAATTTATTATTAATTAATAAATTAGATTATTATTATTATTACTATTATATTAATTAAAATTATTAATATAATTATAGTAAAGAATGAAAATTATAATAATCTATAGTCTGTAGATTATAGTATAGATTTATAATTAAATAAAAATTTTATTATAAAATGTATTCTGATTTAAATAATAATCTAGATCATAGTGTTAATTATAATGTATATTAATCTAGATCATTTATTAAATCATAAATTCCAGGCGAATGTTTTTTTTTTTAATTACAAAATTCTTGAAGTGTAAAGTGTTTTTCTAAGACTTTTAAAATACACATTCACAATTTTTCTAGCCAAAAAACGTATCAAAATTCAAAATAGTTGCGAAGCAACATTTTGATACATTTTTTGGTCTCAATTTGATATCTTTAGAAAAATTGTGTTTTATATTTCTATATATTTTATTTTCTTATTAATTGAAACCAGATTCGGAGTTTAATTTAATTAATAATAATGGTCACACGCTGTAAATAATTTTAATCTAATTTTAAAAATTATTTCGTAACGGAAAGAAAAATAAAAATAATGAGATTCGGAGTTTAATTTAATTAATATTATGGTCACATGCTGTTAATAATTTTAATCTAATTTTAAAAATTATTTTGTAACGAAAAAAAAAAATTAAAAATAATGATGATAATGGAGATAAAATTGATTATCGTATAAAAAATAAAAAATGGTGAAGAATAAAATTTGTCACAACAGACATTTGGAAGAGTCATTTGTTCATCAAATTGTAGAATATATTAAATGAAAAAAATTCTGCATTTTCGTTTTTTTAATCTAGTTTCGTAATAAATAATATTAAATATGATATTGTCCAATGTATCGACATTGATTGTCAGTCGAAAAAGACAGAGAGATAGAGAACACAGAGTGAATGAGATTTAATCGAAAATTTACTCTGCTCAACCCAGTAATTGATAGAGCGAAAATGAAAATTAGAATAAAAAAATACTTTCCTCTTCAGATATCAAAGTATTAATTAAACTAAAATTAATATCAATCAGAGAAGAGACACTACAATGTGATTATAAATTTGCCACTGTAATGAATATAGCAAAAAAAATGTGTGTAAAAATAAAATTGTAATTAAATCAGTTTAGAAAAATATTTAAAAATTATTCTCCGATATTTAATTAATAATTAATATTTTCAAAAATTATTTTTATTATCAATTGTTGCACAAAAAAATAGTAAGTTCGTTGTAAATTTGTTTAAAGAAATAAAAAAAATAGTCATAACTTCCAAAGGTAGTAAAACTATTCAAACTATTTCTATAATCACGATTCGTTTCTCTAGAAAAAAAAATTTTTTATATATTCAAATTTATGTTAATTTTGAATCGAATATTCTGTTTCTCTTTTTCTGTAGTGGTTTTCCACTATAGTGTCACTTTTAGTATATATAACAATGAACATGAATTTTTATTTTATTGAATTAAATTATTATCTGAAAATTAAATATATATCTGATATATATGTGTAGTCAGTTATATAATATACATTCTCCTCGTCCTCATTATACATTAAAGCAGCTACCAACTTGGATTCAAAAAGTGCGGTAATAAATTTTTCTCGGACATAAGTTTTTCACTTCTCGTGACTATGTGCTTGGATAAGAATCATGCAAAGGTGGATAGGCAGCTTGCGACCTTAATAACTTTATTTTCACAGTTGAATAGTTACTGTGTCGCTAAAGCTCAAGCATCTGAGGAATTCTTTCTTATCCTCCTCTGTTTACGACGAAAAGAAAATAATTATTTCAGAAATTCTCACGTAAACATGTTGTATTTTTTTTAACGATTGAGTTACGCATAATATAGACTTACCTTTCGAAAATTGAAGTCGTTGCCTCCGTTTCTTGCTAAGGCTGCATGCGTCTGAAAAAAAATTTTTAACTTATAAAAAAAATATATTTATTCATTCATTTTGAATTTCGATAATTATTTTTAAAAAAAGTAGCAAAAAGTATTTTCCAAACTAAAAAAAGTAGTAAAAAATTATCTACCAAACTAAAAAAGTAGTAAAAAAGTATCTTCCAAACTAAAAAAAAGTAGTAAAAAAAAGTAGCTATCGAATAATTAAACTTGATGACCAAAAATAGTTTTAGACACTTTACAAAACTGACAAAATTTCCATTCTATATTTTATTTTCCTGACTTTTTCCTAATTTTCATCAAAAATATTTACTTCTTTAATAAAATTAAATATTTACTTCTTCTAATAAATTGAATTCCTGCAAAGAATTTTATTATTCATGAAGGAATTGAAATATTTATAAAAGTAATTTAATTCTTGCGAAAAATATCATTAAAAAATTGTTAAATAATTGATTTAATTATTGTCCATTTTGACTAATTTTATTCAATTTTATTCTAATTTAAATAATTGAATTCCGGAGAAATTTTTATTACTCATGTAAAGAATTGAATTTTTACGAAGATTTTTACAAAACTTTTTTTAAATAATTGAATTCTTTTGGGAAATTTTATGAAAATAGTAGATATTGAAAATCATTGAATTGCGAAAAGTTTTTAAAGATAATTAAATTTTAAAATTAAATTAAATTTTAAAAAAAATTTTTAAATTATTTAAAATTTAAAAAATTAAATTTTAAAATATTAAAATTTTTGAGAATAATTGAATGTCTGTGTGGCATTTTATTAAATTTTCTTTGAAAATAATATTGAATTCCTAAAAAGGATTTTATTATTTATGAAAAAAATTTTATTCTTGCGAAAGATTTTATTAAATTTTTTTTAAATAATTGGATTTCTAAGAAAAAATCTATTACTTTTAAAAATAATTGAATTCTTGTGATGAATAATATTGTTTATGAAAATAATTGAATTTTGCGAAGAATTTTATTAGAATGCCTCAAAATAATTGAATTTTCAAGAAAAATTTTGTTATTTATCTTTAATAATTGAATTCTTTCGAAAAATTATTTCTGTAAATAATTAAATTCTTAGAAAAAATTTTATTAAAATTTAAAAAAATAATTGAATTATTTCAAAAAAATTTAATTAAAATTTTATTTAAAATTATAGATTTCTTTCGAACAATTTTATTAAAATATTCGAAAATAATGGAATTCCTGTGAAAAATTCTAATATTTTTGTAAATAATTGAAATCCTGCGATGAATTTTATTATTTATAAAAATAATTGAATAGTTGCTGTGAATTTTATTAAAATTTTCAAAAATAAAATAAATTTCTGATAAATTTTTATTATTCATGAAAATAATTGAATTTTTAGGAAGATTTTTAGAAGAATTTTTAAATAATTGGATTCTGTTTGGAAATTTTATAAAAAAAAGTAGATATTAAAAATCATAAAATTGCGAAAAGTTTTTAAAAAATAATTAAATTTTACCAAAGAATTCAATTAAAATTTTTAACAATAATTGAATTCTTGCGAACGATTTTATTAGATTTTTTGAAAATAATTGAATTTACAAGATGAAATTTATTACTTATAAAAATAATTAAATTCTGGTGATAAATATTGTTATTTATGAAAATAATTGAATTTCTCAAAGAATTTTATTAAAATACCTCAAAATAATTGAATTTTCGGGAATAATTTTGGTATTTATCTTTAATAATTGAATTCTTTCGAAGAATTATTTATGTAAATAATTGAATTTTTCGAAGAATTTTATAAAAATCTAAAAGAATAACTGAATTATTTCTAAAAAAAACTTTAATTAAAATTGTATTTAAAATAAGTGATTTCTTTCGAACAATTTTATTAAATTTTTAAAATATTTGAAAATAATTGAATTGCTGTGAAAAATATTCTAATATTTTTGTAAATAATTGAAACCCTGAGATGAATTTTATTATTCATGAAAATAATTGAATAGTTGTTAAGAAATTAATTAAAATTTTTCAAAAATAATTGAATTGATGAAAATTTTTATTATTTATGAAAATAATTGAATTATTGCGAAACATTTAAAAAGAATTGAATTTCTTTGGAAAATTTTGTTATTTTTGAAAATAATTGAATTCTTCATAAGAATTTTATAAACATTTTTTTAAGAAATAAATTTTTTCGAAATATAATAAATATTATATGAAAATTTTATTTTAAATAATTGAATTCTTGTGGAAAACTTTATTTGTGAAAATAATTGAATTTTTCGATTCACTGATTTAAAATAGTATTTAAAATAATTGAAATTCTTCGATGAATTTTATTATTTATGAAAATAATTAAAATTCTTGCTTAGAATTTTATCAAAAATGTTTTTAAAAAATTGAAGTTTCATGAAAAATGTTTTTATTGGTGAAAATAATTGAATTATAGTGACAAATTGTATAACAATTTTGTTAAATAATTGATTTTTTCGATATTTTTTTGAAAATGCTATTCTAAATTAATTGAATTCCTGTAAAAATTTTATTATTTATGAAAATAATTTAATTTTGGATGAATTTTATCAATTTTCTTTTTAAATAAATGAATTCTTTTGTGAAATTTTATGAAAATACTAGATATTGAAAATAATTGAATTCTTCCGAAAAAAAATATAATTTTGAAAATTAAAAGCAAATAAAAATTTAGAAAATATATTATAAAGATAGTAAGAGTATAATATTATTATTATTATATAAAATATAAAAAAAAATTCAAATTAAAAAATTTTTTCAAAGAGACATTGTTTTGAAAAATTGAAAGTAGGAAAAACAATGCATTTCGTTAGTGGCCAAATTGCGCGTATCGAGCCAATTTTTTCCCGACAGTTAAATTTAGAAATAGATATATATCTATATATATTTTGATGAACTTGGCCGGTCACTATGTCAGACTTATCTAACAATTCTGAGGTGTTGTTAAAACCTTCTTCTCAGGGCTTCCCGCATAATATAATCATTGCAATCCTTCTTAAGCGGATTGAAAAAGAAGAAGAAAAAAAAATTTCTTACAAGTCAAAAAGAAGGAATTAAGATAAGAAAAATATTTTTCGTTTCTTTCTTTTATTTTTTTTTTTTTTTGCTTTGATTATTGAATTTATTTTGGTAATTGTCACAATTACTGTATATGGGCAATTCCACGGGAAATTTTTCTACGACATTTTAGAATCGGTTAAACATATTTTTTTATCGTTCTTGATAGAAAAATATTAAATACGTATTTTTTTATTTTTCCATATTTGCCAAAATTTTCGAGTTATGAATTTTCGAAATTTTGGATTTTTAAAAGTAGACCTATTTTCAATAGCTTATAACTTTGAAAGTATTGAGTTTGGAAAAAAGTTGTCAAAGGAAGAAAGTTTTGGTTTTTCTTCAACTTTTAAAAGATTTAAAAAAAAAATTTTTTTTTCAATTTTTAAGAAAAAAAAATTTTTTTTTTATAAACAAATTAATTTTTTTTAAATTTGGGCGCGATTTTTTTTTATTTTTTTTTATTTATTTATACCTACTAATATACAGAAAAAGTTCCAAAAAGATTCGAGATGGGCCGACTCGTAGTTTTCGTTCCATAAATTTTTTATAGAACGAAAACTGTGAATTATAAGTCTAATAGCTTGTAACTTTGAAAGTTTTGAGTTTAGAAAAAACTTGTCAGAGAAAGAAAATCTTGGTTTTTCTTTAACTTTTATGTAATTTAAAAAAAAAAAATTTTTTTTAATTTTTAAGAAAAAAAATTTTTTTTTTTATAAACAAATTAATTAAAAAATTTATAGAACGAAAACTACGAGTCGGCCCATCTCGAATCTTTTTGGAAATTTTTCTGTATATTAGTAGGTATAAATAAATAAAAAAAAAATAAAAAAAAATCGCGCCCAAATTTAAAAAAAATTAATTTGTTTATAAAAAAAAAATTTTTTTTTTATTAAAAATTGAAAAAAAAAATTTTTTTTTTAATCTTTTAAAAGTTGAAGAAAAACCAAAACTTTCTTCCTTTGACAACTTTTTTCCAAACTCAATACTTTCAAAGTTATAAGCTATTGAAAATAGGTCTACTTTTAAAATTCAAAAATTTTGAAAATTCATAACTCGAAAATTTTGGCAAATATGGAAAAATAAAAAAATACGTATTTAATATTTTTCTATCAAGAACGATAAAAAAATATGTTTAACCGATTCTAAAATGTCGTAGAAAAATTTCCCGTGGAATTGCCCATATATATGAAAATTGATAATATTTCCTTTAAAATATTAAATAAAATATTTAATAAAATTTCTTTAAAACATTTCATAATATTTTCTTTAAAATATTAAATAAAATATTTGATAATATTTTCTTTAAAAAATTAAATAAAATATTTTATAATAATTTCTTTATAAAAACAAATAAAATATTTGATAATATTTTCTTTAAAATATTAAATAAAACATTTAATAAAATTTCTTTAAAATTTCACAATATTTTCTTTAAAATATTAAATAAAACATTTAATAGAATTTCTTTAAAATTTCACAATATTTTCTTTAAAATATTAAATAAAACATTTAATAAAATTTCTTTAAAATTTCACAATATTTTCTTTAAAATATTAAATAAAATATTCGACAATATTTTATTGGGAGATGAAAAAATTATTTTTTTTTAGTATGGGAATTGTAAGTGGTGTAGGTTTATAATTAGTCAGACACAATGTAATAATTTTGTCAGCAATTAAAGTAGTAGAACTTTTTCTATAGTCAGACGAGGAGAAAAATAAAAAAATAGAAAATAAAACCAAAAAGAAAAATTGCTTTTTTTTGCAAGTAGTATAAAGTTTAAGTAGTGCTGCTTTATATTCAGTCAGACACCATAGAATCTTTTTTTTAAGGTAACAGAAATAATTATAAGCAGTACGACTTTTATATTTTTTGTTGCTATGGAAAGTTAAGAGATTCTTTTTTTCCCCAAGTGGCATAAAACTCTAAGTAGAACAAGTTTATATTCAATCAGACACCATAGAACTTTTTCAAAAGTTGAAGAAATATTTAAGTAGTACGTGTTTTATATTTAGTCAGTCACTGTGGAAACTGGAAAGTTGAGGAGATTTTTTTTTTCAAGTAGTATAAAACTTTAAGTAGAGCAAGTCTATATTCAGTCAGACACCATGGGATATTTTTTCCTCAAGTAACGACGGATACTTTTAAGTAGTACAAGTTTATAAACACAGTCAGACATCACACTCTTGAGTCAAATGTTTGAAATACTTTCAATTGTTTTTTTGAATTTACAAAAAAAAAATTGAATGTTTTCAATTCTTTTTGATTTTACAAAAAAAAATGAATGTTTTCAATTCTTTTTGATTTTACAAAAAAAAATTAATGTTTTCAATTCTTTTTGATTTTACAAAAAAAAATTCAATGTTTTCAATTCAGTCGAGAATTTTTAATAAAAGTAAAAAAATAAAGAATTTTCCCTTTTTTTTAATATGAGTAATTTTTCTTTGAAACAATTATTTCTTTTGTGAGACAATTTATACATTTTTAAAGAAATAAATAAAAAAAAATACTTGTTATTAAATGTTATAACATTTAATAACAAGTATTTTTTTTATTTATTTCTTTAAAAATGTATAATAGTAATGATTTATATAGTAATGTTTTTAAATTTTTTATTTTATTTCACTTTATTAAATTTTATTTTCCTTTTATAAAATCATTTACAATTCAAATTTTCTAAAATTATTTGAAATTTATAATTTGTTTATAATTGTTTATAATCTAATTTTTCACTTTATTGAATAAAAATGTTTTGACGAGCATATCTTTTGTGTATTTTGTCATAAACTATTCTTTAAAATTAATTAAGGAAAACCATCTAAACGAGGAGTTTGGTAGTTGTACAAATAGAAATTGCACGAAGTTGTGCCAAAATGTAAATTATATGTATATTCGTGTATCGTTACTCCGATTTCTGCTGAAATATTTTAGGTGACACTTTTGAACTGCAGTGGACAATCTAATGTTTTTTCAAAGAATTTTTTTTTTAATTAAACAGAAAAACAAGAGTATATTCTTATATTTTACAGAAATTAAAAAATTAAAATTAGAAATAATAAGAATCAGAAAATTAAAATTTAAATATCAAAATTAGAAAATTAGAAATACAAAATTAAAATCACGAAATTAAAATAAAATTAAAATCACGAAATTAAAATAAAATTAAAATCACGAAATTGAAATCACAAAATTAAAATTATAAAATTAAAATTACAGAATTAAATTATTATAATATAGGTATTAAATTACAAAAATGAAATATTAAAAAAATGTCTAAATTTTTACGGCTATTTTGGATAATAAATAATAATATTTACATATATGAATCATATTTACATATGAATGTAAAATTAATTTTAAAATATTTATTTATTTGTTTATTTAGAATATTAACGAAAAAGTTGATTATAAATAAAAAATTTCCTTTTGAATAATTATTTTAATATTTCGTTATTTTTTGTCTTTACAAATTAATAAATTTACAGATATGTCGATAAAACTATTTGGTTATTTAAAAAAAAAATTTTATATTTTTCCTTTATTTTTTTATGTGCCCATATATGAAGAAACATTATTCGTTAATCTGATCCTAAATCTTTTCCCATTGTAAACATAAATTACACGTAAACGCTGTGTACATTAAGAGCCATTATATTTTAGATATACGACTTGTCCTTGTTTAGACATTTACTAAGGAGCATATATATATAAATATATAAAATATTACACTAAATTTAATACCTAAAATATAAAGCTATAATTTACATCTAATTTTACTATTTATGCTGTTTAAGTTTAAATATTTCAAATTTACTCGAAAATGTATTAAAAAATAGATAATTTATTTAAAAATATTTTTTACACTTGTCAAAGTGTAAAATTTTTTGCAAATTTAAATTATTAAAATTATTATTATTATTTAAATTTGCAAATTCAAATTATTTAAAAAAAACTTTATTATTTTCAAGAAATTCTTTAAAAAAAAATTGAATTATTGAAATTCTTCACAAGAATTCAATTATTTCAATTTATTCTTGAATTTATTCTTTCAATTTATTCTTCGTCTTAAAATTTTTGTATTACACAATTATTAACAAATAGGATTTATTTAGAAAAACAAAGAGAAATTTATTCCATTATTCATAAAAAAAAAAAAAAAAAAAAAAAATGAGATAATTTAGAAAGAGAACAAGTTTATCTCACTGAAGGAACTAAGAAGATAGATGAAGTAAATCTATCGTTATCCTTATTATCGTTATCGTTTAGAATAAAATGATGGTATCAATCTTTTCTTTTTTTCTGAAAAGAGAATCTGACAAAAAAAAAATAACAAGTTACAGTGGATAAAAAAGGTAATCGCACGACGTAACATTTCTTTATAATACACTAATTTACGTTTAGCTCTGTATTTTATTTTCTTTTTTTTTTCTCTCATTGATATATATTTTTCTCATCCTCTTGTATATAGTATTTGTCACTAAGTTCGACACAAAATGGCTTCACTTATTCCAAGTTTCTCACGTAAACTGGAACACTAATCCTACAACTGATGGAAACGAGCTTAAAAGACTAGAGACATGCCACGACGCAATTGTTGCTTACTGAAAACATTATAATCTTTCCTACTGTTTAATTTGTCCATAGCGTGACATAAAACCATCAAAAGGGAATTTTTTTTTTTTTTTTTTATTCAATTATTCCCTTTTCTTTTAAAAACAAACAAATAAAACGAAAATTGTAATTTCCTTTTTTGAATATCATATCCTTAGGTTTATCTGATATAAATTATTTATTATACATTTATCACAATTCTTATTATTTTTATTATTACTACTATTATTATTTTAATATTTACTATTTTAAAAATTTTTTATTATACCTACGACTTAATAAAAATAAATATATTAAATATATTTAATAAAAATAAAGATATTTAATAAAATAAATTTTATTTAATTTATTCAACTACTATTAAAATAAAAAAGTTGCAAATTTCATTTACAACTAATTTGAAACTGACAAATAAAGAATAAAGTAATGAAAACATTTAATAATAAAATAATAAAATAATAAAAAAATAAAATTGAAAAATACTAAAATATTAAAATAATAAAATAAAGAAATAAAATAAAGAAATAAAATAATAAAATACGAAATAAAATTGAATAAAAATTAATAAACTTCCAACTACCAAATTCTGTCCATTTTTTTTTTAGTACAGAAAAGAAAAATGTGCGTGTATCATATTTCAACTAGAAATATGAAAAAAAAAAATTCCCCAAAGAAAAAAATTTATTATTATTGCAAAAAAATCCTCCCGTCTGGTTTTAATCTAATTTTGATTTAGAAATTCATTTCGGAAACGATTTTCAGATGAAAAAAGAAAGGAGAATAAAAAATTTCCCCTGCAAGTGAGAAAGAAAGGTGAGAAAAAAAAGCAAACAAAATATATCTCCCAATGGTATATTGCCGGGCAAAAAACATGACACGTAAAAGTAAATACCTCTGTTGGACTTTAATTTTCCCGACAACTCCCAATGGAGAGCGTTGAAAACCATTAATTTTCACACCGTCTAATATATCCATTATAAACGTATGTGTGTGGTCGATCATATAACCCGCCATTTGTCAATTAATTATCATTTCAGCCCTTTTCACTCTCTATATGGCAAATAAAAAAAAACAAAAAAAAAAAGAAGAAAGAAAGGAAAAAAAGAAGGTGCGTAAAAAAAGCATATCTCATTCTTTTGTTTAGGACAATGAAATATATATTCAAATTTTTTTGCATATTTTTTTGGTAAAGAATTGTTTTGAAACAGAAAACGCTAAATTATTTTTTTTAAAAGTAATTTAACTTAAATTTCGCAGTTATTTTATTTTTGTTTATTTTTATTTATTCAAAATAAACGAATAATTGTTGGAATAGTAAAAAATATAGTAATAAAAAATAATTGTAAAACTAATTGAAAAAAATATACTTTATAATACTTTATAATACTTTATAATAATCGTAAGTTTCCTTTCCGTTAGCGAATTCTCTGCATTCATTTGCTTGTTTTGAAAATTAATTTTTGTGGGTCATTGTAATTATTTTTAAAGGCAAAAAAACCAAAAAAAAAAAAAACTCGTTTTATTTACTTCACAAAATTGACAAAAAATCCATTCCATATTTTTTATTTTTCTGACTTTTTCCTAATTTTCATCAAAAATATTTACTTTTTTCTTATCCTGCTAAAAAATTGAATTCCTGCAACGAATTCTATTATTCATGAAAGAATTTTAAAAATATTTTTAAAAAATAATTTAATTCTTGCCAAGAATTTTATAAACATTTTTAAATAGTTCATTTTTTTCGAATAATTTTATGCAAATTCTAATTTAAATAATTGAATTGATGAAAATTTTTATTATTCATCATGAAAAGAATTAAATTCTTACGAAAATTTTTACAAACCATTTTTTAAATCATTGAATTCTGTTTGGAAATTTTATGAAAATAGTAAATATTGAAAATCATTGAATGGCGAAAAGTTTTTAAAGATAATTAAATTTTACAAAGAATATTAAAAAATTTGTCAATAATTGAATTTCTGTGGGAAATTTTATTACATTTTTTTGAAAACAATTGAATTCCTAAAAAACATTTTACCATTTATGAAAATAATTGAATTCTTTCGAACGATTTATTAGAATTTTGTTAAATAATGGAATTTCCAAGAAGAAATTTATTACTTTTAAAAATAATTGAATTATTGCGATGAATATTGTTATTTATGAAAATAATTGAATTTTGAAAAGAATTTTATTAAAATACCTCAAAATAATTGAATTTTCGGGAGTAATTTTCTTATTTATCTTTAATAATTGAATTCTTTCGAAAAATTATTTATGTAAATAATTGAATTCTTAGAAAAAATTTAATTAAAATTTTAAAAAATTGAATTATTTTTAAAAAATTTAATTAAAATTGTATTTAAAACAATTAATTTCTTTCGAACAATTTTATTAAATTTTGGAAAATAATTATTCAATCCTTCCAAAAAAAATATTAAAAAAAAACATTTTTTTAAATAATTAATTTTTTTGAGAAATTTTAATTTTTAATTTTTTCGGAATTGAAGTTAATATAAATTTTTAAGAATAATTACATTTTTTGAGCAATTCCTGTAAAATTGTATTAAAAATAATTGAAATCCTGCTATGAATTTTATTATTTATGAAAATAATTGAATAGTTGCTAGGAATTTTATTATAATTCTCAAAAATAATTGAATTGATGAAAATTTTTATTATTTATGAAAATAATTGAATTATTATGAAAAATTTTATTAAAATGTTTAAAAAGAATTGAATTTCTTTGGAAAATTTTGTTATTTTTTAAAATAATTTAATTCTTTATAAGGATTTTATAAACATTTTTTTAAGAAATAAATTTTTTCGAAATATAATAAATATTATGAAAATTTTATTAGTTCAAATAATTGAATTCTTGGGGAAAACTTTTTTTGTGAAAATAACTGAATTTTTTTATTACTAATTTAAAATAATAATAAAATAAATGAAATTCTTCGATGAGTTTTATTATTTATGAAAATAATTAAATTCATGCTTGGAATTTAATTAAAATTTTTTTTTAAAAATTGAATTTTCATGAACAATTTTATTATTATAGTGAAAGTAATTGAATTATTGTGCAAAATAAATTGCATAAAATTTTGTTAAATAATTGATTTTGTCGAAATTTTTTTGAAAATTAGCGAACTTAAAGTAGTGGAAATTCTCTAAAAAAAAAATATTATTTATATTCTTTGTTCAGAAAGTTGAATATATTTTTTTACCTTCTCTATTCTTCAGAATAATTACAATTTTCGTAATGAAGATTATTTTCAATTTAGGTATCAAGTAACATCTTTTGCGAAATTCTATTTTCCTCGTACAAGAAAGTTAAATTATTTTTATTTTTGAAGAAATAAAAATTTGTAAAATAATAAAAAACAGTAATAATAAAAAAATTGTAAAAAGAAAGATAATGATAATAATAATTTTATGCAAAGAAATCATTTTTCGTCTCTCGCAGAGACAACGATTTATCATCTCAATGAATTTTGATTTAATCGCAGATTTCTGAAGTTTTCTTTCTTTCTTTTTGGTTTTCTTTTTCCTTCTCTCTTCTTTTTTTATTGCGAATCGCTACACGAAGACATTTTTTCGATAACAAGAGGATGATTAGGGGAGGAACTTTTTTAATCAAACAAGCGATTTCTTGAAAAGTTAAAAATTTTTTTTGTTTACTTTTCTCTCGTTCTCTCTCTCTCTCTCTTTTTCGGTTCAGTATTGACAAAAAAAAAAATTTTTTTTCTCCTTTTTTTTGTAAGAGTGAAACTGAAGGGCGGTGTGACGGTAAAGTTTTAGTGAGCTCACTGCTCTTACTGGTTAATTTCGAAGAAAAACACATTTCGAGATCTTTTAATGGATCAACCAACACACAAGACGAAAAAGTGTTTGGCAAATTCAATCGATAATTTAACCAGAACAAGTTAGTCCTTCTATACTGTAGTATAATTAAACATTCACTAACTTTTTTATTCTTTTTTCTTCTTTTTCTTATTTTACTTTTTTATTTCTATTTCCAATATATATATTAATTTACTTTCATCTCTCTTTTGTGATTTTTTTTTAAACTTTCAAGTTACCGAAAAAAAGGCTCGTTAAAAGTTTAAACTCGTTATAAACTTTATCTTTTTTTTTCTTCTTTCTTTTCACCCAATCAAAACAAAACGGTGGAAAAAAATGATGAGCAATGTTTTTTAATTGTTTATTTGTTTCTTTCTAAAGGAATAATAATTGGGTTTACATGAAAATTAACGACAAAAAATTACAAAAGAAGGAAAAGGGTTAAAAAATAAATAAGTGAATAAATATGAAAATAAAAATTAATGAATAATATAAATGAAAAATAAATAAATAAATAAAGAAATATAAAAATAATTTTAAATAAATAAAATGTATTAATAAATTAAATATATCGCCTCACACATGAGTGTGTGTGTGTGAGTGGAAAATGCTTCTTGATGGAATAAATCTTCTCCGAATGCAAATGAATGTCCTTAAGTCGAGAACAGATTTTCGTGTCTCGGAATAAATACCTAATAAATATTAAATATAAAAAAAAATAATCCAAATTTCTTTTACAAAGAGACGAATATTCGAAATTGTAGAATCATGAAAAAAATTTGTCACATTGAAGAAGAAGAAAGAGAAAAAAATAGATATCATGAAAATAAGATTTTTTCAGTAGAGTGCTTTTAAGTAGTTTAAGTTTTAACACGCCATGAATTTTTTGATTCAAGGAGTATTCGCAATTAGGGTAACATTAAGTAGTATAACTCAATAATTAGTCAGCCACCATGGAATAATTAATACGAGATTAAACTTTTTTTTTATTAATGTTAGAAAAATTGTTATAGTAAATTAAAATTTTTAAGTAGAATAAAATTATATTTACTCCATTATATTTACAGTTATTGAATACTGGCAACAATTCTAACTTTTTAGGATACAATTATCAATTGTAAAGATAATAGAATTTAAAAATTTTTAATTCAAATTTTTGTTGAAAACACCAAAAAAATTCAATTTTGGAAAAATTACAAATAATTTCAGAAATTTAATTATTTTCAAGAGTAAAAAAAATTCTTCCCTTAAAATTCAATTATCTTTCAAATTAAAAAAAAAAATTCTCCTCAAAATTCCAATTATCTTTATAAATATAACAAAATTTTTCCCCAAAGTTCAATTATTTTTAAATCAATTCACAAAAATAGTACAGAAACATTTAATTATTTTCGCAAATAATAAAAATTTCTCAGGAATTTAATTATTTAAAATTTTTTTTATAAATTCCTTCGCAATAATTCAATTATTTTTATAAATAATAAAATTTTTTTCAAAAAAATTCAATTATTTTCATAGAAAAGAAAATAATTAAAAATTGTAGAAAATAATAAATGATTTGAAATGATGAAAATAATTTTGAAAAAAATGTTACTGTAATAATATTTTTATAATATAAAATAATGATTTTATCTCTCGGTCATCTTTAATTTATTATAAAACATGAAGAAATCGTTCACTCCGAGTCTTCGACTCGGAGCAATCGCTGTCTTCATGTTTTATAAAAATATTCTTATAAGTTATTGAATTTAAAATGATTTTAATGTGAAATTTTTGAAATTCTTAATTCCTATGGAAAAATAATATTTATTAAATATTTATTTAAAAAAAAAGTTATTGATGTTTTCGAATAATTTTATTTTTGATTATAATTTTTCCCCTTATTTTCTAAAAATTTAAAAAGATTCAATTTTATTTTTAATTAAAATTTGTAATTGACAAATAAAATAGAATATGTTATGTTTATATGTTAATATTTTTGTAAATTAATAATAATAATAATAATAATAATAATAATAATAATAATAATAATAATAATAATAATAATAATAATAATAATAATAATAATAATAATAATAATAATAATAATAAAAATAATAATAATAATAATAATAATAATAATAACAATAATAAAAATAATAGTAATAATAAAAGTAAAAAATAGTAATAATAGTTGTGCCTAATAACGTTAAGTAGTATAACTCAATATTTAGTCAGACACAATAAAATAGTTAATAAAAGATTACATTTTTTTTATTAAAACTATTAAATTTTTGAAGTGTATTAAAAATTTTAATTACAACAACATTATATTTAGTTTAACGCTATTAAATAAATAAGATTTTTTAAGGAGAGTAACATTTCAGTAGTGTAACATTTAATATTGTCAGACGCCTTTAACTTAATTTTTTAATAAATACGTTTTTTTCCAGTAGAGTAACATTTAAGTAGTACAACTTTTAATAGTCAGACAACTTTTATTAGTCAGACACTATGGATTTTTTTTTACTAAGTGGATAGTTTATTCATAATTAGGCTAAACGTTAAGTAGTATAGATTTATATTAAGTCAGACACCGTATGAAACAGTTAAAAAGGCATTAAATTTTGTTGCCTATAGTACGCAAATTTTTAAAGTAAATTAAAATTTTTAAGTAGAACAAACTTTATATTTACTCCCGACACCATGAAATAAATGATTTTTGAAGTTGGGTAACATTTAAGTAGCGCAACTCTTGATATAGTCAGACGTCATAGATTTATGACTCAGGAAGTAAATTATTCTCAATTAGGGTAAACCTTAAGTAGTATAACTCGACAATTAGTCAGACACCATTGAAATAGTTAATTAAATAAAGCATTAGATTTTTAAAATTAAACATTTCAGTAGTGCGACATTTAATACAGTCAGACGCCATAATCTAGAATTGCGAATAATTTTTTAATTGTAATTCAGTGGGAATGAATAAAAATGAGTAAAAAAATTAGATTTTCCTTTTTTAAGAAAAGTTGTAATGATTATTAATAATAGAGAGTATTTTATTTACTTCTACTATTTACTTTTTTTCAATTTACTCAACTTTTTTAATTCTCTTATTGGGACTATTTCTTTATGTCTGACTTGATATTAAATTGTATCACTTTCCAAATTTTTACTTCAATTTGAAAATAATTCAAGTTATAAATAATTAAAAAATAATTGAAATATCTATGGTGTCTGACCATATAAAAACCTGTACTACTTAAAAATTTGCTCTGCAAAGAGAGGAAATTTTCCATATTTAATAAAATACTTTGTCAGCCCTAGGGAATAAATATAGTTTTTTTCTTATTTATTCCATAGTGTCTGACTAAATATAAACTTGTACTACTTGAAAGATAATTTTTAAAATTAATCCCTCTTTAATCTATTTTATTGTCTAAACAATTTAACGAGGGTTTAATTTTAAGACCATTGAAGTATTAATATTAATTCTTAGTTAATTAATTAATTAAATTAATTTAATAAATTTAATTAATTTAATAAATTTAATTTTAATTTAAATAAATTTCGAGTAGGATAAATTTGAAATAAAATTAATTTGAAATAGAATTAAATGTAAGTATAGGATTTATTAAAAGTAGGATTAATTTTAAGTAAGATTAAATTTAAATAGAATACATTTTCAAATAGTACAAGTTTATATATTCAGTCGGACGCCGTGAAATAAAATAATAAAACCATATCTAGCATTGAACGTCTGAACTGAATATAAAATTTCGTACTCGTTGCCAAAAATTTTCTCCTCTACAATAGTAGAGCCAAATTTAAGAAGTACAAATTTTCATATGGCAAGTCGCCATAAATATTCGTGAGACTTAATTTATTTTCAATTAATGTATAAAACTTTTTAGTCGGTAAATTAATTTTTCGAGTGTATAGTGAAATTTCAAGTACTACAAGTTTACATTCCCTCAGACGCCAATAAGGGAAAACCTCATTATATATTCTATGGAAAATATAAAATAAGGTTTTCCCTTCAAGTTGAGTAACGTTTAAGTAGTACAAGTTTTTGTATAGTCAGACGCCATGTATGGAGATTGGTATATTATTTTTAATTAAAATTAACACTAAGTAGTATAAGTTTATATTTAGTCAGACAGAATATAAAATAATTGTTAAAAAAGGGAATTTAATTTAAATTGAAGTCAATTTTCAAGTAGAAAAACTTTATTTTTAGTCAGACGCGATTGAATAAATTTTTCTTTTCAAGTAGAGTGAAAATTTAAGTAGTACAACTTTTTTTATAGTCAGACGCCATAGACTTTATGAATCAGACGCGAAAAACAGTAATTTTAAATAAATTCTTTTTAAACTATTGTTAACTTTTAAGTAGTACAATTCTATGTTTAGCCAGGCAAAATGAAGTAATTTAATTCGATACTAATTTTAAGCACACTAGAAATTATTTAAGTAGTAAAAGTTTATATCCAGTCAGACGCAATAATCAAGAATTTTTTTTAATTCCATTATTCGAAAAAAGTAGTCCTACAAGTTTAGATTTAGAATTTAAATTTTTAGATTCAATTTTAGAATTAAATAATATTAAATAATAATTTTGTTATTCTTAATAAGCAGCCTGTTAATAAGTACAGATAATACCTATTAATTTATAATTGATACCAATAAATTTATAATTGATACCTAGAAATTTATAATTGATACCTATAAACTTATAATTAATACCAATTAATTTATAATTAACACCAATTAATTTTTAATTAACACTAATTAATTTTTAATTAATAGTTTAATACAAATTAATTTATAATGAACACTAATTAATTAATTGATAATTTTGTTCACACTATTTACGTTAACAAAATTAAATGTTATAAAAATAAATTATTTTGCAAAAATAAAAGTTAATCTTGAAAAAGGAAAAAAATAATGGAAATGTTATGTACGAAATAGACCAAGAATTTGAAGAATAAAGAAAATTGTGGTTTATTTCGAAATATAAGGGAAAAGTAAATGGGATTAAAATGAATGGTTTCACGTGCAGTGTGTGTGTGTTTGGTTTTTGGTCCATTTACCAACATTCATCAAAAGAGATTTCTGTAGGGGGATTCGCAATGTCACATTTAGGAGGCCACTCAACAAGAATGTCAAGCACGTGTACCAATCAAAATGTAAAACGCGTGAAATTCGAAATTTACGATCTTCTCAAAATAATATTTCACAAATTCGACATATATAAAGTCACCTTCTACAATAGAGTCTGTTAATAGTCTCGCCGTCAATTTTCAACCGCAGCCAACTTTAAATATCTTGATTCTTTTCTTATATGAGATGAAAAAAAAAGAAAAGAAAATGTTATTCAAGGGGAAAAATTTTTTTTTTCCCTTTTCTCAAATCAGATTATTGTCGCTCTCCACTCATCGTTATCACCCTAGTTTTTTTTTGTCGAGCTTAGCATGGTAAGACTGAAAAATGTTTTGGAATCATCTAGTGATAAGATGCGAATATTCTCTCTCTCTCTCTCTCTTACTCCTTTAGTCTCTTTCTCTTTCTTTCATTTTTTTTTCTTTACTTCTTTGATAAGGAATGGATTATCGTGTAAAGGAGAACCTCCTTTCTGACAAAACTAATTAATCTTTGAAAATGTTTTCGATCTATCTATGCGCCTGAAGAGAGAAAATTACAACTATGATTTTGCAAAGTTTGATTTTATCGATTTAGAAAAAGAGTAATTATTCCCTTCGCCTCTAGGCAAATTTTGATAAAATCAGTATATAAAGGAAAGTGACGTGGACTGACGATTGGCTCAATATTGGATCAATATGTATTGCCAATATTGGACCAAGATTGCTAATTTTCAAAGCGAGTTTTAATTTAAATATATTCGATAAAATATTCTTATAAAAGGTAACTTTTTTTTTTACATAGTTCGAATCTTTACGAATCTTTCGAATTTCAAGTAAGGATAAAATTTCATCAAAAAAGTGTTTAAATTTTAAATATTAAAATTATTATAATAATTATAAGAATTCAAATTATTATAATAATAAGAATTAAATAACAATTATAATTATTATCATTATCAGAATTAAATAGCAATTATAATTATTATAATATTATACAGCAATAATTAAAACAATTATAAATTCTATAATACTGTAATATAATAATTTCAGTAGTACAAGTGTCGATATAGTCAGACGCAATGAACTTATAACTCAGGAAGTAAATTATTCTCAATTAGGGTAAACCTTAAGTAGTATAACTCGACAATTAGTCATACACCATAAATCAATTAATAAGTCATTTTATTTTTTGACTATATTTTTAGGGTAAATTAAAAGTTTTAAGTAGAACAAATGTTTTAGTCGAACGACATTGAATAAATAGGATAAATAAATTTTTAAGTACAATGACATTTAAGTAGTGTAAAAATTAATATAGTCAGACGCCATTAACTAAACTTTTAAATAAATAACACCTTTTTATAGAAGAATAACTTTTCAGTAGTACAAGTTTTATTATAGTCAGACGCCATAGATTTAGAACTCAAAGAGTAAATTATTCTTAGGGCAAACATTAAGTAGTATAAATTGATATTTAGTCAGACACCATAAAACAGTTAAATAAGAGATTAAATTTCTAACCAGAGTAGATAAATTTTTTAAAGTATATTTTTAATATGATTATTAAAAATTGGTAATTTATGATTTTGGTTTTTAAGTAGAACAACTTCATATCTAGTCAGACACCATGTAATAATTAAATAAGAAATTAAATTTTTAACTAGGGTAGGTACATTTTTGAAGTATTTTAAAATTTTTAAGTAGTACAAGTTTATATTTCGTCACGTCACCATAGAGTAAATGAGATTTTTAAGTAGAGTAGCAATTAAGTAGTGGGACATTTAATAAAGTCAGACGCCATAATTTAAAAATTTGAATAATTTTTCTTGAGCAGTGTAAATCTTTAATTTATGCAATTTTTTATTTAGTCACCGAGACAATAAAATAGATTAAAAAGAAACTAATTTTAAAAATTATCTTTCAAGTAGTACAAGTTTATATTTAGTCAGACACTATGGAATAAATAAGAAAAAAACTATATTTATTCCCTAGGGCTGACAAAGTATTTTATTAAATATGGAAAATTTCCTCTCTTTGCAAGTAGAGCAAATTTTTAAGTAGTACATGTTTTTATATGATCAGACGCCATAGATATTTCAATTATTTTAAAATTATTCATAACTTGAATTATTTTCAATTGAAGTAAAAATTTGAAAAGTGATACAATTTAATATCGAGTCAGACATGAAGAAATAGTCCTAATAAGAGAATTAAAAAAGTTGAGTAAATTGAAAAAAAGTAAATAGTAGAAGTAAATAAAATACTCTCTATTATTATTAATCATTACAACTTTTCTTAAAAAAGGGAAATCTAATATTTTTACTCATTTTTATTCATTGCCACTGAATTACAATTAAAAAATTATTCGCAATTCTAGATTATGGCGTCTGACTGTATTAAATGTTGCACTACTGAAATGTTAATTTTAAAAATCAAATGCTTTATTTAATTAACTATTTCAATGGTGTCTGACTAATTGTCGAGTTATACTACTTAAGGTTTACCCTAATTGAGAATAATTTACTTCCTGAGTCATAAATCTATGACGTCTGACTATATCAAGAGTTGCGCTACTTAAATGTTACCCAACTTCAAAAATCATTTATTTCATGGTGTCGGGAGTAAATATAAAGTTTGTTCTACTTAAAAATTTTAATTTACTTTAAAAATTTACGTACTATAGGCAAAAAAAATGTAATGCATTTTTAACTGTTGCATACGGTGTCTGACTAAATACAAACCTATACTACTTAACGTTTTGTCTAATTATGAATAAACTATCCTCTTAGTAAAAAAAAATCCATGGTGTCTGGCTAATAAAAGTTGTCTGACTATTAAAAGTTGTACTACTTAAATGTTACTCTACTGGAAAAAAACGTATTTATTAAAAAATTAAGTTAAAGGCGTCTGACTATATTAAATGTTACACTACTGAAATGTTACTCACCTTAAAAAATCTTATTTATTTAATAGCGTTAAACTAAATATAATGTTGTTGTAATTAAAATTTTTAATTCACTTCAAAAATTTAAGTTTTAATAAAAAAATTTAATCTTTTATTAACTATTTTATATGTGTCTGACTAAATATTGAGTTATACTACTTAACGTTATTAGGCACAACTATTATTACTATTTTTTACTTTTATTATTACTTTTATTATTACTATTATTTTTATTATTCTTATTATTATTATTATTATTATTATTATTATTATTATTATTATTATTATTATTATTATTATTATTATTATTATTATTATTATTATTATTATTATTATTATTAATTTACAAAAATATAAACATATAAACATAACATATTCTATTTTATTTGTCAATTACAAATTTTAATTAAAAATAAAATTGAATCTTTTTAAGTTTTTAGAAAATAAGGGGAAAAATTTTAATCAAAAATAAAATTATTCGAAAACATCAATAACCTTTTTTTTAAATAAATATTTAATAAATATTATTTTTCCATAGGAATGAAGAATTTCAAAAATTTCAAATTAAAATCATTTTAAATTCAATAACTTATAAGAATATTTTTATAAAACATGAAGACAGCGATTGCTCCGAGTCGAAGACTCGGAGTGATCGATTTCTTCGTGTTTTATAATAAATAAAAGATGACCGAGAGATAAAATCATTATTTTATATTATAAAAATATTATTATTACAGTAACTTTTTCAAAATTATTTTCATCATTTCAAATCATTTATTATACTTAACGTTATTAGGCACAACTATTATTACTATTTTTTTACTTTTATTGTTTTTATTTTTATTATTATTATTACTATTATTATGATATATATTATTATTATTATTATTATTATTATTATTATTATTATTATTATTATTATTATTATTATTATTATTATTATTATTATTATTATTATTATTATTATTATTATTATTATTATTATTATTATTATTATTATTATTATTATTATTATTATTATTACTATTGATATTATTAATGAATATAATTCGACTCAATATTATTTGTCAATAATTTACAAAAATATAAATATAAATAGTAAAATTATTTAAAAAAGTGAAAATTATTATTTGCCAAGTAGGATAAATCGTTTAGAAACTTTATAGTCACAAAATAGAATTAAACAAACTTTTGATTTTCAATTTAGAAACTTTTAATTGTCACTAAAATAACCAGTAATTCCTAGGTCAGATAATAATTCCTCTTTATATATGTGAAAGATATTTTAGAAATATAAACTATATGTATAAGCAATATATACTTAAACTATATATTTAGACAGTATATACAAGAAAAAGCAGGGTAAATTTAGCAGTTCCTTTCATCATTAGAAATTAAAGATTTTGAAACAGAAATTTTACAGTAATTATTGTAAAAAAAAATTTTAATTTAAAAAAAAATAATAAAAGCTTCAAAGCTTTTATCATTTTTTTTTGGCAAAGAGGATAATTATTAATTAGCAGTTTCTTGATTATTAAACAATTGAAGGTTTTTTTTAGTTGCAACTATTTTTTTTTCTTTTTCTAAATATATTTCTACAGGAATATGTATGCAGTTTTTTTTGCGATCAATAAAAGATAATAAAAGATCATAATTTTAGTAATGAAAGAATTGTCATCGCGTCGGTTTATAAAAAAAATGTTTACGAGCTGTAAAAGAGAAATCACTTTTTTATTTTACGAGTTTTCAATGGATTTTGAAAATGTTGGTTATTTATTATTATCATCATCGATATTTTATTGTCTATGATACTTTTTGGTCTATGATACTTTTAACTATCATTAATGTAGCAATCAATGGCAGTTATGATATAATGGAAATAAATTTTATTTTAACGTTTTTTTGTCGCTGCTTCCCTTCAAATTCATTTTTCTATAAATTTTTTTTTTACTTCACAATTTTTGTACAGGGACCCTAAAAAATATAAAAATGGCAAAAAGAATATTCAAACTAGTTGAAGAAAGAAGTAATTTATAAAGAATACGAAAAAATACAAAAATGGGAAAAAATATTGAAAATAACTAAAAAAGCAGTAATTATAAGAGATCACGAAAAACATACAAAAATGGTAAAAATATTCAAAATAATTAAAAATATCTGAAAATCGAAAAAAAGCCATTTTCTTTTCCTTTAAAACGTCACTCAACTCACGTGCGCTCTTTTCTCTTCACGTGTAGGTATATAGATTGCGTGGTGACAGTTGAAAATAATTATTCCAAAAAAGAAAACGTCCATACCGACCGTGGACATGTCAATTATTTTATTTTCAATTGAAAAAAAATATTTCACCGCAAATAAAAATTACAATTAATAAATTTTTTACAAAGGCCTTTTATTTTTAAAAAATCTAAAAAAATATAAGGCCCCAAAAAAAGTGGCACTTTTGAAAATTTAATAAAGGAAAGGAGTCTGGTTGCCAAGGTAACTGCGAGGTGAACAGGCAAAGTATTGATTCGCCCCACCTGAATTCAGGTCAACCCCTGACTAAACACCTTTTCCATATTATATACGATATCCCTCACAAACGCAACGGACATTTTGTCCTTGTTGTTTGGAATATTCAACATGTATATATGTATACAAAATATAATGCCCATACAGGTATCAAGATAACCCGCGCCTATTATGTTGTGTGTATATGCCTATAGCCCTATATATACACGTTCGAATGTTCCTCAGTTTATGAATTATGGGGTAAATGACTCCACCGTTAACATGACACTGAACTTTCAAATGCCTACTATCACTGAAGGTCTGTAAATCATTTTTTTTTTTTTCACGAGGGGAAAAAAAATGTAAATCTTTTTTTTATTTTCTTTGGTAAATGTTAATTTTTTTCCGCGATGGTAAAACAAATTATTTTTTACTATCGGAAAAAATTAACATTTGCCAAAGAAAAAATACAAAAATTAGCTTTTGTTTATACTTTTATTTTTTGTTAACTTTAAATAGATTGTACAATATATTATTATGTTATAATTATTTTTATTTTATAATTAATTCAAAATTTTAATGACATATAGAAATCATCAAAATTTTTGTCACTTCTTTTCATTAAAAGACTAAAATTTTATTAAATATTATGTTTTGTCAAATTGAAATTATGCAGATTTTTATTTTTCACTTCTAAACAAAAATAGAAAATTGTTAAACAATTGTTATTAAGAAATAGAAAATTTATTTATTTTGCATTATTTTTGTTTATGAATCACAATTTTTTTTAACAAAATTATTATTTTTTTTTTAGATAAAAAAGAAAAATATTTGCACAATTTATATTTTAATCGTATTTTTGGAACAGGATTTTCCACAGGAATTTTATATTATAAGAATATTGTTACTGTAACTTCATCAAAATTATTTTCATCATTTTAATTCAATTCTTATTTTCTAGAATTTTAAATTATTTTTTATGAAAATAATAATTGAATTCCTTAAAAAAATTTATTATTTATGAAAATAATTAAATTTTGGGAAATTTTATTAAAATAGTAGATATTGAAAATCATTGAAATTAGAAAAATGCATTTTATTTTTGAAAATAAATGAAATGAGGACAAGAATTTTTTTGACATTTATGAAAATAATTGAACTTTGGAGAAGAATTTTGTTATTCATAAAGAAAATTGGGATTTTTACGAGAATTTTTTTAAATTTTAAACATAATTGAATTTTATAAGAAGAATTCTACTTTTTTTTTGATAATAATTGAATTTTTGTGAAATGTTTATTATTTATGAAAATAATTAAATGTTTGCATACAATTTTATTAAAATTTCTTTAAAAGAATTAAATTCTTTTTGGGAAATTTTATTAAAATAGTAGATATTGAAAATCATTGAAATTAGAAAAATGCATTTTATTTTTGAAAATAATTGAAATCAGGACAAGAATTTTTTTTTACATTTATGAAAATAATTAAAATTTGGAGAAGAATTATGTTATTTATAAAGATAATTAAGGATTTTTACAAGAATTTTTTTCGAATTTTAAACATTGTTGAATTTTATAAGAAGAATTTTTATTTTCTTTTAAAAATAATTGATTTTCTGCAATTATTTATAATTTCTCCAAAATTGAATTCTTTTAGTGTTTTTAAACAAAAATTTAAATTAGAAAATTTTAAAATTCTATTATTTTTAAAATTACTAATTTTATTTAAAAAAAAAGGTAGCGCGAATTCTTGCTAGTGGAATTTATAAAATGATAGAAAAATTAAATTTGCAAAGCGAAGGAAAATTTATAAAATAAAAAAATGTTATAAATCGTTAAAAAATAAAATAAAATTTAGAAAAACAAATGTAATTATAAATAATTATAAATATTATTTTAATTTTTATTATTTGACATATTTTTACAATTATTTTTTATAACTATTATCGATTATTATAATAATTATAAGAATAATTTATAAAAACACAGGATTATAATAAAACAGAGAAAAAACACAGAATAATAATAAAACAGTAATAATAATAATAATAGTAACAATATTTTAATTTATAATAATAAATTAAAATATTTATCATAATAATAGAAAAAAGTAGGAGTGGGTTAGTCACGTGGTTAGCGCACTCGACTCGCATTACGATGTCCAGAGTTCGAGTCCCCTCAAAAGCACCCAATTTTTCACAACGTAAATAACTTCAATTTTATCTTTAATTAAAATTTATAATTAAAAAGCAACTAAATACATAAATTAGTATAAAATTAATTAAAAAAAAACCAAAATATAATGAAAATTCAAGAAAAAAATAATATAAAAGCTAAAATAATAAATAAATAAAATTTTTTTTCTTGAGTAATGGGATGAAAATAATGAATAATTAGGTTAGAGGGAGACAAATTTATAACTTAATTAGAAATTAATTGCAGACGAAACGTTTATCAATAAATAATGTTTATCAATGCGAATAAAAATTTGATTAACTCGAATAATTTCCTTTTCTTTGACCCATTTTACTTTGAATCGGTGGGAAAGAAGAAAAAAATTTTTTTTTCTCTCTCTCTCTCTTCTTTTTTACCCTTAGAGAACAGCTACTGGTTTAATTAGCAAGTCCCGACAGTCTGGGGAACATTTAAATAGAAGATTTCTTCCTTTATCAGAATCTTGCAACATTAATAAAAGTGAATTGAAATTGTATTTCGATATCACGTGTATCACGAAGATTGATAATAGATAGGGAGAAAGGACGATTTTATAATTTAGTTTCCTTTATAATTTATAATACTTAAAAACATTTTTAAATGAATCGAGAGAAAAAAAAATTTTTTATTTTAAAATATACTGATAACTAAATATGAAAATAATAATATTTAATTTTTTTTCTGTATTTTTATTACTATTATCAATTTTTTTTATTACCCTCTTTAAAAAGAGGAGAATATTATTTAAAATTAAAAAACTGATTTTTAAAATTAACAAAAAAATTAGGTAATAATAAAAAAAATGTAGAACAAGGTAAATAAAAATTCTTGGACGTTAACAATTAACTAACTAAAAAATATTAGTTAGGTACTAATTATTATTTTTTTTTATTTATTTACTTGTTTATTAATTTGAAGAAAATTTGTTTATGCAAAATTAATCACAATTCGAAAAATAATAATTATTTTTCACTCGAATTTGTATATATATTTATTTTTACTGCGTGAACAATTTACGTCCAGCCGCAATTAAGTTAGTGAACATCGACATGTGAATGGCTATCTAGTTAAAATGTAATTCGATTCGCCTAGATTTAAGAGATCTACTTGATAGGGGAGAAAATAATCGATGCTCGTTAACTGAAAAAACAGAAACTGAAAAAGATCCATTGGTATGCACAACTACTTGTATTTTTATTTCTCCAATTGGTCAGGGAAGAGAATTATATCCTCCACTGAGAGTGGAGGGCAAAAAAAAAAAAATTCTAACAAATCTCTCTCCTATTTTGTTCCACTTTTTTTTTAAATAACAGGTTCACTTCAATTATATTACATAAATTAAATAAATAATAGAATAAAATGAATAATTAACTAAATAAATTTGACAATTATTATTATTAACTATAATAATCGTCGTATACTTCTTTTTTTTACTTTTTTTTAATTCAATAATATTATCTTTATTTTTCAAATAATTCAAAAATATTTTTATTAATCTAAAAAAATTATGAATGCAAAAATTATTATTATTATAATTATTATTATTTAATTATTTCTTTGTTTCTGAAAAAATTAGCTTTTTGTAACAAACGTTTTAGGTAAGAAACAAATGTAAATCCTGCAAAATATCCTCCTTTTTTCTAATATGAAAAACTTAATTGTTTGACAAATCGAAATTATTCAGCGATTTTTTCCTTTTTTCTAAAAAAAAAAATTAAAAAATTGTTGGATAATTAAAATTAGAAAGTAGAAAATATTTTGCACATTTTCTGCTTTTCAATTACAATTCATAAACAAAGTACAAGTTTTAAGTAAAAAAAAAATGCTATAAATCAAATTTTGTTTATGAAATTTTTAATTTATTTTTGAAGAAATATTTACAAACTTTTTTATTGTTAAAAACGATTCTAAAATTATTCGAAAACATCAATAACTTCTTTTCTAAATAAATATTTAATCATTATTATTTTTCCACTGGAATTAAAATTATTCAAAAGATTAGAATATTAATTCTGCAGAATTGTTGGTTATAAGTATGAAAAATTAAGATTTTCAAAGAATTTAATTTAAAACCTTTTCAAAATTAAATTATTTATTAAAATTTATGAATATAATGACTTTAATGAATATCAAAGTCATTATATTCATAAATAATTATTTGAATATTTAAATAATTTGAATAATAAATATTGAAATGTAAAATTTCAAGTGAAATTAATTTTTAAATAAATTTTTAGTAGAAAATACTACGAGAAGTCAATTATTTAAATGTAAAAATAAATAATTCATTGAATAATTAAATATTTCTTAAAATTGAATTCTCATGAAGAATTTTATCAAAACATTTTTAAATAATTGATTTCTTTTCACGTTTTTTTTATTAAAATTGTTAAGAACAATTAGATTTTTCGATTAAAATTGTATTAAAGATTATTGAAATTCTGCGATGAGTTTTATTTATGAATGTAATTGAATTTCTAAAAAGAATTTTATTATTTATGAAAATAATTCAATCTCTGTAAACAATTTCATTATTTATTGAAAATAATTGAATTATTGCGAAGAAATTTATAAGAAATTGGTAAATAATAGAATTGATATGAAATTAAGGAAATTTTTTGAAAATAATTGAAATTTTGTCAAAAATTTAAAAAAAAATGGAATTTTGACAAGAATTTTACTAAAAAATTTAAAAATAATTGAATTTTGGAAAAAAATTTGATTACTTTTGAAAATAATTGAATTATTGTGAAGAAATTTATAAAAAAAAAAATTTGTAAATAATAAAATTTATATGAAATTGAGGAAATTTTTTGAAAATAATTGAAATTTTGCCAAAAATTTTAAAAAAAATTCAATTTTGTCAAAAATTTTATTAAAAACTTTTAAAATAATTGAATTTTGGAAAAGAATTTAATTACTTTTGAAAATAATTGAATTTTTGCGAAGAAATTTATAAGAAATTTGTAAATAATAAAATTCATATGAAATTGAGGAAATTTTTTGAAAATAATTGAAATTTTGTCAAAAATTTTTAAAAAATGAAATTTTGACAAGAATTTTATTAAAAAATTTAAAAATAATTGAATTTTGGAAAAGAATTTGATTACTTTTGCTTTTACCAAAATTCAATTTTTTTTTTAGTGTTTTTGAGTAAAATTCGTCTATAAATCAACTATTTTTCATAATTAATTAAATATATATTAAAAAAATTAACAAATTTCAGAAGAATTAAAATTATTAAAATTTTTGAAAACCTAAGTAATTTTTAAAATTTCTAATAGAATTAATTCATCTATTTATGAAAATTTTAAACGCAACTCTTTGAAAATTCATCAATTATTTTTAAAAGTAATAAAATTCTTCGCAGAAATTCAATTATTATATTTTCGAAAATTTTAATTGAATTGTTTCGAAAAATTTTAGTTAATAAATTAAACAAATTTTTAAATAATTGAATTCTTTTGATGAATTTTAATAAAATTTTTAAAAATAATTGCAATTTTCTATTTATAGTAATAAAATAAAAATTATTATAACTTTTTTACTATTATTTAGAATTATTAAATTATGACTTATTTATCATAAAATTAAATTAAATTTATATATTTTTATTAATTTTTTACTTTTTTTTTTCACTGAGTTTGAATTTCCCGCCGGAAACTTCGGCGTTTGTCCGCCCAGATGGCATGAAATCTCGCTCACAAACGCTTTAAATTTTTCTTAGATTCAGTTTTCACTAAAAATTGTATAATTACGATGTTAATACAGTAATTAATAATAATTAATACAGTAATTAATAATAGTTTATACAGTAATTAATAATAGTTTATACAATAAGAAAAGTTATAGAAATAATAAAAAAATTGTAATTAATTGAAATAAATTAATTCAATTTATTATAATTTATTAAAAAAAAATGTAAATAACAAAAAAATATTCATTTCCTTTATTTATCTTCATTTGTTCCATATAAATTCGCGAGCAATTCTTTTCCTCACTCGGAATTGATCGAAAGAAGAGATTTTATAATTTAATTTATTCATCAGTGTACGTGATCTTTATGTTGAATTGAAATGGAAAAAAGGAGAGAAGAGAGAGAGAGAGAGAGAGAGAGAGAGAAAACTGTTGCTAAACAGCGTGTGAAAGCTATTGTAGAATTTTGATAGTGTTCTCCGCTACGAAGAAAGGAACTTGTTATTGGAAAAAAGCCACACACACACACTCTCAAATAGTATCAATGGTTTCTGAGAGCCGAGACATTGATAAGAGAAAAAATAAATAAATAAATAATAAAAAAAGAAAAAATAGAAAGAAAGAAACGATGGGAGAAAATATCCCCGTGTTCATGAAGTATTAACAATCCGAGGAAATTCGCAAGTAAATAAGAATTCAACGAGAAGGCAATGGAGGGGAGACTGCGCTTTGAAATATTTAGTAGATTTTCTTGTTTCCCGTTTCCCCCGACAAAACCTTTAGATTCGATCAGGACAAGTCTGAATTGCTTTTCCTAAAAGATTTTTATCTCCGTTAAAAACGATTTATATTTGAGTAAATGAAAAGAAAATCTTTTATTCTATAAAAAAATTAGGTACTTTTTGAAATACAATTTCAAAAAAAAAAAAAAAAATGTTTTCCAAAAAGTCAATTTCTGAAACACTAATTCAAAGAAATATGTTTTTAATAACTTTTAATAATTAAGGAAGATTTCGACTTTTAATAATTTATAACATTATACTTCAATTTTAATACAAGTGTAAACAAGAAAAAAATTTAAATCAAGAAAAAAGTTAAGACAATTAAATTTAATTATAATAATTAAATTAATAACAAAGACCAATGGAATTAATTTCAATTAAAATAAATTCCATTTATTTTAATTAAATATTTTTATTTAATTCAATAAATTAAATTTAATGAAATAAAACTAATCAAGTAAAAATAATTAAATTTAATTAAAATAAAAAAAAGTAATAAAGAAAATTAATAAAAGTATTGACTAAATTAAATAATAACAAAATTATTTCTAAATATTGCTATAGCAATTTTTTTGTTAAATATAAATTATAAACAAATAAATAAATATAATAAATAAGTGAATAAAAAATAGAAAAACTGTAATTTATCAAATAAACTTAAAAACATAGTAAATAAACAAAATGAAAATGTGATTAATAAACAAATAAAAATTTAATTAGTAAACAAATGAAAATACGATTAATAAACGAATGAAAATACGATTAATAAACAAATGAAAATTTGATTAATAAACAATTATAAAAATACGATTAATAAACAAATAAAAATGTAATTAATACACAAACTAGAAAATATAGTAAATAAACAAAACAATATGATAAAGAATATAGTAAGCCACGTATATAAAAAACAAGACAATTTAGAAACAAACCAACAATCAATAAAAAAAAAGTTTAGAAAGAAAGAAATATAATAAAAAAATAAATAGAAAATAAAAAAAATGTAATAGATTAACAAAAATGTAAACTGATATAAATAACAAAATAAAAAATGAAATAAATAAACAAAATAAAAATAAAATAAGTAAACAAAATAAAAATGTAATAAATAAACAAAATAAAAATAAAATAAGTAAACAAAATAAAAATGTAATAAATAAACAAAATAAAAATGTAATAAATAAATAAAATAAAAATGTAATAAATAAATAAAATAAAAAAATAATAAAGAAACAAAATAAAAAATTTAATAAATAACGAAGATGAAAAATATAGTAAGTAGTGGAAGTAGAAAATAATAAAATATGAGTAAACAAACAATAAAAAAGGTGCTACGAAGAGATAAATTTATTAAATAAATAAACAAAAAATAGAAAATAATAAATAAGTAATAAATAAATACAATAAAAACATAGGTGATAAATAAACAAGAAAAAAATTTAATAAATAACGAAAATGAACAATATAATAAGTAATGGAAGTAAAAGATAATAAAAAATATAATAAGTAATGGAAGTAAAAAATTATAAAAAATATGAGTTAACAAACAATAAGAAAAGGCCTTACAAAGAAAGAAATTTTTTAAATTTATAAACAAAAAATAGAAAAAATATAATAAATAAACAAAAAAAATGTAAATAGAGAAAATAATGAAATAAGAAAATATAATAAGTAATTTAAATAAAAAAAAAACAAAATAAAAAATACTCCATCTTAGGGAATCGATCCAATAATATGTTAAAAATACGATAATTTATTTATTTTCGTACAGGGGGAAATTTTTCTCGATGATCATATCTATCCAATTATAAAAGTCCACTCTTTCTCCCTTTTATACTATTTGATCACGTAAAATAATTTCTATTTTATATTTTTATCCTCTTTTTTTTATTATAGACTCTTATCTTTTTCAAATTTTCCTAATTTACCATTTTTTTTTTATTTTTTCAAAACTCCCCTTTCTTTCTTTCTCTCTCTTTTTCTATATAAAATTGCGCTTGATAAAATTATCGATCAATCACATTCAAAAGACTGCGGGAAACTATATATATATTTATAGAAAGTGTAAAATATCATAAAATATTTAAAGGTGGTTTTTAAATATATAATAATATAGAAATTGCTTTCACTGAATCAATTACAACTTAACAGGAATTAACCCACAACCACGAACATGACGTTGTGGTTATTGCACAATATTGAAAACAATTTCTCTTCTATATGTATTGAGGGATAATTTTTTTTCTTCTAAAGAAATTGGAAAATATTTCTAAGAAAGAAAAAAATTTTATTTTACAAATAAAAAAAATTAATAATTAATAATTTTTTAAATTTCTTTTTATTATATATATATATTGTCAGATATATTTTTCTTCTAAATAGATAAATAGGAAAATTTTTCAAGGAAAGGAAAGAGAAAATTATTTTAATTCTTGTGAAGAATTTTATAACAATTTTTAAATAATTGATTTCTTTCGACTTATTTTTATACAAATTCCAATTTAAATAATAGACTTCCCAAGAAATTTTTATTACTCATAAAAAAAATAAAAAATTGAATTATTACGAAGATTTTTACAAAAAATTTTTTAAATAATTTAATTCTGTTTAGAAATTTTACAAAAATAGTAGATATTTTTATTAAATTAATAAAATTAATAAAAAAAAAATTAAAAATAATTAATTTTTACAAAGAATTCTATCACAATTTTTAAGAATAATTGAATGTCTGTGTGGCATTTTATTAAAATTTTTTTAAAATAATTGAATTTCCAAGAAGAAATTTATTACTTATAAAAATAATTGAATTCTGGTGATGAATATTGTTATTTATGAAAACAATTGAATTTTGAAATAATTGAATTTCTGTGAAAAATTTGGTTATTTTTGAATATAATTGAATTTTTTATAAGAATTTTATAAACATTGTTTTAAATAATTAATTTTTTCGAAATATAATAAATATTATAATCATTTTTATTTTAAATAATTGAATTCTTGTGAAAAACTTTATTTGTAAAAATAATTGAATTTTTCGATTAATTAATTAAAACTAGTATTTAAAAATAATTGAAATTCTTCTATGAGTTTTATTATTTATGAAAATAATTGAATTGTTTCTTAGAATTTTATCAAAAATTTTATTAAAAAATTGAATTTTCATGAAAAATGTTATTATTAGCGAAAGTAATTGAATTATTAAGTTCGGTCAAACTAGCGACCCGCCGGCAGCCAGCCATCAGAAGAATCCATAGGCGCCGACACACATAGTAGCGCGGTGGCCCTATACGGTTCAATCAACGCAAAATAACGTACGCTAGCAATTACAGTTTAAAAAAAAAAATTGCAAAAGTCACATTTTAAACTGCAATAATCCCTCTTCAATTTGCGACCAAGAAACAAAGAATTGGTCAAAAATTATTTGAGTTATGAATTTTATTCCGATTTTTTTCCCAATTTTCGTTTTTCTGATACGGGCGGGTGGGAACGCTGGCCATCAAAAATTTATTTAAAAAATTTTCAGTTGTCACATTTTAAAAAGCAATAATCGCTCTTTAATTTGCGACCAAGAAACAAAGAATTAGTCAAAAATTATTCGAGTTATGAATTTTTTTTCGATTTTTTTTCCAATTTTCGTTTTTCTGATACGGACGGGTGGGAACGCTGGCTATCAAAAATTTATTTAAAAAATTTTTAATTATCATATTTTAAGGAGCATTAATCCCTTTTTAATTTGCGACCAAGAAACAAAGAATTGGTCAAAAATTATTCGAGTTATGAATTTTTTTCCGATTTTTTTCCCAATTTTCGTTTTTCTGATGCGGGCGGGTGGGGACACTGACTATCAAAAATTTTTTAAATAAATTCTTATTGGTCACATTTTAAAAACCATTAATCCTTCTTTAATTTGCGACCAAGAAACAAAGAATTGGTCAAAAATTATTCGAGTTATGAATTTTTTTCCGATTTTTTTTCCAATTTTCGTTTTTCTGATACGGGCGGGTGGGAACGCTGGCCATCAAAAATTTATTTAAAAAATTTTCAATTGTCACATTTTAAAAAGCAATAATCCCTCTATAATTTGCGACCAAGAAACAAAGAATTGGTCAAAAATTATTCGAGTTATGAATTTTTTTCCGATTTTTTTTTCAATTTTCGTTTTTCTGATACGGGCGGGTGGGGACGCTGGCTATCAAAAATTTATTTAAAAAATTTTTAATTATCATATTTTAAGGAGCATTAATCCCTTTTTAATTTGCGACCAAGAAACAAAGAATTGGTCAAAAATTATTCGAGTTATGAATTTTTTTTCGATTTTTTTTCCAATTTTCGTTTTTCTGATACGGACGGGTGGGAACGCTGGCTATCAAAAATTTATTTAAAAAATTTTTAATTATCATATTTTAAGGAGCATTAATCCCTTTTTAATTTGCGACCAAGAAACAAAGAATTGGTCAAAAATTATTCGAGTTATGAATTTTTTTCCGATTTTTTTTCCATATTTCGTTTTTCTGATACGGGCGGGTGGGGACGCTGGCTATCAAAAATTTATTTAAAAAATTTTCAGTTGTCACATTTTAAAAAGCAATAATCGCTCTTTAATTTGCGACCAAGAAACAAAGAATTGGTCAAAAATTATTCGAGTTATGAATTTTTTTCCGATTTTTTTTCCAATTTTCGTTTTTCTGATACGGGCGGGTGGGAACGCTGGCCATCAAAAATTTATTTAAAAAATTTTCAATTGTCACATTTTAAAAAGCAATAATCCCTCTATAATTTGCGACCAAGAAACAAAGAATTGGTCAAAAATTATTCGAGTTATGAATTTTTTTCCGATTTTTTTTTCAATTTTCGTTTTTCTGATACGGGCGGGTGGGGACGCTGGCTATCAAAAATTTATTTAAAAAATTTTTAATTATCATTTTTTAAAGAGCATTAATCCCTTTTTAATTTGCGACCAAGAAACAAAGAATTGGTCAAAAATTATTCGAGTTATGAATTTTTTTCCGATTTTTTTCCCAATTTTCGTTTTTCTGATGCGGGCGGGTGGGGACACTGACTATCAAAAATTTTTTAAATAAATTCTTATTGGTCACATTTTAAAAACCATTAATCCTTCTTTAATTTGCGACCAAGAAACAAAGAATTGGTCAAAAATTATTCGAGTTATGAATTTTTTTCCGATTTTTTTTCCAATTTTCGTTTTTCTGATACGGGCGGGTGGGAACGCTGGCCATCAAAAATTTATTTAAAAAATTTTCAATTGTCACATTTTAAAAAGCAATAATCCCTCTATAATTTGCGACCAAGAAACAAAGAATTGGTCAAAAATTATTCGAGTTATGAATTTTTTTCCGATTTTTTTTTCAATTTTCGTTTTTCTGATACGGGCGGGTGGGGACGCTGGCTATCAAAAATTTATTTAAAAAATTTTTAATTATCATTTTTTAAAGAGCATTAATCCCTCTTTAATTTGCGACCAAGAAACAAAGAATTGGTCAAAAATTATTCGAGTTATGAATTTTTTTCCGATTTTTTTTTCAATTTTCTTTTTTCTGATACGGGCGGGTGGGGACGCTGGCTATCAAAAATTTATTTAAAAAATTCTTATTGGTCGAATGAAAAGAAGCATTAATCCCTCTTTAATTTGCGAGCAAGGAACAAAGAATTGGTCAAAAATTATTCCAGTTATGAATTTTTTTCCGATTTTTTTCCCAATTTTCGTTTTTTTGATGCGGGCTCTCTGCTGATGCTAACGACCGTTATCGTCAAAAATCGTCATTCTGGATGCCTGGTGGGTACTATGGGATTTACGTTCTTTGGCAATAGAGTGGGGATAAGTTAGCATCAGCAGAGGGTTAAAATGTGACTATTGCAATTTTTTCTATAAACTGTAATAGCTAGCGTACGTTGTTTTTGCGTTGATTGAACGTTATAGGGCCACCGCGCTACTTTGTGTGTTGGCGCCTATGGATTCTTCTGATGGCTGGCGGCCGGCGGGTAGCTAGTTTCACCGAGCCGAATTATTATGAAGAATTGTACAAAAACTTTGTTAAATAATTGATTTTTTCGAAATTTTTTTAAAAATACTATTATAAATTAATTGAATTTCTATGGAAATTTTATTATTTAGGAAAATAATTGAATTTTAGATAAATTTTATCAATTTTTTTTTAAAATAATTTAATTCTTTTGCAAAATTTTATGAAAATACTAAATATTGAAATGAATTGAATTTCGAACATTTTTTAAAAATAATTGAATCGTTTTAAAGAATTTTATTATAATTTTCTAGAATAGTTTTTTGATTTCTAGTAGGTATTAGCGAATTTAAAGTAGTGGAAATTCTAGAAAAACAGAAATAGTAGCTTTTAGTAGCTCAGCTAAAAAAAGTACCCAAATAGTAGCATAACGTAAAAAAGTAGTAAATAGTAGGTTTTAGGAGAAGAATGCGAAGCCTACTGTAAAGAAAAATACGAAATAAAATTAAAATACTTCAGTAAAAATTATTCTATAGTTCAACGAAACTAAAATACAAAAATCAAGGAAGGAAAAAATACTTCAGCAAGGTTTCAAATTTGACCCAATTTCTTTTCGACCCTTTTTCGAAAACTCAAAAAAAAAAAAAAAAAAAAATCGAGAAGAGTAGTGAAAAGTCAATAAAGCGTGACACGAAGATGTTTGTTATTGGGTGTAAATTTGAGGTTTACACTAATTAGGTTGAAAATTAACTGAGCGCATATTGGATAATATAGTATGTATCGGGACTGGGGAAATCAGTCGTGTCGAAGAGATTGGTTCTGTTGACTGAATCAGGGATAATCAACAAGGGCACATCGCAAATTTAACTTTTCCGTTTGCACCTTCTGCATGAGGCGAATTTTGATGACTAAATATCAAAATATATATATTGAGATGTACATATGTACATGCTCGGTGTGGGAAATATCATTACTTTTCGAGCAGGCAATCAACCACAACAGAGATTGATAAGACGTGCATGTTCAATTTAGACAGAATCTCTCTCTCTCTCTCTTGCTCACATACTGCACCTCGTTAACCCTCCAAAATGGAAGAGATAGTAGAGCATTCACGTATTATACATGCTATTCACAAAGATATGAGATTCAAGACTAATGAAGGTCATTTTGTCAAGAGTTCATGAGAAGTTCACGAGAGACATGACGAATGCACATAACAACCTGATTTCTTAATTAGCTCAAATGGACACACGAAAATCACAAGAATTTCATTAATTAAATTTTTCTACATCAAAATTATAATTTCAGTGAATTTTTTTTTGTTTTACGAAACACTATTTAACCTATTTTACCGTTTTTCTAAAAACTTAAACCAAATTAGGCCTTTTTGATTCGGAGCGCGTCATAATTATTTTCTTTTGATTTATAAAGTAGAAGTTCCTAAATTTTAAATTTAAAAAAAAATTATATAAATAATAAAATAAATAATAAAAATACTTTTTTAGTTAAAAAAGATTTATTCTATTTCATTAATTTTTTGTTTATTCATTAAATAAAATTTTTTTTTTTCGTAAAGAATTGAAACTTTCCCATCACGCTAACAGGTATAACATGATTTTTTTTGCGCAATTCTTTCAATGCCCCACGCGAAACTCTATTAAAACTTTTAAAAACCGTTTAAACTTCAACTAGAAGAAAGTTTTCCAAAGAAACACCGCAACTTTTAAAGACATAAAAAAAAAGAGTATTATTTAAATTAATGATTTTGTAATATCACCGGTAAAATTTTGAATCAATAATGCTAATTATGTACTATTATAAATTTTCAAAGTGTTTTGTGAATATTTTAGTTTGTCATTATGTTTAATATTAGAAAATATTTTTAACATTATTACAATCTTTAATTTATTGTTTTTCTAAATCTTAACTTTGTTATATTTAAATAAATTATTTTTATATTATTTTTTCATAATAATTATGCTTAATAGCGTTCAGAAGTATAACTCAATATTTAGTCAAATTTTAATTTAGTCGCATTTTAATTTAATTCCTTATTACAATTAGTAAAGTTTAGAAGTAAATTAAAATTTATAAGTAGAACAACATTATATTTAGTCAAACACAATTGAATAAAAAAAAATTTTAAGTAGTGTAACATTTCAGTAGTACAAAATTTAATATAGTCAGACACCATGGATTTTTTTTAACTAAGGGGATAATTTATTTGTGATTAGGGTAAACTTTAAATAGTATAACTCAATATTTAGTCAACCACCATGAAAAAATTAAAAAGGGATTCAATTTTTTTAAATTAAAGTTAGAAAAATTGTTAAAAAAATAATTAAAGTTTTTAAGTAGAACAACATTATATTTAGTCGAACGCAATTAATTAAAAAATATTTTTTTAAGTAGTGTAACATTTCAGTAGTACAAAATTTAATATAGTCAGACACCATGGATTTTTTTTTTTACTAAGGGGATAATTTATTTGTGATTAGGGTAAACTTTAAGTAGTATAACTCAATATTTAGTCAACCACCATGAAAAAATTAATAAGGGATTCAATTTTTTTAAATTAATGTTAAAAAAATTGTTAAAAAAATAATTAAAGTTTTTAAGTAGAACAACATTATATTTAGTCGAACACAATTGAATAAAAAATTTTTTTTAAGTAGTGTAACATTTCAGTAGTACAAAATTTAATATAGTCAGACACCATGGATTTTTTTACTAAGGGGATAGTTTATTCATAATTAGGCTAAACGTTAAGTAGTATAGATTTATATTAAGTCAGACACCGTATGAAACAGTTAAAAAGGCATTAAATTTTTTTGCCTATAGTACGTAAATTTTTAAAGTAAATTAAAATTTTTAAGTAGAACAAACTTTATATTTACTCCCGACACCATGAAATAAATGATTTTTGAAGTTGGGTAACATTTAAGTAGCGCGACTCTTGATATAGTCAGACGTCATAGATTTATGACTGAGGAAGTAAATTATTCTCAATTAGGGTAAACCTTAAGTAGTATAACTCGACAATTAGTCAGACACCATTGAAATAGTTATTAAATAAAGCATTAGATTTTTAAAATTAAACATTTCAGTAGTGCGACATTTAATACAGTCAGACGCCATAATCTAGAATTGCGAATAATTTTTTAATTGTAATTCAGTGGCAATGAATAAAAATGAGTAAAAAAATTAGATTTCCCTTTTTTAAGAAAAGTTGTAATGATTATTAATAATAGAGAGTATTTTATTTACTTCTACTATTTACTTTTTTTCAATTTACTCAACTTTTTTAATTCTCTTATTAGGACTATTTCTTCATGTCTGACTTGATATTAAACTGTATCACTTTCCAAATTTTTACTTCAATTGAATATAATTCAAGTTATAAATAATTAAAAAATAATTGAAATATCTATGGTGTCTGACCATATAAAAACATGTACTACTTAAAAATTTGCTCTGCAAAGAGAGGAAATTTTCCATATTTAATAAAATACTTTGTAAGCCCTAGGGAATAAATATAGTTTTTTTCTTATTTATTCCATAGTGTCTGACTAAATATAAACTTGTACTACTTGAAAGATAATTTTTAAAATTAGTTTCTTTTTAATCTATTTTATTGTCTCGGTGACTAAATAAAAAATTGCATAAATTAAAGATTTACACTGCTCAAGAAAAATTATTCAAATTTTTAAATTATGGCGTCTGACTTTATTAAATGTCCCACTACTTAATTGCTACTCTACTTAAAAATCTCATTTACTCTATGGTGACGTGAGGAAATATAAACTTGTACTACTTAAAAATTTTAAAATACTTCAAAAATGTACCTACCCTAGTTAAAAATTTAATCTCTTATTTAATTATTACATGGTGTCTGACTAGATATGAAGTTGTTCTACTTAAAAACCAAAATCATAAATTACCAATTTTTAATAATCATATTAAAAATATACTTTAAAAAATTTATCTACTCTAGTTAAAAATTTAATCTCTTATTTAACTGTTTTATGGTGTCTGACTAAATATCAATTTATACTACTTAATGTTTGCTCTAAGAATAATTTACTCTTTGAGTTCTAAATCTATGGCGTCTGACTATAATAAAACTTGTACTACTGAAAAGTTACTCTTCTATAAAAAGGTGTTATTTATTTAAAAGTTTAGTTAATGACGTCTGACTATATTAATTTTCACACTACTTATCAGGAGCAGTAGTATTGTAACTTTACTAGAACCAGTAGTAGTAATAATTTACCAGTAAATAACAAAATAACCATTTTAATTTTAAAAAGGAACTCTAAAAAAAGAAATTTTTCTTTTCTCTAAACCGATCGTTAACTGGATTTAATGCTTTTTTTCGATTATATACGAGTACCTAAAAATAGTTATCGAAATTCTTTTTTCCTTTTTTTATCCCATTGGAAAATATAATTTTACGACGGAAATTTGTAACCACTAAGCTCGCAAAATGTGCGTTGAGCAAATATCCTCTTTCATCACTCACATACGAATCTATATAGGTGTATACGTATACCTTTTCAGATCAAGAGGGATATGTCCACATTTTTATGACCCTCTCGTTAAAAAAAAACCACTCGATATATACCAATGCACCGCAGTAATGATGAAACTCACACTACATTTCTTTCTCTTGAATACCACTAAAAATGAAATCTAATAAATTTTTGAAAAAATTATTCATCCCAAGTTTATTCTGCGATTTTGCATTCTTCAATAAAGCACGCATCATTACTGTTATTAACTATTACTATCAATTAGAATTTTCATTGTCAAAAAAATTATTTTTTAAAAAAATAATCTTTTTATATTTTATATTTAATCGTTAATTCCATCGAAGGTTGTAAAAGAAATAAAAATTTAATAGTAATATAGTTATTAATTTTAATTTAGTGTTAGTAATTTACAGTAATTAATAGGAATTTGCTTTTAATTCTAAAAATAGTGTTGGTAATTATAGTAATAGTAAATAATTCTAATTAACTATAATAGTGATGAATTATAATAATTAATAGTGATAGTAATTAACAGTAATTTAAATTAATTTTAATTAATATTAATAGTGATAGAAATTAATTCTAATTAATAATGACAGTGGTAATAATAGTGAATAATAATAGTATTATTATTAGTAATAATAATTAATAATAATAAATAATATTCTAAAAATATCAATTAATTAAATGCAGAAATTAGTTCACTTATAAATACTGTTGAGAAATTAAAATTGAGAATGCAACACTGTAAATATAGAAGAAGTAAAGTTAATTCGAGTTAAAAGTCAAAGAAAAAAAAAGTGAAATGGAGGAAAAATCTCAACTCACCACCTTTAATGCTTATAAGAGCGCCTCTCATTTAATATGCAAAAGTAAGATTTTTGTGTAATAGGTCAAAGTTAGATATATATACGGATAAGACACATGTCCCACTTCCATATCGATTCTGATATGTAATCTAATTAATACACTTTTACTAAATATGTCTCCAGTAAAATTATTATTTTAGATTAATGAAGGTGATTATCGCATTATTGAAATTACGAAAGGTTTATTATTACAGCGCTGCATTTTCATTATTATAGTCGATGAGTAAAAATTTTTATGTACCATTTTTTTATTTCCAATCTATACTATAATTTTCGTCATATAAATTCGGATGTTGTAATTAATATTTTTCGATAATTATTTTTTTAATATTTTATTTTTTATTTGTTAATTTTTATTATTATTATTATTATTATTATTATTATTATTATTATTATTATTATTATTATTATTACTATTATCAACTATTACGATTACTATCATTGATTCCCATACTATTACTATTAATTACTATCACTATGAATTAGAATTAATTACCATTACTATTAATTACTAATAATTACTATCACTATTAATTAGAATTAATTATCATTACTATTAATTACTAATAATTACTAACACTATTAATTAGAATTAATTACCATTTCTATTAATTACTAATAATTACTATCACTATTAATTAAATTTTATTTATTTATTTATTTTTATTACTACAATTTATTATTAACATAGTAATTATTTATTATTTACATTGATAATATAAATTTTAATAAGAATTTGAAGCGTCCTGAGATATTTAAATTCGAGACGTAATTCACCTCGATTGCGAGAGAGACTTCATGCCATCTGGACGGATAAACCCCGAAGTTTTCGGCGCGAAATTCAAATTCCATAGAATAAAAAAGTAAATAATTGAAATTTGGTGAAAATATTGGAAATATTAAAAAATAATTCCTAATTAGAAATGCAAATTATTTGCTTATTGCTTGAAATTGATTGATAAATTATTACCTATTATTATTATTATTACAGTAAATGAAAAAAAAAATTTTTTTAAGTTGAAATTAAATAATTAATTTAAGACTGAAAGTGATTAAAGATCATGAAACTGGAAATTTGTATTGAATCGGGGTGTAAATAAGATGACTATATATATATTTGATGATAAGGAAATTAAAATATTTGACTAAACTTGCCGCAGAGAGTAAACTCGGTTTCAAGTTTGATGAGAGCTTAGTCATTCGTCTTAAGGTACAGGTCTGTACATATATACATTGCTAATATATATTTTGCATTATATATATATATACAATATATACGTAAATTTACTCCCCGACATTGAATACATACAATTAAATCATGTTTACCGAATAAATTCCAATTCAACTCTAATTTAAATTGAATTAATTTCACGAATTATAAATATTATATAAAATTAAATTTTGGTTCCATCAAGCAACTAATTGCTAATTAATACGTAATAATATAATATAGCAATTAGCAAATAATGTTAATTGATACAATATCAAATAATAAATATCTTTATACTAGTGAATAATTAATAAAATAAATAATTGATAAATAATTAATGAAATTAATTAATTACACTGTCAACAAAATTTATTTTACTCAAATAACTGATTACTTGTCTATTATCAAATAAATATTTATTCGAATCAAATAAATTTCATTTAGAATTAAAGAAAAGGAATTTATTATTCGAAAGGATTTAATTAAATTAATTAATTAATTAGTTAAGGATTTTATTTATATTTATTATTATTATTATTATTATTATTATTTTCATGTTTCATATTAAATAAATTGTATTCGAAACAATAATTTAATTTATTTGAATGAAATACTATTTAATTGAGTTAAATAAAAAAATTTTTGATTCAAGTAAATATTTATTTTATAATAAACAAGTAATTATTTGAATTAAATAAATTTTTTTTTGGAAATTTTTTTTAAAAAGCAGAAAATATATTGAGAAACGTCACCTTTTATTTTAATACAGAAAAAATTTTAAAAAGTCAAGAAAAATTTTTTTTTGTAAACTACATTGAAAGAGAGGATGAAAAAAAAATTGTTTGCATTGAAAAAGAAAAGAAGAAAAATAAAAATGAATCATTGAAAATTAAAATTCAAAGTGACCTAATTGCATTCCTATCGATTTGTTTGGTATTGCTTTAAATTTCATTTTAGTGACCAAAGCAATGATTTTCCTGTTTCGTAATTTTCGCGCATTGAAAGAAACACGTTGCTCGAACTAATTTAATTTCCTATTCAATTTACACAATGATTTCACATTTTGTCAATATGTGTGTAAATAGGCATGAGATACAAATTGAAAAAGTGATGTGTTCTCATTTTGTATTTTATCACGAGGGCCGAATAATACTTATTGAAAATTAAATATCCATTCTATACAAGTTTAATATTACATATTCAAAAACAAGAAATTATATGATTCAAATCAGTGTTTCATCAAATTCAACAAAAAAAAAAAAATTTTAATTTAAAAAAAAATCTAGAATTTTAATTAAAAAAGGAAAGAAATTAAATTTTCCTGAAATTTTGAACGAAAAATAAATAAAAGAAAAGAAAAAAAATTACAAAATATCACTAAAGTTTTCGACCTTCTGATCTTCTATAATGAACCAAATTTGCTTTCTATTTAAATATATTTTCGAAAAATTTTATACTAAAATGGAAAATAATATAAATTTAATATTTATTTACCAAATAAATTTTTTTAAACGAAAAAAATTTTAGGATAAAATATAAAATACAAAAATAAAAGAAGTATCAAAAATATATTGTCATTCGATTGAACGCTTGAAACTTTAAAAATAATGAAACGAAATATTTTTTTTGCTCCAATATTCTAGAAAAATTATTAGACGAAAATGAAAAATAATTGTAAGTGAATATTAATTTATGGTTAAAAATTATTTTTCAAAAAAAAAGAAAATATTTTGTAAAAAAAATTCAATATTAAAAGAAGTAATAAAAATATCGAAAGTTTAGAACTTTAAGGACATGAAATTTAATGTTTGAAATTCAGAAGAAAAGAATTAAATATTTTCAATAGAAAAATAAGTTAATTAAAATTAGGTATTTAAGTTAAAAAGAAAAAAAAAGAAATTCACAAAAAATACTTTTAAAAAATTAGGTGTTTGAATAAAAAAAAAAAGAAATGTTAAAACGGAATGTTAAAAAAATTACAAAGAATAAAAAATTAAAATGTGAAAAATTCCCTTTGAAAGAATCACATTATAGGTGCTTGATTTGCAGTGACAGAATTACAATTTCAAAAAAAAAGAGAGAAAGATAAAAAAATCCCCGTTTTTAGAGCTTCTCTGAATTTTCTCATTCTACTTTTTCTTTATATTCTTTTGAATCCCTTTTTTTACTCCGGGTTCAAAAAAGAATATATATATATACCATCATTCATGAGACTTTGAAGTATAATAAGGCAATAAAATTACTCTCTCAACAATTACTTTATAATTTCCTTAGCTGCTGATAAGTGTTGGATGCTCTCGACGATCGAGTAGACTTTGGCATTCATTCAAGTACAACAATTATTATTTTCAAGTTTAGTGCTTGAAAAGTTTCTAAACTAGTTTACACGCGAGAGCATATATATTGTATATATACAATGTACCTAAACAATGAAGAAATTTTTTCTCAAAAATTAGGAGAGCTCTACAAATTAATACTTACAAGTGGTCGAGAGAAATTCTATATTTATTTCAGAAACAATAATTCAAAATTATTTTTTTCAAACTTTTCAATTTTAGAAGAAATGAAAAAAAACATTGTAAAAATAAATGAAAATAATAATTGGAAAAAAAAAATGAAAAAAAAATGTAAAAACAAAAAAAAAAAATAATAACTGGAAAAACAAATAACAATAATGTAAGTACAAATAGAAAAAAAAACTTGAAAAAGAAAATTGTCTTTTTCTATCATTTCATATTTGAAAAGAAATAAAAAAATTATAAAACCAAACAGAAAATAATAACTGAAAAAAGAAATAAAAAAAAATTATAAAAACACACAAATAATAGTAACTGGAAAAATAAATGAAAAAAATGTAAAGACAAACAAAAAAAATAACTGGAAAAACAAGTTAAAAAAATGTAAATAAAAAAAAAATTGAAAAAACAATTCTAAAATTTGAACTAATACAATTGAAAAAAACCTTTTGTTTTACAGTTTTTAATTCGTAAAACGATTTTTTCGAATTGAAGAAAAGTAAAAAATTTAATTCACTAAAAATGTATAATATTCTTCAAAGAATTTAAAAACTTTTTCTTAAAAAAATTTTTTTAAACCAGAGAAAATTTCTTTTTTTAAATAAATAACAAACAAATTGATTTTTTTTGCGAGAAAGTTGTTTAAAAAAAAATTAATTTTTTAATTTATTTAAATTTTAAAATATTAAAATAATTAGAAATTTTACTAATTAGGAATTATTTATTTATTAAAAGAAATATATCGTCTTATCCAAGAAAAATATATTTTTTCGAATTGAAAAGAAAAAAATTTACTTCGACAATTTCCAATTACAATTAATTACATTTTTTTCATGTTTGAAAACAGTCTTAATGCAATTTTCCGAACAATTTTTTTTTCTCAGTGAAATTCAAATATGTAAATTTTTCATTTTATGAGGAATAAATTTGATCTCTCATCGTTAAAATAGAAAGAAAGAAAAATTTGGTATTATGATAATTTAGCAGAAAACAATTTTAATTGTCTATTTTTTTGAAAATATAAAATTTTTTTAAAATAAAAAAATTAACAAAAATCAAATTTAAAAAGAATTCAAATAGAAAAACAAATCAATCTTCGAACAAAAATAAAAAAATTATTGAAAATTAAAAATTAAAAATTGAAAAAGAATTAAAAATCGTAAAGTAACGAACTTCAGACAGAAATGAAATTGAAAAAGAATTGAAGTTTAGACAGAATTGAAATCCGAAAGGAATTTAAATTGAAAAAGAATTGAAACTCAAATAGAATTTAAATTGAAAAAGAATTGAAACTCAAATAGAATTTAAATTTAAAAAAAAATTAAAATTAAATAATAAAAAATAGAAAAAAATTGAACTTTAAATAGAATTGAAAATCGAATATAATCGAACTACAGACAAAATTGAAATTGAAAAATAATTGAAATTTAGAAGTAATTAAAATGCAAAAAAAAATTGAAATTCAAATAGAATTAAAAATCGAAAAGAAATGAAGTTTAAAAAGAATATTATTCAAAAAAGAATTAAAATTAAAAAAATTGAAAACAATAAAAAATTGTAATAAAATTCAATATTCCATTATATCAAAACAATTCTCTTCATTTAATTTCTATTATTTTCGCCCAGAGAAAATATTTCTTATTAATCACCTTTCTTTCACATTTAATTTAATTTACATTTAATTCCATTTGCTAATTTAAACTCATGTCGTACTTTTAAAAGTTACATAAAGTTTCTTTTCAACCACTAACTTGGTAAAAGTTTCCTCTTCCCAAAAAAAAAAATCTGTCCTTTCCTGAGTATTTCCATCATCTGTCTTTTCCCTCCTCCAAAACCCTCTTTTTATCCGCTATCGTGGAAATACATGAACCGTTCGCTCGAATAACGGCTTAAGTGTTTTTGAGGCATTTTGGAAAGTCTTAAAATTAACACTAATTTATAAATTCTAAGTAGTTTAAAGCATTACTATTTAATTTAATAGGTTTTGCTTTAAACAATTCCAATCAAACATTATAATTTAGATGTTAATTAACAGGATGGTAAGCGTCTTTTGAAAAACGGCTTAAATCAACTTAAGCCGTTGTTCGAGCGAACGGTTCACATACAAAAGAACGACGACTATAACAGAAATTCGCGACGTAATCCTAAAAGTTTTTACTCAAGTCCATCTAATAAAATTCCGCATAATCGTTAAACACAAATGATTAACGCTAATTAATTAATTAATTATTTTTTCGAATATTTGAAAAATAGAAAAAAATTATGTTAATTAGCGAAAATAATATTTTCATTTAATTACAGAAAATAATAATAATAAATAATATTAATAAATACGATTACTTAAATACGATTATAAATTAATACGATTAGTGTTTAATTAATAAATTAGTAATTAATATAATTACTAATTAATTGATAAATTAGTAATTAATACAATTACTAATAATTAATAAATTAGAAAATAATATAATTACTAATAATTAATAAATTGGTACTTGACATAATTATTAATTAAGTAATAAATTAAATAATTAATTTAATTAATTAATTAAATTTATTTAATTAAAATAAAATGTCTAATTAAAATAAAATCTTGTCAGACTTAAATAATTTTCCATTGAATTTTATTTATTTTTTTTTCGTTTTAAAAACTATTCGCTCGTTGTGTAAGTATATGTATGTACATTTTTTTTTCGTCGAATGAAATGTAAATGTGAAAAGATCTTCGACCTAACAAACTTGGCATAAGTTCTCGTATTTTATTGTGCATAGTTGAAGCATTTCAGGAAATTGGCTATTAGCCTAACATTACATATTGATCACTTTACTTGACATTGGCACCAAAGGTTTGCTTTGATCTAGTCGATAAGCGCTTTATACTCGAGTTACAAACGATTTTGTGGCGCTTGAAATTTCCTCGATAAGATCCATTATTATTGTGGATATTCAAATTTTGAGCCTAATTATTTTTCAAGTCCCTTCAAAATATGTATGTGTGTGTGTTTACTTTTCTTCTTCCCTTTTTGTACTATATATGTCATTTTTCAATAAAGAAACGAAGAAAAAAATAAAAATAAGAGAAAAAAGAGAAAAAATTAATAAAAAAAAGAAAAAAAGATGAAAAAAATAATAAAAAAAAAGAAAAAAGAGAAAAAAATAATAAAAAAAAGAAAAAAAGAGAAAAAGAAAGAAAGAAAAAGAGAAAAGAAGAAAAAAAGAAAAAAAAGGAGAAACAAGAGAAAAAGGAAAGAAAAAAAAATGGAAAAAGAAAGAAAAAGAGAAAAGGAGAAAAAAGGAAAAGAAAGAAAAAAACCGAACAAAGTAGAAATAATAAATTCAAATATTCTGAAAAAATATTATTAACAGATAAGAGCTTTTTTTAATTATTCCCTACTTTGAATAATGCGCCCAATAGAAAAGAGGCATAAGAGATTATAAATTATGCAAAGGAACTGAATTTGAAAAAAAAAAAAATTTGTTTCAAACTTTACAATTTCTCTTATCTTTAAAAGTAGAAAAATTAACCCTTTGAATTTCTATTTTCATGATATAATTAATCTCTCAAAGGAAAGTAATTATAATGCTTTTTAAATTTTTAACTGAATTCTTCGGTTTAGAAAATTTGAAAAACAAAAAAATTTATTTAGTAGTAATTTATTTTTAATTTTTCACAATAATAATATAATTTTTTATAATAATAATAATAATAATAATAATAATAATAATAATAATAATAATAATAATAATAATAATAATGATTTTTTTCTTCAAGGAGATGAAGAAGTTGAAAATAATTGAAATTTTAAAAAAATTAAAACTTGAAAAGAACCAACTTCAAACAGAATTAAAATTCAGAAAGAATTGAAAATAAAAAAAAATAATTGAAAATTAAAAATTGAAAAAGAAATGAAGTTTAGACAGAATTAAAGTCCGAAAGGAATTAAAATTCAAAAAGAATTAAAACTCAAATAGAATTAAAATTTAAAAAGAATTAAAATTAAATTAGAATAAAAAATAGAAAAGAATCAAATTTAAAAAGAATTAAAAAGAAACACAAATCAAACTTCAAAAAAATAAAAAAATAATTGAAAATTAAAAAAGAATTAAAAATCGTAAAGTAACGAACTTCAGACAGAAATGAAATTGAAAAAGAATTGAAGTTTAGACAGAATTAAAGTCCGAAAGGAATTAAAATTCAAAAAGAATTAAAACTCAAATAGGATTAAATTTAAAAAGAATTAAAATTAAATTACAATAAAAAAGTAGAAAAGAATCAAATTTAAAAAGAATTGAAAAAGAAAAACAAATCAAACTTCAAAAAAATAAAAAAATAATTGAAAATTAAAAAAGAATTTAAAATCGTAAAGTAACGAACTTCAGAAAGAATTGAAATTGAAAAAGAATTGAAGTTTAGACAGAATTAAAGTCCGAAAGGAATTAAAATTCAAAAAGAATTAAAACTCAAATAGGATTAAATTTAAAAAGAATTAAAATTAAATTACAATAAAAAAGAGAAAAGAATTGAACTTCAAATAAAATTGAAAATCTAAGAATTAAAGTTCAAAAAGAATTGAAATTCAAACCGAATTGAAATTGAAAGAATAATAAAGTTTAGAAAGAATTAAATTTTTAAATAAATTAAAATTCAGAAAAAATTGAAATCCAGAAGGAAATGAAATCCACAAAGAATTAAAGTTCAAATTAAATTTAAGTTTCAAAGAATTGAAATTCAAATAGAATTAAAAAAAAATTATAATTTTTTTTCTAAATTACTTTTTTTCCCCAAAATTTTCTTATTTTTTTTGGATAAAAAAAAATGTTTTCTCCCTTTTTGCACGAAGTAGAAAAAAAATTGGTCGAATTTAGAAAAATGTGTTTTTTTTTAAATTTAAAAACGAGCTTAGCTATTCGAAGCTTTAGACAGTCTTATAAAACTTGGAACTTAAAGCCTTTGAAATTAGAATTGCTAGAAATAGAAAACTTTGAAATTCCTCAAGTATTAAAGTCAAAAAGCTTTTTACATGTACATCTTAAATTTAAGAATAAACTCACCGGAAACCTTATACAGTGTTTTTCCAAGTATTTACAAAGTGGATTAAAGGCGCATTTTAGTTGACAAAAATCAAATATATTTAAGTAGCTATTTCGATTTAATAATATTTTACACTAAATTGATTTAACGATTTTTTTTTCTTTTATTTTTACAAGTTTTTAATACTTTTAAGTAATTAGATAATTCTATTGGTACTATTAGATAATTCTATTCTTTTTTTCTTTTTACAAAATCTAATTATTTATTATTGGGAAAATAATTTTATTTTTAATAGGATTTTTATTGTGAAAGTATTTTTATTATAAAAGTATTTTTATTAGGAAAGTATTTTTATTACAAAAGTATTTTTATTATAAATGTATTTTTATTATAAATGTATTTTTATTATAAACGAATTGTTTTTAGGGAAATATTTTTATTATAAAACTATTTTTATTTTGAAAGTACTGTTAGGAAAATATTTTTATTTTGAAAGTATTGTTAGGAAAATATTTTTATTATAAAAGTATTTTTATTCAGAAAGTAGTTTTATTTTGAAAGTATTGTTATAAGGAAATTATTTTTAATACAAAAGTATTTTTATCATAAAATTATTTTTATTATAATAGTAACTTTGCAAATATAATAATTTTGTTGCAATCATTTTATTAGGTATAGTAATAATTTTATTACAACAGTAATTTATAATTTTATTATAAAAATAATTGTATTGAAAAAATTTTTCTAGTATAAAAACTACAAAATAATTTTATTACTTTAGTAATTTTATGATAAAAATAATTGTAACGAAAAAATATCTTAATAAAAAAATTTACAAAAATAATTTTATTATAATAGAAATTTTGTTGCAATAGTAATTTTATTACATTCATAATTTAATAACAATATTAATTATATTATAAAAATTGTATTAGGAAACATTTTTAAATAAAAAAGGAACGTAAATAATTATTATTAATTTATTATTTTATTATTATTATTATTATTATTATTATTATTATTATTATTATTATTATTATTATTATTATTATTATTATTATTATTAAATGAAATAAAAATTATTTATTTATTTTTTATAAAAAACTTTATTATTATTATTATTATTATTATTATTATTATTATTATTATTACAAGCTGTTAATGTTTATTGTTAAATAAAATTTATTCTTAAGTGACAAAAAATAATATTTATTTCTGATTAGTGAAAATAATTTATTTATTTATTTCTAATTAGCGAAAATATTTATTTCCGATTTTAGCGAAAATAATGTTTATTTTTGATTAGCGAAAAAACTATTTATTTTCGATTAGCGAAAAAAATATTTATTTTTAATTAAAGAAAATCATGTTTATCTAATTAGCGAAAGTTATGTATAATTAGCAAGTAGAATATTTATATTGAATTAATTTTTTTAATTAATATATTTTTATTTAAATAATAAAGTTTTTCCCATTAAATAAAATTTGTGTTCGCAAAATGTACTTAACAGAAAAGAAAACAAAAAGAAAATTGAAAAACTGGAGAAAATTTCCCCCTCTAAATTTTTGTTTTATAATTTATAATTAACAAAATTATAATAAGTGAACCATCAATTTAACGAAGTGAAAATTATTTCATCTCTCGAAGTTGCGTGTAATTGTGTTAATTTGTGAGAATTAAATTTTCCCCCTTTATGGAAACGAAGGATTCTCTCTCTCCCATTAAAAAAAAATATTTTTCCAAACCACTTCTCTCACTTGAAAGAAAGTCAGTCTATTTTTTTTACCCTCTGAATTTTTTTTTCTTTTTTCTACAACATTATAACGATAAGGGAATTTTTTTTTAACCTTCCGTACATTTTAAATGCTGCGAGAAGAGAGTATTTGCGTTGGTGTTTAGCAAATAAATTGAGAGCGGTAATTTTGTCGTTTTGCGCGCACGAAATGGAAATTCAACAGCGTGTGATTTCAAGGTGAGCGCGAGACGATACACTCTGGAAAAATGAGAATGTGGATCAAAGAAGGTTAGCGTAATTGCGTAGCTTGATAACGAGATAATTTCTAATCACAGTGTATAGCTAGATATATAAAGTTGGAGATCGATTTTCTTGTGGTGGTTCCACTTTCTTAATGATTAAAATTGACTTTTGTGAAGGGAAAAAAAAATTTATTTCAAATAAAAAATTATGCTATTTAAAAATTAAATAGACATTTAATTAAAATTTTAAAATTTAAAAATTAAATAGACATTTAATTAAAATTATTTAAATTAAAATTTAAAATTTATTTCAAATGCAAAATTATATTATTTAAAAATTAAATAGACATTTAATTAAAATTATTTAATTTTAAATTTAAAATTTATTTCAAATGCAAAATTATATTATTTAAAAATTAAATAGACATTTAATTAAAATTATTTAATTTAAAATTTAAAATTTATTTCAAATGCAAAATTATATTATTTAAAAATTAAATAGACATTTAATTAAAATTATTTAATTTTAAATTTAAAATTTATTTCAAATGCAAAATTATATTATTTAAAAATTAAATAGACATTTAATTAAAATTTTTTAATTTAAATTTTTTTTTATAAATTAGATAAAAATTTATGTGTAGCTATTAATTAACATAAAGTGAATTTTTATTTTAAATAATTTACTGAAATTTCCAAAAATTCTAAAAAATAATTGGCTTTTGGTGGAAAAATAGATAACAAGTTTTAAAATTTTCTTCTTCTTTGGTATAAAATTAAATTTAGACTTATTTTTATTGTTATAGAAAAATTCTACACAAATAAGACTGAAATAATATAATAAGAAAGTCGATATCTATATGTATACATTATAACTAAGTCTGCCAGAGTTCAGAAACTTTTATGTCTAATAAGTGTATTCAACTTTGTCCTTGATACTTCGTTCAATGAGAACTACGCGAAGTTTATGTTGACAAGTTTCCCTAATAAGCTATTAATATAGCACTTGTGAGAATTTAATTTACATCCCTAATTAGTGCGAGTGTGATATTTGTCTTTTAGTCAATTAGCTAGATTTTTTATATTCCAACGAAACAAATTTTTATTTAAACAAATTATTTAAAGATTTAAATAATAAACATTAGTTTTTCAAAGCAAATTTTCCAATTAATACCGAAATAGTTATTCGTTTGTTAATGAATTCGCATTAACGAAATAATTGACTGAAAATTATAAATATTCATAAATAATCATAGATTTTATAAATTCGTAAATAATTATAGATTTTATGAATTCATGAATAATTTTAGATTTTATAAATTAAAAATTCACTGATTTATAGATTTCTGATTATAAATTCATAAGTGATAGATTTGCAAATTTATGATTTAAAAAAAAATCTATAAATTTATAAATCATAAAATTATAAATTCAAATTGCAATTTGCCAATATAAATATATGTACTTATAGTTTGAACGTGAAAGAAAAAAAAATAAACTCAGTTTAATGTTTTGTAAAACAGATCGATAGGTGGCGTAATAGTATATAGGTAGTTCACAGCGTTTACTCGATGTCAATTTCGCTCGATTTCAAAGTTTGCCAACGGGTCAAATGTCACCCCAAGAAGACCGATATCAGAAAAGCGCTCTTCGGACATTTATTTATTATACGGACAGGTTTTCTCGACAAGATATTACACTCAAGTCTCACTCTCACTCTCTCTCTGAGAGAGAGAAGTGTATTCTCCCTTTTTTCCCATCACGATTAAACTTTATTTTACTCACAGATATATTTTCATGCCAATCATCCTTTCGTTCATGGACATTTATTAAAAATTATCGTTCCACTTTTTTATTTTAGGTTTAGAAAAAAAAATGTAGCAAAAAATATTCTTTCTGTTTCATTCGAAATGGATGAGAAATTAAAATAAACTTAGCAAATTTAAAAATAATAGAATTTAAAAATTTGTAATTCAAAATTATTGAAAATGGATGTTTTTTTGGTATTTACTAAAAAAAATCCATTTTTTGGAAAAATTACAAATAAATTGCAGAAATTCAATTATTTTCAAGAGTGATGAACATTCTTCTCATAAAATTCAATTATCTTTCAAATTTAAAAAAAAATTCTCGTCAAAATCCTAATTATCTTTATAAATAAAAAAAACTCTTCCACAAAGTTCAATTATTTTCCATTTTCAAATCAATTTTAAATTCCCAATGGAAAACATTTAATTATTTTCATAAATAATAATAATTTCTCAGGAATTCAATTATTTAGAAATTTTTTATAAACTCCTTCGCAATAATTCAATTATTTTTATAAATAATAAAATTTTTTTCAAAGGAATTCAATTATTTTCATTAGAAAAATTAAAAATTGTAGAAAATAATAATTGATTTGAAATGATGAAAATAATTTTGAAAAAGTTCTTTATTGCTAAGAAAAAATAATATCTATTTATTAATTATTTTATTATTTCAATTCAAAAATTTGAGTAATTTTTAAAGGAATACTAATACTTATTATTTATTTCGCAAAAATTGTTATTTCATACCTAAATTAAAAATAATGTTTATTACGAAAAATTTAATTATTCTGAACAAAAAATATAAATAATATTTTTTTAGAGAATTTCCACTAATGCAATTAATTTTGAGAATTATAATAAAATTCCTAGCAACTATTTAATTATTTTCATAAATAATAAAATTCAGAGCAGGATTTTAATTATTTTTAATACAATTTTACAGGAATTGGCTCAAAAAATGTAATTATTCTTAAAAACTTCATTTCAATTCTTCGAAAAAATCAATTATTTAAAAAAAATTTTCTTTTAATATTATTTGGAAGAATTGAATAATTATTTTAAAAAATTTAATAAAATTGTTCAAAAGAAATTAATTGTTTTAAATACAATTTTAATTGAATTTTTTTAAAATAATTCAATTATTTTTTAAAATTTTAATAAAATTTTTTCTAAGAATTTAATTATTTACATAAATAATTTTTCGAAAGAATTCAATTATTAAAGATAAATAAGAATATTACTCCCGAAAATTCAATTATTTTGAGGTATTTTAATAAAATTCTTTTCAAAATTCAATTATTTTCATAAATAACAATATTCATCGCAATAATTCAATTATTTTTAAAAGTAATAAATTTCTTCTTGGAAATTCAATTATTTTAAAAATTTCTAATAAATCGTTCGCAAGAATTCAATTATTTTCATAAATAGTAAAATGTTTTTTAGGAATTCAATTATTTTCAAAAAAATGTAATAAAATTTCCCACAGAAATTCAATTATTGACAAATTTTTTAATAGAATTCTTTGTAAAATTTAATTATCTAAAAACTTTTCGCAATTCAATGATTTTCAATATTTACTATTTTCATAAAATTTCCAAACAGAATTCAATTATTTAAAAAATGGTTTGTAAAAATTTTCGTATGAATTCAATTCTTTTCGTGAATAATAAAAATTTTCATCAATTCAATTATTTAAATTAGAATTTGTTTAAAATTATTCGAAGGAAATGAATTATTTAAAAATTTTTATAAAATTCTTCGCAAGAATTAAATTATTTTTTATAGGTATATGTATTTTAATTAATTTTTAAATTGTTTTATGAATAATAAAATTCATTGCAGGAATTCAATTTATTAGCAGGATAAGAAAAAAGTAAATATTTTTGATATAAATTAGGAAAAAGTGAGAAAAATAAAAAATATGGAATGGAATTTTTGTCAATTTTGTAAAGTGAATAAAACGAGTTTTTTTTTTTTGGTTTTTTTTGACATTAAAAAGAATTACAATAACCCACAAAAATTAATTTTCAAAACAAACAAATGAATGCAGATAATTTGCTAACGGAAAGGAAAACTTACAATTATTATAATGTACATTAAAGGTATAATTAAAAAAAAATTCAAATTTTGCAAAATCGATTTTTTTTACTATTTTGTTATGGAAATTTTGCAAAATTATTTCCTTGACCTATTTTTTTTTTATGTAAACTTCGATAAAATTGTTATAATTATTAACTATCGGTAGTAAATTTAAATAGGTACTTATTTTCAATTATAAAATTTTGCAAAATAATTTTTTATTATTATTTATTTATGGAAATTTTGTGAAATTATTTTTTTACTGACTATTAATTTGAATAATTTTGATAAAAGTAACAATTATTAACAATAATTTTGAAAAATTATTTTTTATTATTAATTATTTATGCAAATTTTGATAAAACTGTTGCAATTATTAACTAAAATAAATATTAAATATAATTATTTATTTTCAATTCAAGTTTTGCAGAATTATTTTTCCTTTTTTATTTATGGAAACTTTGAAAAATTTTTTTTTTATTATTTATTTACGCAAACTTTGATAAAAGTGTTACAATTATTAATTATAGTAAAAATAATTACTTATTAAAATTTTATTAAAATAAACAATTAAATAAATAAAAAATAAATAAATAATTACCCATTATTTTTATTGCAATAATATAATTATTTTTCAGTATTTTACGATTCATAGTAAAAAACTGAAAAAAGAAATACAATAGTATTTCTTTTTTCAGTTTTTTACTTTTGTTGAAAAATTTAATTACTTATTGCTTTGATTACAATTTTTCCTTTTCGTTTTGTGTTTTAATATTTTATTCAAAAATAATTTTGTTTTTATTTTTCCTGCTAAAAATAATATTAATTCCGTATATATGAATAATTTTAACGTTAACACCGACTTTTTAATTAAAAATCGTGGTACATTTTAGAGCCATTGTTCTTTGAGGGTTTCAATTCAAAAGCATCTAAATTGTATGGTTTCGGTCTATATTTTGAGCCACACTTGAGTGCCGTAATTTGGAAGGGTTCTAATTCTGAACTTATGTTATTAATCAACTCCAAAGCATTTAAGAACAGAAGAAAAGAAGGAAATTTTTTAGTTATATTTATAGAAACTACAATTTTTCTCTTTTTTTTCAAATAAATTAATTTTTTTTTTCCTACCAACAGAAATTGAAAATGTTTTTAAAAAAAAATAAATAAAAGAAGTAAAAGAATAATACGAAAACCTATAAATAAGAATAAAAAATTTATTTTTCGAAAATAATTTGAGAGAAAAATTATGAAAAGAATTCGAAAAATATATTTTTAAAATAACTTGAAAAGTATTTTTGGAAAACAATTTAAAAAAATAAATGGAAAAATATATTTTTAAAAAACTTTAAATTTATGTTTCGAAATTGATTGAAAAATTACTTTAAAATTATTTTTCAAAAATAATATGAATAAATATTTGAAAATAATTTTTGAAATTTTTAGAAGAAATATATTAAAGGGAAATATTTTTTTACAGTTTCGGAATTTGCCCAAGAATTGGGCGGGGCAATGGAGTCCCATTCCGCCAACGTTCGTCGTCTCGTGGACGATTTTCGAAATCGTGCGGGTGACACGAGAGATTCCAGTGGAATGCGACGAGTTTGGGAGAATTTGTTGCGACAAGTTGAAGCAGATGCGACAACCCATCTCGATCTTGCTGGACTTTTACAACAACAAATATCGAGACCAACATCGGAAGCAAGTTTTCATCGTAAAGTACAATCCCGAAAGGTACATTTATCAATAGCAAAAAAAAATTCAATTCCGTATAAAAATAATTATATTTACAGGGAAAAAAATCAATTCTGAATAGGAAAAATCCAATTCAAAATAGAAAAAATTAATTCTGAATTAAAAACTTCAATTGTAAATAAAAAAAATTGAATACTGAATAAAAAAAATTATGTCTCAACAACAACAAAAATCAATTATAAATAAACTAATTTTATTCTAATTTCTAAATAAAAACTCAATTTTAAAAAGAAAAAGTTAATTTGGACTGAAAAAATTCAATTCTAAATAGAAACATTAAATTTCGAATAAAAAACTTCAATTCTAAGTTTAAAAAAATTCAATTCTGAATGAGAAAATTAAATTGAAAATAGGAAAATTCAATTCTTCTTATAAAATCAATTCTGAATGGAAAAAATCAACTCTGCACTAAAAAAATTCAATTCGAAAAAGAAAATATTAATTCTGAATGAAAAAATTCAATTTTAAATAGAAACATTCAATTTTGAATGAAAAACTTCAATTTTAAATTTTAAAAAATGAATTTTGGATAAAAAAATTCAATTTTAAATTTAAAAAAATGGATTTTGGATGAAAAAATAAATTCTAAATAAAAAAATTCAATTCTGAATGAGAAAATTAAATTGAAAATAGAAAAATTCAATTCTACTTATAAAATAACTTCTGAATGGAAAAAATCAACTCTGCACTAAAAAAATTCAATTCGAAAAAGAAAATATTAATTCTAAATGAAAAAATTCAATTTTAAATAGAAACATTCAATTTTGAATGAAAAACTTCAATTTTAAATTTAAAAAAATGAATTTTGGATAAAAAAATTCTATTTTAAATAAAAAAAAAATGGATTTTGGATGAAAAAATAAATTCTAAATAAAAAAATTCAATTCTGAATGAGAAAATTAAATTGATAATAGGAAAATTCAATTCTACTTATAAAATAAATTCTGAATGGAAAAAATCAATTCTCAACTAAAAAAATTCAATTCGAAAGAGAAAATATCAATTCTGAATGAAAAAATTCAATTTTAAATAGAAATATTCAATTTTAAATGAAAAACTTAAATTTTAAATAAAAAAAATGGATTTTAGATGAAAAAATTCAATTTTACATAGAAAAATTAAATTTTGAATAATACAAAATTCTATTCTTAATAAATAATTTCATTCTAAATAAACAAATTTTATTTAAACACGAAATTCAATTATACTTAATAAAATCAATTCTAAATAAAAAAATTTAATTCTGAACAATAGAAAGTTGTATTTATTTATTCGTTTATTTATTTTATAAACTAAATAATAATAATAATTCTAAACAAATAATTTTATTCTAAATAATCAAATTCTATTTTAAGTCAAAATTTAATTCTGTATGAGTAAATTAAATTGTAATTAGGAAAATACAATTCTACTTTATAAAATCAATTCTAAATGAAAAAATTCAATTCTGACCTAAAGAAATTAAATTCTAAAAAGAAAATTTCAATTCAGAATAAAAAAATTTTGTCTAAGTAAAAAAATTCAATTCTAAATGACAAATCTTACTCTAAAAAAAGAATTTAATTTATTTAAACAAAAAACTTCCATTCTGCATTAAAAAATTCAACTCTAAATTAAAAAAATCCAATTCTAAATATGAAAGATTCAATTCTGATAATAAATTCAGTTTTGAATAAAATATTTTATTCTAAATAAACAAATTTTATTTTAAAGAAAAAAAAAATTTCTGTTGTCAAAAAAAAATCCAATTCTTAATGAATAAATTCATTTATAAATAAAAATATTCAAATCCCCCCAAAAAATGCTATTCTGAATAAAAAAAAAATGAATTTTAAATTAGTAAATTAATTTTTAATTAACAAAAATTCAATTCAAAGTAAAAAAAAAATAAAGTTTTTCGTAGGAGGGAAAAAAATTCAATTCTCAGTAAAGAAAAATTCTATTATAAATTTCTAATTGAATAAATTTAATTCTAATAGTAAAGAAATTCCATTTTTTCCGTAATAATTGAATTCTTCTTCCTACGAAATATTTATATTTTACTTAGAATTGAATTTCTTTGCATAGAATTGAATTTCTATATTTGGAATTAAATTTCTTTACTTAAATTTGAATTTATTCACTTAGAATTGAATTTTTTACTTAGAATAGAATTTCCCCCTCAACAAAATTTTATTTTTTCACGTAGAATTGAATTTCTTTATTAGGAATTGAATTTCTAAAATCTTTTTTTTACTTAAAATTGAATTTCTTTACAAAATAATTTCATTTTTTACTTAATTTTTGTTCCCTTACAAAAATGTAAATTTTTTTCAAATTAAGTTTTTACACAATATATAGAAATTCAATTCTAATTAAAAAATACAATTTTTGGGAGGGGAAAAATGTTATTCTAAGTAAAAAATTCAATTTTAAGCAATGACATTCAATTGTAAGTAAAAAATATAAATATTTCGTAGGGGGAAGAAATCAATTCTTAGGAAAAAACAAAATTTTTCCTACAGATAAAAATTCAATTCTAAGTAAAAAATAAATATTTCGTAGGGGGAAGAATTCAATTCTTAGGAAAAAACAAAATTTTTCCTACAGATAAAAATTCAATTCTATGTAAAAAATAAATATTTTCGTAGGGGAAAAAATTCAATTTAAGTAAAAAATAAATATTTCGTAGAGGGAAAAATTCAATTTTAAGTAAAAAATAAATATTTTCGTAGGGGAAAAAATTAAATTTAAGTAAAAAATATTTCGTAGAGGGAAAAATTCAATTTTAAGTAAAAAATACTACCGATTTTTCATAGGAGAAAAAAAATACAATTCCTAATTATAAATTTCGAAAAAAAATACTAACTTTTATTTTTATTTTTTCACAATAAAAATAACAAATAAAATACAAAAAAAAAACAATGAACAAAAGCAGAGGGAAAAAAAATCAATAGAGTAAAAATTTGTTGATGAAAAATTCTTTTATCCATTTCTTTTTTCTCTTTTTTTTTCTCTATATATTCAGATATTTGCGCATCGCGAGGCTTACGAGCAGGTAGTGAGTAAGACAGAGGAGAAATTGCAGAGGGCCAGAACAGATTACAAGCGGGCATACGCCGCTTTATTGAATAGCGAGAGCGGAAACGATCAAGAATTGAAGCGAGCCTATCTCGAGGCTCACAATGCTTACGTTCTTCAATTGCGAGCGACCAATGCCATCACTGAACGCTACCAATATCAATGCCTTCCTGGTCTACTAAATGAAATCGCCGAGGTCTACGAGGAATTATGTGGACTCGCCTGTAACTGTATTGCCGGAATTTCCGACGCTGCCGGCGAACGTTCACAAGAACAATCGAAACGCTTTCAAAACCTCACCAAAGAGGCTCGTGCAATCTCATCTCAAAATGATTTGCAGGCAAGTATTTTTCACCCCCTTCGCCCTCCCCCCTTCATTCATTTATATCTATTAATTATTTTTAATTATTTTTTCATTATTATTTATTCTTTATTTATTATTTATTCCATTATTTAATTTTATTCCATTATTTATTTTATTATTAAAAAATTTTTTCTTTTTAAATATAAATTTTTTTTAATAATTTCATAATCAAAATTTAAAAACCGCTGCCAAGTTGTACATTTTTATAATTTTGGTGTTCATTTATTGTAGGTTTTAAATAAATTTAGGTACACGAAAGAATTTAATTATTTTCTAAAATTTTAATAAATCCTCCAAAACAATTGAATTATTTTTTTAAATAGTAAAATTTTTACAAAAATTCAATTATTTTGAAAACAATTTTATTTGAGTTTTTCGAAAGAATTCAATTTTTGAAAAAAATTTTAACACATTTCGAAAAAATTCATTTTTTTCTAAAATTTTAATAAATCATTCGAAAAAATTCAATTATTTTTATAAATAATAAAATTCTTCACAAGAATTCAATTAATTTGATAAATAGTAAAATTCTTTGCAAGAATTCAATTATTTTCAAAACAATTTTAATTTTTTAATTGAATTCCTCGGATTTTAATAAATTCTTGGAAAAAATTCAATTATTTTTATAAATATAGTAAAATTCTTCACAAAAATTCAATTAATTTTATAAATATACTAAAATTCTTTGCAGGAATTAAATTATTTTTAATCAAATTTAAATAAAATTACACGAAAGAATTTAATTATTTTAAATAATTTCATAATCAAAATTTAGAAAATTCACTTATTAAGTACAACATTAATTATTACTGTTCATATTTTCAAAAATTTTAATAAAATTTCACAAGAGAATTACATTATTTTCTAAAATTTTAATAAATCCTCCAAAACAATTCAATTATTTTTTTAAATAGTAAAATCTTTACAAAAATTCAATTATTTTGAAAACAATTTTAATTGAGTTCTTCGGAAGAATTCAATTTTTGAAAAAAATTTTAACACATTTTGAAAAAATTCAAATTTTTTTCTAAAATTTTAATAAATCATTCGAAAAAATTCAATTATTTTTATAAATAATAAAATTCTTCACAAGAATTCAATTAATTTGATAAATAGTAAAATTCTTTGCAAGAATTCAATTATTTTCAAAACAATTTTAATTTTTTAATTGAATTCCTCGGATTTGAATAAATCCTTGGAAAAAATTCAATTATTTTTATAAATATAGTAAAATTCTTCACAAGAATTCAATTAATTTTATAAATACTAAAATTCTTTGCAGGAATTAAAATATTTTTAATGAAATTTAAATAAAATTACACGAAAGAATTTAATTATTTTCAAAAATTTCGATAAAATTCAATTTCAACAAGAATTTCAAATTCTCTAAATATAATTCAAATATTATTCTCAAAATATTTTAAAAAAATTCTATTATAAAAATTAAATTATTTTCAATGCAATTTTTTTTAAAAATATATTCGTCAAAAAATTGAAAGAATTCAATTATTTTCAAAAAATAATAAAACTCTTGTGATGAATTCAATTATTTTGAAAAATACTTAATTTTAATAAAATTCTTTAAAGAAATTCCATTCTTTTTGAAACAATTTTAATTGAATTTCTCGAAAAAATTCCATTATTTTTAAATTTTTTAGATTCAAAAATACAAAAAAATTCAATTATTAACAAATTTACAAAATAATTGTTATTGTTCATTATTCTTAAAAATTTTAATAAAAATCTTCGCGAGAAATCAATTATTCTTATAAACAATAAAATTCTTCGGAAAAATTCAATTATTTTTATAAATAGTACAATTCTTCGTAGAAATTAAATTATATTAGGTAAATAAAGTTTCATGAAAGAATTTAATTATTTTAAAAAATTGTTATAAAATTTCTTGACAGAATTCAATTCTTTTCTAAAGTTTTATATAAAGTTCTTGGAAACAATTCAATTATTATTTTATTCACAATATTTTAATAAAATTTCTCGAGAGAATTCAATTATTTTTAAAAATTGTAATAAAATTCCTTGACAAAATTCAATTACATTTTCGGAAATTTTGATTTAAATGTTTCATAAGAATTCAATTATTTAAAAAAAAAAAATTTCTTCGCATGAATTCAATTATTTTCAGTACAATTTTTATAAGATTTTTCGAAAAAATTCCATTATTTTTTCTAAAGTCTTAATAAAATTTTTCGAAACAATTCAATTATTTTATTAATAATTTTAATCAAATTTCTCGCAAGAATTCAGTATTTTTTAAAAAATTGTAATCAAATTCTGTGAAGTATTCAATGATTTTCTATAAAGTTTTAATAAAGTTGTTGGAAATAATTCAATTATTTCATTAATAATAATTTTAATAAAATTTGTCGAGAGAATTCAATTAATTTTAAAAGTTTTAATAAAATTTTTTTTGAAAGAATTCAATTATTTTCAAAAACTTTCATAAAATGTTTTAAAAGAATTCAATTATTTTCAAAGAAAAAGTTCATTTCTTTGCATGAATTCAATTATTTCCTGTACAATTTTTATTTGTTTATTTATTACTTTTGAATTATGAATTTTTCCATTTTACTTTTATTTTTAAATAATTTTTATTACATAATTTTTTCCAAGTTGTTTTTTTTTTGGACCCATTTATAATTAAATTAAAATTCAATTCTAAATAGAGAAATTCAATTCTAAGTAAAAATTAAATTTTTTGGGGGGAAAAATTCTATTTTAAGTAAAAAAATTCAATTCTAAGTGAATAAATTCAATAGTAAATAAAAAAATTCAATTCGAAGCAAAGAAATTCAATTCTAAATAGAGAAGTTCAATTCTAAGCAAAGAAATTCAATTCTAAGTAAAAATTAAATTTTTTTTGGGGAAAAATTCTATTTTAAGTAAAAAAATTCAATTCTAAGTGAATAAATTCAATGGTAAGTAAAAAAATTCAATTCGAAGCAAAGAAATTCAATTCTAAATAGAGAAATTCACTTCAATTTTTTTAATAAATATTTTCAATATAATAAATAATAATTATAGTAAATAAATCTTTATTTATTAAAAATTATTATTATTATTATTATTATTATTATTATTATTATTATTATTATTATTATTTTTATTATGTAATAATAATTTTTCTCGGTAATAATTATTATGATTGGATAACGAATTCACTGGGAAGCAGATGCATAATTTAAAACACGTGAAATTATGCATTTGATCGAATAAAGATTTGAAGGGAATTTCTGTCTCTCTCTCTCTCTCTCGTGGTCCATGGCTTGCATAGACGGTTATAAAGTATTAGCATAATTCTAATTTTCTGCGAGCAAAAGTTTCTCACCGAGATGATGATACGATAAATTCTATTAGGTTTTGGCACGAAGTTTGTCATCTGCAGCTACTGTTCGAAAGCCACCACGTCGTCTATTCGTGACTCCAGCACCACCGGATCAGGTGCCAGTTGAGAGGCTAAATCAAGTTCCTACATTGCGCGACGAGTTGGTACCAACCGGAACCAGTACCCTACCTTTGATGGATGATTTGCATAGAGAATCTGAAAGTTTGACACAGGAAATTGGACGTCTACAGGATGCCCTTGAGGCTCTAACTCGTATGCAACGAAAGTAAGTTGAGAAAAATTACTTTTCCCCTCATTAATTATTCCAAGTCATTTATATGGACAAATTATTTTTTTACCCCATTTTATACTGTATTTTTTACACTATACTTTTCATTTTGGTCATTTTTTAAATTATATTTATATTTATTATTTACTTCTATTTTTCTAATTTATTTTTATATTGATTGGTTTATTTATTGAAACTGAAATTTCACTACTTTTCCTTCTTTCCTTTTTTTTCTTTATACACAAACTTTCAATTCTAAACAAAAACATTTTATTCTGAATAAAAAATTCAATTCTGAATGCAAAAATCCAAATCTAAATAGAAAAAAATCATTTATGATTGAAGAAATTCAATTCTAATTTCTAAATATAAGGGAATTTTGTTCTTAAAGAAAAAATTTAATTCAAAATAGAAAATAAACTTTTTTGGGGTAAAAATTCTATTGTAAGTAAAAAATAACATTTTTTGGAAGAAAAATTCAATTCTAAGAAAAGAAAAGAAATAAAAAATTAAATTAGTAAAAAATTAAATTTTTTAAGGGAAAAATTCTATTTTAGGTAAAAAATTAAATTTTTTGGAAGAAAAATTCTATTTAAGTAAATAAATTCAATTGTAATTAAAGAAATTCAATTCTAAATAGAGAAATTCAATTCCAAGCAAAGAAATTTAATTCTAGGTAAAAAATTAGATTTTTTGGGGGAAAAATTCTATTTTAGGTAAAAAAAAATCCAATTCTAAGTAAATAAATTCAATTGTAAGTAAAGAAATTCAATTCAAAGCAAAAAAATTCAATTCTAAATAGAGAAATTCAATCCTAAGCAAAGAAATTCAATTCTAAGTAAAAAATAATTTTTTTTGGGGGGAAAATTCTATTTTACGTAAAAAAATTCAATTCTAAGTGAATAAATTCAATTGTGAGTAAAGAAATTTAATTCTAAATAGAGAAATTCAATTCTAAGCAAAGTAATTTAATTCTAAGTAAAAAATAAAATTTTTTTGTGGGAAAAATTCTATTCTAAGTAAAAAAATTTAATTCAAAGTAAATAAATTCAATTGTAAGTAAAGAAATTTAATTCTAAATGTAGAAATACAATTCCAAGTAAAAAATAAAAATTTTTTGGATGAAAAATTTTATTCTAAGTAAAAAACTTCAATTTATTATTAAAACAGAAATTTCACTATTTTTCCTTCTTTTTCCTTTATATAAAAAATTTTAATGTTAAACAAAAATATATTATTCTGAATAAAAAATTGAAATCTGAATGAAAAAATAAAAAAAATTCAATTCTGAATGCAAAAATCCAATTATAAATAGAAAAATTCAATTCTGAATGAAAAAAATCCATTCAAACTAGAAAATTTTAATTTTGAACAAAAAAATTTCAATTCTAAATAGAAAAATTTATTTTTAAATAAAATAATTCAACTCTAAATAAAAGAATTGAATTCTGAACAAAAAAATTCAATTCTGAACGAAAAAATTCATTCAAAATAGAAAATATTCATTTTGAACAAAAAAATTTCAATTCTAAATAGAAAAATGTATTTTTAAATAAAATAATTTAACTCTAAATAAAATAATTTAATTCTGAACAGAAAATTCAATTCTGAACGGAAAAATTCATTCAAAATAGAAAATTTTAATTTTGAACGAAAAAAATTCAAAATTCTAAACAGAAACATTTATTTCTGAATGAAATAATTCAACTCTAAATAAAAGAATTTAATTCTAAACAAAAAATTAATTCTAAATAGAAAAATTCAATTACGAACGAAAAAATTCAATTATAAATAAAATAATTCAATTCTGAATGCAAAAATATATCCAATTCTAAATAGAAAAATTCAATTTTAATTATAAAAATGTGATTTCTAAGGAAAAGAATTCAATTCAGACCAAAAATTTGAATTCTAAACTAAAAAATTTTATTCTACGTGAAAAATTTAATCCTGAATGAAAGAATTCAATTCTAAATAAAAGCATTCGATTCTGATTGAAATAATTCAATTATAAATGAAATACTTCCTCCATGAGGAAGCAATAAATTCAATTCTAGATAAAAAAATCTAATTCTAAATAGAAAAATTCTATTCGAAAATAAAAAATTGAATTTTGTATGAAAAAATTTAATTCTAATTAAAAGAATTTTTTTAGAAGGATAAATTTAATTCTAAATAAAAATATTCAAAGCGGAGTGAATAGATTTAATTTTAAGTAAAAATATTCAATGCGTAAAAAAAAAGTTTTTTTACAGGGAAAAATTCAATTTTAAGTAAAAAAAAAATAAATTTTAATTGATTAAATTCAATTCTAAATGTAGAAATTGAATTCAAAGCAAAGAAATTAAATTCTAAGAAAGAAATAAAAATTTTTTTTGGGAAAAATTGTATTCTAAGTAAGAAAATTCAATTTTGAGTGAATAAATTCATTTTGTAAGTAAAGAAATTCAATTCTAAATAGAAAAAATTAAATTCTAAGTAAAAAATTAATTTTTTTGGGGGAAAAATTCTATTCTTAGTAAAAAAAAATTCAATTCAAAGTGAATAAATTTAATTGTAAGTAAAGAAATTCAATTCTAAATGTACAAATTCAATTTGAAGAAAAGAAATTCAATTCTAAGCAAAAAATAAAAAAATTTTTTAGGGGAAAATTTAATTTTGAGAATATGATTACAATATATGTGAATACATTAAATTCAAAATAAAATAAATTTAATTCTGAATAAAGTGAATTCAATTCTGAATAAAAAAATAAAGAAATTTCATTCTATAAGTAAAAAATAATAATAATAAATTTAAAAAGAATAATTAAATTTAACTGAATTAGTTTAATGAATTTTCGTCATTTTTGTCCACTTTGAAATGCCTTCTTTCGAAATAAAGATGAAAAATTAATTATGCTAATTATTAATACAAAGGACATTTTTTTCTATTGACAATTCTAATTGAAAATTTAAAGCAAAAAAAAAAAAAAATTCCCTAATGGAAACTATTAAAAAGGAGAATATTTTCTAGTCGGTTTTTTTTGCTTTTCTTTTCTTTTTTTTTGTAGGAAAAAAGAATTATTCTCGATTTTGTAAAATATGAGACGCTTTGTGGAATAAAAGAGAGTCAAGAGGCAATGCCACAGATACAAAGACTCTTTTTAACATCAGAATTTCATCCCTTGAGAATTTACACATATAAACATTCACCAACATATAACCCGTGAGCTTTCAAAAATATACATATATTCCCTGGTTCATCATAAATTAATTTATTTCCGTGAAAATATTATCCATCTTCTTTCAATGAACGTCCTAATCTTTCACAATCAAAAAAAAAGAAGGAAAAAAAATATTTTTTATGTATAAATAATCTCCTTTTTATCTCTCTATGGAAAATATAATTTTTTCTTTTCATATATGAAAATTTACTTTTGAAATAAATTTTTCATCTCAATTTCTATATTTTTCTTGTTATGAAAAAAATTAATTTTTAAATTTGAATTTTTTTTTTAAAAAAGGAAAATTGTTTTTTAATAGTAAAAAATTCACTTCTGTATATTTTTCTTGATAAAAATTAATTTCAAACATTCACTGTAATTATTAATTATTATTTTCTTATTAAATTTTGAAAACAAAATTATTTTTTAGAAAATCATTTCACTTTCGAATTTCTATATTTTTCTATTTTCTATTGTGTGAAAAAATTAAATATTTTTACAATTATTTTCTTTCAAATAATTTTTACTCTTCGAAGTTAACGAACAAAGACAAAAATTATTCAAAAAAAAAAATTTCCTGGAAAGATAATTTATCCGCTTATTTATTATTTTTCCGACGGAAAATAATTTTTCCTTTATGTGTCAGAAAAGAATCTTCGATTTGAAAATTGAAAATTTATTCTGTGAATATTTTTCTTTTGATCCTGCAACGTTTTCTTCTGGGGGGGGGGTTTCCTTATTTTTCATTTTTTTTTTTTTATGAAGATATATCTTGAAAAGAGAAATGAATGCATGCAAAAAAAATGGAGAAAATTCAAATTCTATATCGTGAATTTTCTCTATTTTTTTTTCTTTTTAGCTTTCTTTCAATCACTCTGGAATTCCATATCAAAGTAGAAAAATTCGATTTACTTTTTCGCTTACAGAAGCGTGGAGGGAAATGTTCACACCAAAATTGCTGAGCTTCAGGAAGATATTTCAATGAAACGCTTTGATCTAGGAGTGGCACAACTTCATTTAGCTGCTGTTCAAGCTCAGGTAAGATTTCTTTTGTTTCAATTAAAAAAAAAATTTATTCAAACTCACAATTTTTGTCCCATATTTTACAATTGGAATAATTTATTTATCACACAAAATTTTTGAATATTTTGTCGAAATTTCAATTCGATGTTTTTATTTCATATTTATTTAAAAAATAAAATATTTCGTTTAAGATTTTTATTTATTAACTTACGATTTTAGTCGATTATTTATTTATAGAATAAAATATTTTATTTTGTTGTTTATAATTTAAACATTTTACTCGTTTAATTATTTACTAACTAAATAAATTATTCGGTTAACTTTTTAGTTAATAAATAACTAACCAAATAAAATAAATATTTTTTTATTCATTAACTAAATAATTTCAACTTTATTATTATAAATTTGCCGAGTGATAGCTTCAATTATTATTCATTAACTAAATATTTTATTTAGTTTCTTATTTACATAGCAAATATTTTGTTAATAATTAATCAAAAAATGTATTTAATTAATAAATAAGTAACCAAATAAAATAAATATTTTTTATTGATTCACTAAATATTTTATTTAGTATTTTATTTATATAGTAAATATTTTGTTGATAAATAATCGAAAAAGTTAATTAGTAAATATGTAACTAATAGAATATTTAATTAGTAAATAAATAATCTAATAAAATATTTAGTTACTGTTAAATAAAAAACCTAGTAAAATATTTAGTTAATAAATAAATAACCAAATAAAATATTCAAGTCGTAAATAAACAACCAAATAAAATATTTTGTTAATAAATAAACAACCTAATAAAATATTTTGTTAATAAATAAATAACCAAATAAAAGATATTGTTGACGAATGAACAACCAAATAAAATATTTATAGTTAAAAAATAAAAAACTAAATGATTGTTTTAATTTTTAAATAAATAACTAATTATATCTAAATAAAATAAAACTTTTAAATAAAAAATACAAATAATTGATTTTTTGTTGTTGTAAAAAACGAAATTAATAAATAAATAACCAAATAAAATATCAATCATGAATATTCAGTTAATAAATAAATAACGAAATGGAATATTTAGTTCATAAATAAAGAACGAAATGAAGAAAATAATATTTTTAAAAAATATGATTTACAATTTGTGTATAAATAAAAAAATGTAACAAATTTTTCTCAAAGATAAAAAAAAACGTGACAAGTTTATGCAGTGACAGTTTTGAATAGCAATTTTTCTTTTGTTTCTGAGTTTAGTCATTTTGAAAGATTGCAAATAAATATTAGCTTGACGACATTTTTTTTTCCTACAGTTTTTTTGCGAAAATTTCCTTGTTCTTTTTTTCTCCATAGTCTTTGTATATATATAAAGAAAAATGAGATGAATATCGTATATAACGAAATGGAACATACACACACACACACCCAAAGTAATGGAGGAAAAAACATCTTAAGATAAACTTTATGAAAGGTGGAAAAAGTTTTTTACTTTCGGAAGAAAACTTGAAAAAAAGTTTTTTTTCCTGCCATTGGTAACATGGGAGAAACTTTGATTTATCGTCACCATCAGTTCATCAGATCACGTGACATATTTTTCAGAACAGTTCTGATTGTGCATTAGATTTCAACTCTTGAGGTTTATATTTTTATTTATTTGTGTCTGTGTGTGTGTAACTTTTCTTTTAGGAAAATTACTTTATACATTTTATGTATTGAAAAGTAAATTTTTAATTTTTATTTTTTTATATCAATTTTCTAGATCTAATTTTATAGAAATTTTTAAATCTAATTTTTTACATTTCTGAATTTTATTTACTATTTATTTAAAATTATACTAAATATTTTATTCGATAAAGTATTATTACTGTAATAATTTTGTTACATTGATTGCTTTAACATTGGAATAATTTTATTACTTTAATAATTTTATTACTATAAATAATTTTATTGATATAAATAATTCTATTGCTAAAAATAATTTTAATGCTATAAATAATTTTATTGATATAAATAATTTTAATATTCTATTTAAACAAAAAAATCTAATTTTTAAATACAAAACTCCATTCTACAAAAAATATTTTATTCTAAATAAAAAATTCTATTTTCAATAAATAAACGATTCTATTTTGAATACGAAATTCAATTCTAAGAAACGGAGTAAAACCATTAATAAATAAACAACTAAAAGTAATGTTTAATTAATTAAATAATTAACAAAATGAAATATTTAATTTTCTAAATAAACACCTAAAAAAATATTTAGTTAATAAAAAAACGACTAAATAAAAAATATTAACAATATTATTATTTTTGTTATTAATTATTAGGTATTAATTTTACAATAATTAATTTATTAAGTTATTAATTATCATCAATAATAGTAAAAAAATTTAGTAGTTTTATTATTATTTATTAATTTTTACTACTTTAGAGTATTATTAATGGGGTTTTTATTAATAACTGTAAAATTATCACCGCACTTATAATGTTATATAATTTTCTATTCTTTTTTTTTATCAAGAAATACATGCATTTTTCATTTACGTAAAAGGATTTGCGATTTGCATATTTAAAGAAGGTGACACTCCAAGGATAAATATTTCCTAAAGAAATGTTTTAAGAAGAAACTTAAAATTGAAAAAAATTTCACTTTGATGATTATGATAAAAGAAGAAGAGTTCTTGTAGAATATTTACTATTTCTTCTATTCAAATTACTATTGAATTTAATGTCAAAATTATTAATGTAATATATTATAAAAAAAGACAACTAACTTTTCTTCTGTAATTTTCACGTTTGTCCATTTTTTTCGCATTCAATTTATTTCAATATCTTTATTTTTACAAAATGTAAAAATTTACGTATTATTATTAATATTCCCAAAAAATTTTACAAAAAATAAATAAATACCACTATGATTGAATTTTAAACAAATATAAATAAATTTTTACATTAAATTGTTTCCCAAATAAATAAAAATAAATTCCCCAAAACTCCCCCAAAAATAGGTCCCACTAGCAATAAATTTTAAATAAATAAATAAAAATAAATTTTTCCCCAAGTAAATAATAAGAAATTTCAACAAAACTCCCCCCAACCCCAAAAAAGTAAATGCCACTAGCAATAAATTTTAAATAAATAAATAAAAATAAATTTTTCCCCAAGTAAATAAAAATAAATTCCCACAAAACTCCCCCCAATCCCAAAAAAGTAAATTCCACTGCCAATTTATTTTAACTAAATAAATATAAATAAAATTTCCCCCAAATAAATAAAAATAAATTTCCAAAAAATCCCTCCCTCAAAAAAAAAAAAAAAAAAAAAAAAACTCGTTCCACTAGCAATAAACTTTTATTGTTATTAATTTAATAAAATTTTATAATAAATGTTTGAGACTAAAAAATAATAAATAGAAAATTACAATTCTCTCATAAAAATTATTTCTAGAGAATCTGTATTTTAAATAAAATAAGTAAAAATAAATTTTTTCGAAAAAATTTTAATTTGAAAACAAAAAAATATTTGTCATTTCTAAGTGATTGATGAGATGGTTTAAAAGAATTTTTTTATTCTGTATAAAAATTATGTTTTGAGAAGCGAGGCATCTGAACTAACACGTAATGCATTTCAAATATCTCATCTTTTGCCAAGACATGAGACATGAAATTTATTTCATTGCTTTGCCACGAAAAAAAACTATTTCATTCCTTCTTCGAATACAAATTAATCTCAACTTACATTATAGTTACATTGTTTAAAAAATATTTTTCTTTAAAGTAAAATTTATTATTTCTTCGCGAAAAAAATATTTTTACTTTTTAAAATTAATAAATAGCAAAATTAAATAAAAATAAGAAATGAAAAAAAAATTTCAGAAGAAAGTAGTTTTAATTAGGTTATAAATAAAAAAAAGTAGGTAATAATTAATAAATAAAAAAATAACAAACAAAAAAGTAAATAAACGAGTAAATTATAAATTATATTATATTATTATATTATTTTGAGTAAATAAACAAGTAAATCAATAATTAATGGATAGTGACAGCGATAGTCGTGGTCGTTAAGGCGCAGGTTAATGCAGATTAGGTTTAGCGTCCAGGGTTCGATCCCCGTTGGGAGTGAAAATTTTTAATAGTAAATAGATAAATAAGTAAATATATAATAAGTAAATAAATAAGTTAGTAAGTAAATAAATAAGTTAGTAAGTAATCAAATAAATAAATAAGGAAATTACATAGAAAAATATTAAACAGTTCTATTTTACGTTTTAAATTTTCAGGAATTATTCAAATACGTAAAAGAAAAGATTTGAAGAACAATTTTTTTTGGAAGAAAAGTTAGATTGCGAAGGATTTTTTTATTATTATTTATAAAAATAAATATAGATATGTGAAAGTACTTGAAACTAAATGTAATTTAATGGCTCGTATTTAATCTAGCTCTGTGTAACTCACTGTAATTTAACGCTCCAGTGAAATTAGTTCTGATTATTTTGAATTACCTGCCGTTTAGGAAGCAACCAACAATTTATTCTCATTTAACCAAAATCATGCTTCAAAACAGCAAATATATTCTAATTATTTTCAAAACTAATAAAAGCGCATTAATTTGTGACGATTTATCATTTTACAAATTTCAAAGACACACATAAACGTACTCAATTTTAACATTATTTGTTTATATTTGTGTTTTTATTATGATTTTTATTTATTAATGACAATAATAAATAAATTTAATTATTTATGGAACTAAGAAATAAATTTATTTATTTATGAAACAAATAATCTATAAATTTCAAATTATTTATTTTATTTTAATTATTATGGTAAGTAATTTTATTTTATATTTTAATTTCATTAATTAATTATGAACTAGCCAATGTTACTCGCGCTAGCGCGCGGAATATGTTTTTCCATTTATTATTATTATGCAAATTACAAAATTTTCTATTTACAAATCGAAATTTTTAAATAATTTTATAATAAAAATTTAAAACATTCACTTATTAAATACATGATTAATTATTATTGTTTATATTTTCAAAAATTTTAATAAATTATAATTTAATAATAATTTTCTGAAACTTTAATAAATCCTTCGAAATAATTCAATTATTTTTTTAAATAGTAAAATCTTTGCAAAAATTGAATTATTTTCTCAATAAAATTTCACGAAAGAATTCAATTTTTTTTCTTAATTCGTTATAAAATTTTTCAAAAGAATTCGATTATTTTTTAAAATTTTAGTAAATCCTACGAAGCAATTCATTTATTTTTATAAATAGTAAAATTCTTTTCAAAAATTAAATTATTTTTAATACAATTTTAATAAAATTTCCTAAAAGAGTTCAATTTTGAAAAAAAATTTTAATAATATTTTTTTGAAAAAATTCAATTATTTTCTAAATTTTTAATAAATCCTTCGAAACAATTCAATTATTTGTAAAAGTAGTAAAATTCATCGCAAGAATTAAATAATTTTTTATAAAAAATAAAATTCTTCAAAGGAATTCCATTATTTTCAATATAATTTTAATAAACTTGAATAATTAAATATTTAATTATAATTATCAACTGACACGATTATTTTAAAAAGTTGAAAAAAATTCTTAGTTTAAATCAATTGATTTTCAAAATTTTCACTTAAAATTATTCAAAAAAACTGTGAAAAATTCTTCAAAAGTAATTAATAATTTGCAAAAACTCTGATTTAATTGTTTAAAAGCTGTTTAATTTTCTATGAATAATTTTATAATAAAATTTAAACAGTAAAATTATTAATTACAATTATTAACAAAATCGATTACATTCAATATATTAAAGAAAGTTTTTGAAAGAATTCAATTATTGTCAAAATCTTTGATAGTATCTCCTATTCGAAAGAATTAAATTTTTTTCTATATTTTAATAAAATTCCTTGAGTGAATTAAATTATTTTAGAAAATTGTAATAAAATTTTGAGAAGAATTTAATTATTTTCTAAAAATTTTTGTAAAAATCAATAATTAAATGTTTAATTTCAATTATCAAGAAACACGATTATTTTAAAAACTTGAAAGAAATTGTTAAGAAAATTTAATTACTTTAAAAATTTTCAACTAATATGATTAAAAAAAAAACTCCATTATTTAAAAAAATTATTTTTAATTCAAAGATATTCTTAAAAAAGAATTTAACTAAGATTAAAATTTGTTTTTTTTAATTCTTCGCGAGAATTCAATTATTTTTATAAATAATATAATTTTTCGAAGGAATCGAATTATTTTCAATTTTTTTTTTTTTTGATAAAATTCTTTGTAAGAATTTAATAATTTTTAATACTCTAATTTCTATTAAGTTATTTTATTATTTAAATAAAATTATTTAAACAAAAATGATAAAATATCAATAAAATCATTAAATTAAAATAATTAACAATAATAATGAACGCTTGAATAATAATTAACATAAAAAAAATTTCCAACTTTTGTCCTCTATTTTTCATAAATAATTTTTTTCTCTTTTGAGCTTGGCAATTTCTACGTGACAATTTCTAATTTTTTTTTCCCTTCGGGAACAAATAGTGTTGATGTTAAAATGCTCGAGAAACAAACAAAAAGAAAAAGAAAAAGAGAAATAATGTCTACATAGCACAGTTCGAACGATGCTTAAACAATGGCTTGAAAAGCTTTCGGCTTGCTTCTTATGAGTTGAGCCCGATTAAAATTAGCTCGCACTCTCTTTCTCTCTTTCTCTTTCTCTCTTTGCCCCCCAACTCCATTTTATTCTCAAGTGACAAGCAAGTAACTCTAAACTTTGCACCCAGAGATTAAAAAAAAAATTCTCTGTCAGCTAATTTTTCGTCTTCTTTTTTTTGTGTGTGTATATAATAATGGAAAAAAGTGATTAATCTTTTTTTAATTGGAAATTAAAAAATGAGACAATTTTTTTTTCCTTTTAAAATTTAAATGGGCGGGAAAAAGTTTCGTTTTCGAAAATGAATAAATTTCATCTGAAAAAAATAAACTAAAATTCTTCTCTGAAAAGAATTAAAATTATTTTCTGTAACTAAAACCCGTTATAAATAATATAATTATTTATTACTTATTATTATTATTTTATTTTTTATTCATTAATTATTCAATTTTTTTTCTACTTTAATATTAAAATTCTATTTTTACAATATTTTTCCCTTCGATAAGCTGAGATTAATTAAAAAGTTATGATAAAAAAAGTTTCACTGTAAATATTTTATTAGATAATGGATGTATTCCATTGGAAAGTGATGTTTAAGTTAGCGGCTGCTTTTGTTTATTATATAATAACTAATTTAACAATTACAACCTTATAATAATTTTATAGTTACACAAAAACATTGTTGAAAAAGTTTTAATTAATAACAAGGTATTAACGCGAGACGTGCGATAGCAAAATATTTCCCTAATTAGAATCTCAAATGTCGTTCAAAATAGACTACAGTCACGATTTTTTGTTTCTTCAAATAGAAATAAATTTCAGCAGGGAATTTATTATTTTTTTTAACTTATCTCTTAAATATTTTAATAAATTAACTTTACTAATATAATTAGAAATTTCACTTCCCCTTTAAAATACGAATAAACTACAAAATAAATAATAAACAAAACAAGAATAAATCATTTATTTCCAAGGAAAGTAAAACTAACAAATAATTTTTTCTGTTTGTCTAAACGTAAAAAATAATATAATAAATAATGAAAAAAAAATAAGGAAAAAAATTGTTCTTTTCTTTTTTTAATAAATAACAATTTTTATTTTAATAAATAACAAGTAATAGTAATTTTATGAAGGAAAATAACAAATAATAAAGTGAATATAAGTTAAAGGTAATAAATAAATAACTAAATGAGTAAAATAATTAATAAGTGAAAAATAAGCGAATATAGTAACAGTTAGTAAATAAAAGTAATAAATAAAACCAACGAGATATTAAAAAAACTGACTTAATAATATATTTACAGGTTAATAAATAAAAAAAACATAAAGCAATAAATAATAAAAAAAAATGTCAAGAAGAACGTATTTGTCTCCATAAATAATATTTTCCTGCGCAAAGAGAACTTCTGAGTCGTTTTCCCAGAGGCGGGAATTAAAATTTAAATTCCACTTAATCTGAAAGTTTTTTTTTCCCCCTTTTTTTTTGCACTGGAAGAAGGAGGTGATTCAATGACCTGTTCTTGATTTAAAAAAAAAATGATACAAATTTTTAAAAAGTTTAGAAATGAAATTACCTTTTATTAAATTATTTAAAGAAAAAAATCTACTCTTTTTTTTCATGGAATTTTTTTTTCCAACTACTGTGCCCTATATTGTAAGAAAAAAGAATAAGAAGAAGAAGAAGGAGAAAAAAGTAAAATTTAAAAAAAAAATCAAATACGGCACTGTTTTACCACACCCATTTTGAATAGTGGCCTGGTTCACGTCTCTCTTGAGTGGATCTCAAAAGTTGAAGAGTCAAGAGTTGAGAACCGACACACGTGAAATACATACTGAAATTTAATGCCAAATACGTTGACACAAATTTGTCACATTTCTAACCATTTCTTTCACTTCTTTTCTCACTTTGCGATAAATTATTCTTTGGAAATATTGCAATATAAATATATTGCAATATATATGGTAAATTCAAAAAAGGAAAAATAATATCTAATATCTGCAAATTGCAAAAATTTTCATATTAATATGAAAAATTTTTTTTTTTTAATTTTTTAAAATTGCAATTGCAATTTTAACAAAGAGGTAGAAATATAAAATTAGAAATTTTTATGCTTTTTAAATAACAGGAAAACTTGTAAAAATTATCGAATATAAAAGAAACAGGAAAATTACTCCTATAATTCATTGGTTTTATGGCAAACAAAAATACAATCAGAAAATATTGTTTATTACAAATTCTAAGAATTTTTAATTTCTTGCATATTTTTTTAAGGGAAAAAGCTAGTTTAGTCTAACAAATGAAAATTTTTGTTACTTTAATATGCAAGTGTAATAACTGCCAATTTTGTCCAGAAAATATTTTTTTTTAAATTTTTAATTCGGTCTGTCAGTAGTAAAGAAAAATTCCAATCAGATATAAATATTTAATTATTCTTATAGAATATTTCAGAACAAATCCCTTTATTTTTAGGACGTAATAAATAAAATATAAGTAATAAATAAAGTATTTATTACCACAGAGCAGAAGTAGTGAAAAATATTTTTAGCCAAACATAATTTTTTTACAAATAATTAAGTCTTGCAGAAGTGAAAGAAAATTTTAGTCAGACGCCATTAATAAATTACTGAATTTTTAAGTAGAAAAATCTTGTCTAGTCAGACAAGCAGAAAAAGTATTTTTTTACTTTAATTTGTAAGTAGTAAAAAACAGTTTCAGACAGACAAGAGTTTTTACACATAAATTCAGGCTATTAGTAGCAAGAAAAATTTTAGTCAGACGCCCTTATTTAATTAGTGAATTTTTAAGTAGAAAAATCTTGTTTAGTCAGACGAGCAAAAGAAATATTTGTTATTTTAATAAAACAAATTTAATCCAATGTAACTTTAATGTAACTTTTTTCTATAAGTAGTAAAAACAAATTTTGGGCAGAAAAAAATTTTTACACTCAAGTTTAGTCTGTTAGTAGTAAGAGATAAATTCAGTCAGACTTGAAGAAAAAATACTTGTTACTTTAATGAATATGAAAATAAATAAATAAAAAATTAGTAAAAATAATTTTAGTCCGACATATTTTTTACACAAAATCATAACCTATAAATAGTGAAAGAAAATTTTCAGTTATATATAATATTTGTCTGCTCAATAATAATAATAGAAAATGGAATCTTTTGCTATATATTTAAGTAGAAAAAACCTTTTATAGTCAGACGCGAAGAAATAATATTTTTTAGTTTAATATCGAAAGGGTAGATAATTTTAGTAAGTCAAATTTTTAAATATTGAAAAAATCTATCAGTAGTGGAAGTGAATTTTAGTCAGACTGGATTTTTTAATTATCTACTGAATTTTTAATTAGAAAACCATAGTTCAGTGAGACGAAAAAAAGAAATATTTGTTACTTAAATATATTAGTAGTGAAAACAATTTTAGTCAGAAGAAGTAAAAAAAATTTTGTTACTAAATATATCTAGTAAAAATAATTTTAGCCAGACAAAGAAAAATATTAATTTTTACCTCAGTTTTTAAGTAGCGAAAGTAATTTCAGTAGAAAAAACTAGTTCAGTCAGACAAAGAAAAATATAAATTTATATACCCGTTTTTAAACCCGTTTTTAAACTAACGAAAGCAATTTCAGTAGAAAAAAATAGTCCAGTCAGACAAAAAGAATAAATGGTACTTTAATAAATAAGTAGTACGAACATTTTTTAGTCAGACGAAATAATTTAAAATTTACACAATCAGTCTGAAAGTAGTTGACGACAATTTGTGTCAGTCATCATTTTTTAATCACTTTCAAAATTTTTGAGAAAAATAAGCAAATTTAGTCATAATAATTGCTAAACTGTAGTTGAAAAAAATAGTTCTCTTTTTAATTATTTTTAATTATTTTCAAAAACTTTCCTCAATTCAATGATTTTTAATATCTACGACTTAAATAAAAATTTATAAAAGAATTCAATTGGTTAAAAAAAATTTTAATAAAATTTTACTCAAACAATTCATTATTTTTATAAATAATACAAATTTCACAGGAATTTAATTATTTAAAAAATTATTATTCAATTCTTTTGTATAATAAAAAATTTTTGAATATATTTTATTTATTTTGAATAATAAAAAATATTACAGGGATTCAATTATTTTCATAAATAATGAAACTCATCGCAGACTTTCATTTTTTTCGATACAATTTTAACGAAGTTCCTCGAAAAATGTAATTATTCTTAAAAAATTTTTTTAAATTTATGAAAGAAATTCAATTATTTTAAAAACCTTTGCTTTAATTTCTTTATTAAAATTTAAGTATTATTTTTAATAGGTACATTTTTAATTAAATTTCTTTAAAGAATCAAATTATTTTCAAAAATTTTAATGAAATTCTTTGTTTAACAATCCAATTTTATTCAAAATAATTTTAATAAAATTCTTGCAGAAATCCAATTTTATGTTTAAAAATTTACAAAAATTTTCGTCAAAATTTCAATTATCTTTATAAATAATTAAATTGTTCTTCGAAATTCAATTATTTACAAAAATTTTAATAAAATTCTTGGCTGAATGTCAATTATTTTTAATACAATTTTCACCAAATTTCTCGAAAAATGAAATTATTCTTAAAAATTTTATTAAAATTTGTCAAGAGAATTCAATTATTTAAAAATTTGTTGATATAATTCTTTATGAAATTTCAATTTTAAGAAAAATTTTATTGTTTAATAAAATATTTATTAGTTAATAGTAAAAGAAAATTTTGGTCAGACGCCATTATTTAATTACCAACAACGTTTTTAGTAGTTTCTAGAATTTTTAAGTAGAATAATCTAGTTAACTTAGACAGAAGTAAAAATTTCTCTGTTAATTATACAAATAATAAGTAGAAGAAAATAAAAACTTGAAAAATAAGAAAAAAAATTTTTTTTCGTTCCTAATTAAAAATATTTTCTCTATCTTCTTTTCCAAAGAATCGAATTCTTCAAATTCTCAATCTAATTAAAAAATTATCATCCTTCTCATTCCTTTCTTTAAAAAAAAATTTTGAACAAAAAAAAATTAATTCTCTAATTTACTAATTTGAAAATGAAAAGAAAGAAAAAAAACCCTACAAGCAGATTAAGATCTATTCATTAGGAATACTTTTAGACAGAATTCGTAAGCAAAAAAAAACATAAACTGATTGAAATAAATGACGGCAATAAATTACACAAGAAATTCGTGTGTAGTAATAGAATTTTTGTGTGATTATTTCGGCAAAAAAAAAAGAAAGCGGAGAAAAAAAGAGAATTTTTTTTTAATATAGAACACAGAGTAATATTAGTTTGACAATGTAAAGCAGGCCACAAATAAAAAAGCTTGTAGTAGAAATGAAATGAAACGCAACAAAAATCAGCCCTCGTTAAATTGCGTGTCTGGGGAACCAATACTTATATAAACACAGGATGCGGAATATAAATATTTATATACATGTATATACAAATATATGTGCGTGAATCATACAACGGAAGCACGTGTCATTTTCGGAGGTCGAGAAAGCATTATTTCCCATATATCCCCCTCCCTCCTCTTTTATAAATATAAAAGCGAATGTATATAAATATAAATATGAATATTTAATATCAAATGTTTAATAATTATTCTTTTTTCTTCTTCAACCCTTTTTGGAGAAAGTTTCCTCGATTCATTATTAATTAGGGTATTATTTTAGGTTTATTTTTATATTTACTGTAATTTAGCGTTATTATTATTTTTATTATTATTCTTTAAATTGATATTATTATTTTATTATTCCTACTAACAGTGCTATTCATTATTTTACTATTTACTATTTTTACTATTTTTACCATTTTTTCTGTTTACTATTTTTACTATTTACTATTATTACTATTTACTATTTTGCTATTTACTATTATTACTATTTAGTTATTTACTATTTGTAATATTTACTATTTTTATTTTTTACTATTTTTACTATTTACTATTATTACTATTTACTATTATTACTATTTACTATTTTTACTATTTACTATTATTACTATTTAGTTATTTACTATTTGTACTATTTACTATTTTTATTTTTTACTATTTTTTCTATTTTTACTATTTACTATTTTCTATTTACTATGTTTGACTGTTTTACAAGTTTAATATTTTACCATTTACTATGTTTTCTCTATTTTTACTATTTTACTATTTACTCCGATTTACTATTTTACAATTTTATTATATTACTATTTCATATTTTTTAATATTTTACTATTTTTTAACCACATTTGCGATTTGACAAAATTTATTATTTTTCTATTTTTACCGTTAAACTATTTTTTATTTTTTCTACTTACTATCTTTCATATTTTTACAATTTCATAGTTTTTTATTTTATTCTTTTACTATTTACTATTTTTACTATTTTACTATTTCAATTTTTTACTATTTACCAAATTTTAACTACATTTGCCACTTTATTAATTTATTATTTTACTATTTTTACCATTTTACTATTTTATATTTTTTATCATTTACTATTTTATTGACTATTTTTAAATTATTACTATTTTTTTTAGTATAACTACTTATTTTTACTTTACTATAACTTTTTCCAATTTACCAGATTTTTGCTTTCCATAAAGAAATATTTTTTTCTATACAAGAAAAAATGTACTTTGATGAAATAAAAAATAATTTTTAGCAAATTAAAGAAAAAAAATTTGATTCTTGAAAACAGAAAATTTAGAAATGTCTTTTTTCTAAGAAAAGAACAATTTCCCAACAATTTCTGCTGAATTTTTAAGTAGAAAACCATAGTTCAGTCAGACCAGAAGTAAAAATTTTTGTTACTTTAATTTAATTTAATTTATCTTTATTGAAATAAATCCAACAGTCACAAAGAACAATTACAGAATTATTAGTTATAATTTTAATCTCGAAAATGGCACATAAAAAAATGGGTAAAAGAAAATTTTAGTCAGACAGGATTTGTTAATTTATTTAAATAAAATAAATTACTTTACTAACAAATTACACCAAAAAAAAAATTTTTTTCTGAAAAATGAAAAACTTTCAAACGTCTTTTCCTTCAAAAAAAAATTCCTCTAAAAATAAAAGAACTTTAATTATTTTTCACCATGCAAGTCAAGAAAGAATAATTAAAATAACCAAACTATGTGAAAATTAAAATTCAAAAAATTTCGAATTTGAAGAGAAAAAGAAAATAGAACAAAGAACAAAGAAATGAATAGAAAGAAGAATTTCATAAAACAAAATTTCTTTTCTTCTTTAAAAAAAAAACAGATTTAGGTAAATAGTTGAAAAAATTTTTGTTTTCAAAAATTTTTTTTTTTGCATACATACGAGAAAAAGCAAAATAATAGGAAGAAAATGTATTTGTCGGATAGAGATGAAACATAAAGAACGTTTATATTTTATACATTGCGAGGAGATGCGATTATTATTATCCGAGAGTCAGAAAGGAATCTCGTTTCACAATATTCCTAGTTCCATCTGCCGGTAAGAGGATCAACTCTTTTCACGACAGGGATAAGGCTGCTTTCCAACTCTCATGTCAAAGAGACTCTGTTATCCTATTGCATAAATTTCAAATATTCTAAGAACGCATAACGTTCCACATATGTGTATATACAATATAAATGAAGAGCTACAATTTAACGTAAAGTATTCTTCAATTTTTTTTAAGGAAAAAAAATTGCCTCTTTAGTCTTTTTTTTAGTACAAAGATCTTTTTAATTTATTTATTTGTCTTTTTGATGTTTATATTAGTCTTCATATTGAACACAGTCTTCTTTTTGTTGACAAACATTTTTCTTTTAATTTGCAACGCAATTTTTTACATTCCTCGCTATTGAGAATATTTTCTAAAAATTATTTTCCATCTCGTCTGACTAAACATTAGTTTTTCTACTTAAATAGAAAAACAAATATTTATTTACTATTTTTTAATGTATTTACGATTCCTTTTTTTGAAAATGTTTAATATTTTTAATTCGCAAATACAGTTTTTGGCTTTTCTTTATTTATTACATTTTCTAAAAATTATTTTCTATTACGTCTGACTAAAAATTGGTTTCTCTACTGAAATATTTATTTACTATTTTTTAAAGTATTTACAATTTCTTTTTTTGAAAATATTTAATATTTTTAATTCACAAATACAGTTTTTGACTTTTCTTTATTTACATTTTCTAAAAATTATTTTCTACTACGTCTGACTAAAAATTGGTTTCTCTACTAAAAAATTTATTTATTATTTCTCATTGCACTTAATCTTCTTCTTCTTTTTTTAAAATCATTTTTTTAAAATTCGCAAGTAGAGTTATTGACATTTTGTAACAATTACCTTCCACCTTGTCTGACTAAATCTCGGATTTTCTACTTAAATATTTACGAGAAAAGATTAGAAATTCTTTTTAACTAGTGTAACATTTTTTAATGGTCTGACTTAAATTTTCCTTCACTACTAACAGACCGAAACTATGTGGGAAAAAAATGTCTGACTAAAAATGTGTTTTTACTACTTGTACATTAAAGTAAAAAAAAAATTTTGTTTTGAAAACCCTTTAGAAAAAAAAAATTCATCGATTAATTTAAAAGTGCAGTCTGACTATAATTCTCCTTTACTACTGACTACTATTTTTTTCAAATACACTTTTGCAATTATTATGACTAAATTTGTTAATTTTTTCGCAAAAATTTTAAAAGTGATTAAAAAAATGATGCCTGACACAAATTGTCGTCAACTACTTTCAGACTGATTGTGTAAATTTTAAATTATTTCGTCTGACTAAAAAATTTTCGTACTACTTATTTATTAAAGTACCATTTATTCTTTTTGTCTGACTGAACTATTTTTTTCTACTGAAATTTCTTTCGTTAGTTTAAAAACGGGTTTAAAATTGGGTATATAAATTTATATTTTTCTTTGTCTGACTGAACTAGTTTTTTCTACTGAAATTACTTTCGCTACTTAAAAACTGAGGTAAAAATTTATATTTTTCTTTGTCTGACTAAAATTATTTTTACAAGATATATTTAGTAACAAAATTTTTTTCTCTTCTTCTGACTAAAATTGTTTTCACTACTAATATATTTAAGTAACAAATATTTCTTTTTTTCGTCTCACTGAACTATGGTTTTCTAATTAAAAATTCAGTAGGTAATTAAAAAATCCAGTCTGACTAAAATTCACTTCCACTACTGATAGATTTTTTCAATATTTAAAAATTTGACTAACTAAAATTATCTACCCCTTCGATATTAAACTAAAAAATATTATTTCTTCGCGTCTGACTATAAAAGGTTTTTTCTACTTAAATATATAACAAAAGATTCCATTTTCTATTATTATTATTAAGCAGACAAATGTTATATATAACTGAAAATTTTCTTTCACTATTTATAGGTTATGATTTTGTGTAAAAAATATGTCGGACTAAAATTATTTTTACTAAGTTTTTATTTATTTATTTTCATATTCATTAAAGTAACAAGTATTTTTTCTTCAAGTCTGACTGAATTTATCTCTTACTACTAACAGACTAAACTTGAGTGTAAAAATTTTTTTCTGCCCAAAATTTGTTTTTACTACTTATAGAAAAAAGTTACATTAAGGTTACATTGGATTACATTTGTTTTATTAAAATAACAAATATTTCTATTGCTCGTCTGACTAAACAAGATTTTTCTACTTAAAAATTCACTAATTAAATAAGGGCGTCTGACTAAAATTTTTCTTGCTACTAATAGCCTTAAATTTATGTGTAAAAACTCTTGTCTGTCTGAAACTGTTTTTTACTACTTACAAATTGAAGTAAAAAATACTTCTTTGCTTGTCTTACTAGACAAGATTTTTCTACTTAGAAATTCAGTAATTTAATAATGGCGTCTGACTAAAATTTTCTTTTACTACTGCAAGACTTAATTATTTGTAAAAAAATTATGTTTGGCTAAAAATATTTTTCACTACTTCTGCTCTGTGGTAATAAATACTTTATTTATTACTTGTATTTTATTTATTACGTCCTAAAAATAAAGGGATTTTTTCTGACATATTCTATAAGAATAATTAAATATTTATATCTGATTGGAATTTTTCTTTACTACTGACAGACCGAATTAAAAATTAAAAAAAAAAATATTTTCAGGACAAAATTGGCAGTTATTACACTTGCATATTAAAGTAACAAAAATTTTCATTTGTCTGACTAAACTAGCTTTTTCCCTTAAAAAAATATGCAAGAAATTAAAAATTCTTAGAATTTGTAATAAACAATATTTTCTGATTGTATTTTTGTTTGCCATAAAACCAGTGAATTATAAGAGTAATTTTTCTGTTTTTTTTTATATTTGATAATTTTTACAAGTTTTCTTATTATTTAAAAAACAGAAAAATTCCTAATTATAATATTTTTACTTCTGTGCCACTGTGCTAATTAATTAAATAATGGCGTTTGACTAACAATTTTCCTTTTGTGTAAAAACTGTTGTCTGGCTAAAACTGTTCTTTACTACTTACACATTAAAGTAACAAAAATAATATTTTTCACGTCTGTCTAAAAAAGGGTTTTCTACTTAAATATTTATTTTTATTTATTTATTTTTATTAAATAGTTTTAAAATGTCTGATTAAAAATTTCTTTTACTACTTCTGCATTTAATTATGCAAAAAATTGTATCTGCCTAGAAATATATTCTACTACTTGTACATTAAAGTAATAAACGTTTTTTTTCTGACTATAAATGTCTGACTAAAAATCGAATTTTCTACTTAAATATTCTACAATAAGTAGTTAAATAATTCCGTCTGACTAAAATTTTCCTCAACTACTGCTTACAATAGGCTTCTTAAAACTATTATTACGAAAACAAAAACAGATATTATTTCTTCCCATCTGACTAAAACTAGTTTTTTTCTTTTTTCCACTTCCAAATTTCTACAAGGGTGGAAAATTCCCTGAAAAGATTAATTAAATTCTCCGAAAGTTTTTCTAAGGATATCAAATTGAGACAAAAAACGTATGAAAATTGTTGCATCGCAACAATTTTTCTACGTTTTTTTGTCTCAATTTGTTATAAAAAAAAATTTCGAAATTTTGAATATTGAAAAATGCAGCAAAATTCAAAACCTTTTTGCACTGAGAAAACATTATACTTAATTTAAAAAGAAAAATAATTTTAAATAATTTTTTCGAATTTAAATTAATTTGTAAGCTCAATCCCAATATATAAGAAATATCTACTGCTTTGATTCAAAAATATTATTTGTTTTGAATAATTATGTTTAATTCGCACATATTTTATATTTTGATTTCAACAAAACTTATGTTTAATTCAAACATATTTTATGTTTTAATTTCAACAAAACTTATGTTTAATTCAAACATATTTTATGTTTTAATTTCAACAAAACTTATGTTTAATTCAAACATATTTTATGTTTTTATTTCAACAAAAATTATGACTAATTCAAACAAATGTTTTGATTTCAACAAAAATAATTTTTAATTCCAACATATTTTATGTTTTGATTTCAATAAAAAAAAAAATTATGTTTAAAAATTTTATGTTTGAATAAAACTTCAAAGTTGATTGTAAATAATTTAAAATCAAGCATTATGTTTGAATATTTATTTTTTTTTTAATATAATATTATTTCTTTAAATTCACCAAAAAATATGTTTCAAATAAACTTAAATATGTTTGACTGTATAGCAAATATATTTTAAGTTATGTTTCCTAAATAAATAAATAAGTTTGATTCAAACAAAATATGTTTGAATCAAATAAACCGTTTTCTCAGTGTGATAATTTTTTTTTTTTTTTGTCTTAAAAAAACGAAAAAAGTACAAAATTTTGAGGAAAATAAAAGAACAAAATATAATCGAATAGCCGAAATGAAATGAAATGTCATTCCTCAAGTGTTGAGTAAATGTAATTCATTGATTAGCGCACACAATATGTACTTGACCCCTGTGTCCACTTTTCCTAAAGGGTTATACACACACACTCATTATGTACCAATATAGATTTGAAAATCGACTACTCCTGCGAAATTTCCCCAGAAGGATCTCATTGAACAAAAACTCTCGTATTGAATTTTGCCAACATGGATCATTTCGACAAATACATATACATATATATATATAGATCCAGTGTATATATATACGTATATGCGGAAAAAGGAGCGCAAATAAATTTTATAGAGAACCGCGTGTTTTAATGGACATGCGCCATTGCAACTGGGTCACCCGCACTCTCTGTGGCCAAAGTAGGTACACAGCTGGAAAATCTATCCTGCAGCTGGCACTGCTCTCTTTCTCCCTTCCCTTTCAATTTCTCTAACCCTCTCTCACTCACTCACTCTCTTTTCAAATATCCTAGTCCAGTTTGGTGACATAGGTCAGCGAAGAAGAAACTGTACAAACCCCGAAAAAAAATAGCGAAAGAAAGAAAGAAAGAAACTAAAGAATAAAATTAAAAATTCACCACCATGGGTTGGACTGCCCTTCGTATTCGTGCTGTTAGTATTATTTCATGTATATTGTACAACATTTATAAGTATAGTTTAGAAAATTAGAATTCATTTTCTCATTAAAACTATAGTGACTCCTCTATTTATCCATTGACGTCAGTTTATAGAATGTGAAATGATTGCCGATTCCCAATAAATTTTTTTTTTTTTATCCTCTCTCCTTTTTTGTTCTTCATGTATATGCAATTCTTGCATGCTTCGATGAACGTTTAGTGTAGTTACAACTCTCTCGGTGCATGTGAAAAGCTGTGTTCTTCTCGGTTTTGTATATAAAAAAAAGTGTGACGTCATATAAATATCAACACTTAAAATATTTCGTCTATTATGAAGAGATACTTAATATCACGTGATGTCAGCATTTTTTATAATTTTTTCGAAAAAAAAAATTTTCATATTTTCTAAAAAAATTTCTTGTGTTTAAAATTTGTTTCCTGCATGATTATTTTTTTGGCTCAATCAACATTCTGTTTACTCCAAAACAAATAATAATATAAATTTCTACAATATTTCTATGATATTTCTACAATATTTCTATATAATATTTCTACAATATTTCTATAATATTTCTACAATATTTCTATATAATATTTCTACAATATTTCTATAATATTTCTACAATATTTCTATAATAAAAATAATAATAATAATTTCTGCATAATAATTGTAAACATTTTCTGTTAATTTAAATGTTTATCTTCTATTCTCAACTTTTATTTTTTATTTATTAATGATTAATTATTAATTAATAAATAGTAGACGTCGACATTTCATATTTATTAATTAACAAATGTTAAAAGTCAACATTCTTTATTTATTTATTTAGAAAATCACGGGACAAATAATTAATAAATTTGATAAAATCAATAAATATTAAATTAACTATAATAATCTTCGTATTTCATTCTATTCTGTCTGTCCACTTTTTTGAAGTTAGTTTTTGTGTATACTATTGTTTTTTTTCCTTTAGAAAATATTATTTGACAAATCGAAAATATGCAGGTATTTTTTCATGATTTATAATAAAATAATATTAGAAGTTAGAAAATTTAAAAAAAATTATGATTAACAAATAAAAAACAAACCCATTTTGTTTGCCATATGCTTTTTTCTATAACAAATTTCGTTTGACGCATATAAAAATTATATTGCAAATTATTCTCCATTTTATTTATAAAAAATACTAGAAAATTGTTAATTGTTAAAAAAATTCTGATTAAGAAGTAGGAAATATACCCATTTTATGCATAATTTTTATTTTTCAATAACAATATTGTTTACAAACTAATTTTTTTGTTTTGCGAAGAAAAACATTAGATATTCCCGTTTCTTAATATTTTTCTAGAAAATTCTCAATTTTCATAAGGAAATAATCAATTCTATTTCTTAATTTTAATTGTTTTAATAAAATTCAAAGTTTTTTTAAAACTAAAGGAAAAAATTGTTTATAAATTATATTTGTAAATTAGAAAATTTAATTGAAAATGAAACTGAAAATTTTTAAATTTTTAGAAAAGAAAGAAAAAATTTTATTGAAAAAAAATGTTCTGTTAAATTTATTTACGAATATCTTTAATTGTAAAATTATTCGAAAACAATAATTCCTTTTTTAAATATTTTAAATATTTAATTACAATTATTTTTCCGTATGAATTAAAATTCTTCAAAACATTCAAATTCAAACCTTTTTGAAATTAATCAACTTTAAAAATATTGTTAGAAAACATAAAGAAAACGATTAGTCCGAGTCTTCGACTCGGAGTGATCGATTTCTTCATGTTTTATAATAATTAAAGAGGATCGAGTGTTAAAATCATTATTTTATATTATAAAAATTACTGCAACTTCTTAAAAATAATTTTCATATTCAATTATCTAAAATTGAAACTAAAATTTATTTTCAAATAAATTTTTATTAGAAAATTCAACTAGAATTCAATTATTTAAAATTTAAATACAAAAAGTAATAGCTTTTTGAATAATTGAATGTTTCTTAAAATTTAATTCTTATAAAGAATTTTGTTAAAAAATTTTTAAATAATTGAATTCTTTTGACGAATTTTAATAAATTTTTAGAATAGTTACATTTTTCAAGGAATTCGATTAAAATTGTATTAAAAAGAATTGAAATTCTACAACGCTCTATAATACTTTTAATATTCGATTATTATTTAAAATTTTAAATAAAAATTTTATTTTAAAATCAAGTTTTACTAGAAAATTCTAAGAGAATTCAATTATTTAAATACAAAAATAAATAATTTATTGAACAATTAAATGTTAGTTAAAATTAAGAATATTTTATTATTTATGAAAATAATGGAATTTCAGTAAAATTTTTATTATTTATAAAAAAAATTAAATGTTTGCGTACAATTTTATTAAAATTGTTTTTAAATAAGTGGATTCTTTTGGGTATTTTTATTAAAATCGATATTAAAAATCATTAAAATGAGGGAAATTTTTGAAAATAATTGAAATTTTTAAGAAGAATTTTATTACAATTTTCGAAAATAATTGAATTTTGAAGAAAAATTTTTTAATTTATAAAAATAATAATGGGTATTTTTGTCTAGATATTTTTGTAAATTTTGAACATAATTGAATTTTGTGATAAGAATTTTATAACTTTTGAAAATAATTGAATTTCTGCAATCATTTGTAACTTCTTTAAAATTCAAATTTCGTAGTGTTTTTAACTAAAATTCTTCTATAAGTTTATTATTTTTAATAATTAATTAAATATGTATTGACAAACTTAACTAATTTTAGAAGATTTTGAATTATTAAATTTTTTCAAAAATCTAAGTTCATTAAAATTTCTAATTAAATTCATTCAATATTGAAATTTTATAAAATTTCAAATTGAAAGTTTAAAGTTTGAAGTTAGTTGAAGTTCATTTATTTATGAGAATTGTAAAGGCAAATCTTTTAAAATTGAATTAATTTTGAAATATTTGTGTAAAATTATTCATTAAATAATTTTTGTCAGAAATTAAAAAAATTGAAGGGTTTTGTATTAGAATTCGTGGTAACTTTATAGTTTACTTTATAGTTTATTTTTATCAAACAAAAAAGACACAATAATTCTTTTTTTGTAATAAAATTTAATACAGTTTAGTAATAATAAAAATAAAAAAATAGCAATAGTAATATTAATAATAAATAATATTAATAATTACAGAAATTAACGGACTTGACCCGTTTATTTTCGTAAATAAAATAGAATAAGTATCTAAAAATAATAATAAATAGAACTGCAGGATTTTAATTTATAAATAAAAAAATTAATGATTAAATAATAGTGTTAATAAATAAATAAAATGAAACAAGAGAGCCACTCTGTTAGGATAGCAAAATTTTACATATTCGTAAAATTTCTTTTATAGATTGTAAAATATAATTTACTACACACTTCGTAGAAAATTGATTATAACAAATTATGTGAAAATGTTTTATGATTCAAGGAACACGTGTCTAAATGTGAAAATTTCGTGTTAGAAATTGTAAACTAATCGAGAAATTCCAATGAAACTTTACACTGAATTACATCAGAGTTGAGATTCTCTTTGAAAATGAAAAAGTTAAAAATTCCTTTTTCAAAACTTTTAAATTATTTCATTAAATCATTTATGATATAAAGGTAGGTTGTATTTTTTTCTCAGAGAAATTGTATTATTTTATTTCTTTAATTTTTCAACTTTATTTCATTTTCCGCTGGTTTTCTATTCTTTTTAAATTTATATTTAAATATTTTATTATTATTATACTGAAAATTTAAAATACCTTCTATTGAAATTTCTTCTTTTTATATTTAAAATTCAAAATTGTTTATATTTAAATTTCCTTTTCTTCAATTTAATACATATAATAATTTAAATTAATTTATATAAAAATTTTTTATTGGTATACTTAAAATTTATAATAGTTTACAATTTAAATTTTTTATTATTATACTTAAAATTTGATATAATTTATATAAAAATTTTTTATTGGTATACTTTAAATTTATAATAGTTTACAATTTAAATTTTTTATTATTATACTTAAAATTTGATATAATTTATATTAAAATTTTTTATTATTATATTTTAAATAACTAATTCCTATTTAAATTTACATTGAAACATTTAGAATACTTAGAAAAAAGTTGTTTACTAATTATCAGAAAAAATTGCAGTTTATTTTCTTCTACATTGTGTGTGTGTGTGTGTGTAATTTGAAAGAAAAATGTTTTTGACGCATTTTAAAAACACTTTTAGTTGAAAAGTGTTTCTTCGAATTGTAAGTGGAATACTAAAAAACAATATAATCCCTAAAAGAATAGAAAGGGGCGTAAAACTTTTTTATTGTTCGACTTTTTATGAGACGAAATAAAGCTCCGAGGCTTTTCATTTTATTCACATGTTCAATCAAAATCAATTCCTAAGTGTCAAATATAAGTGAAAATTAAAGAATTTTTTATTATTACATATTTTCCAGTCTTTACACTTACTCTCCTTCTATTGTGTATTACAAAATTACAATTATTTATTTTTTTAAATTCAATTTATTTTTTTAAAAATTATTTATTTATTTATTATTTTATTTATTTTGTTAAAAATTATAATACTAACTTTATATTGAAAGTACTAATTTTTTATGTATTAATTATTATTTACTACTTCTTTAAATAAACATATCAGAGAGCGAAAAAAATTTTAATGCTTCTTTGTTAATTATTATTTAATTATTAAACAAGAAAATAAGAATTTGTATTTTTTTATTTTTGTCAAAAATTATTTTTTTAAACTTAACAAAAATAATAGTAATTAATTATTAATAAATAAAAAATATAAATAGAAAAATGTAATTTTTAATATATTTCAATGATAAATTTTTTGCGAGTAAAAAAGACAAATAATGAATAAATAACTGAATTAGAGTAAATTTAAATCTGTCCTCACTTAAATATGAGAAGCGGACTTGATTAAACACTACTTAAGCTTTAAATTGCACTTGAAATTGTTTCAATTAGAATTTTTAAATAAATAAATCCAATCCGAATGCTATTTCGAGTCGAAAATTACAAACTAACTGTGTAATAAACGAAACTCGAATAATAGAAGCGTGGGTGGTTTATGAATTTAATCCCCAAAATACAAGAATCGGATATGAAGAAGAATAAATAAAATTTCATTACTACCCCTGCAAATATATGTAAAACGCTCGTATTGAAAATTTACATCCACCATAATTAACGTAATAATTTTATTTTTCATTTCCAAAATTTCTAAATATGTTTCATTCTAAAAGTCGTTAGTTTTTTTTTTAAAAATAAAAATAAATAAAAATAAATAACAATAAATAACAATAAATAAAAATAAATAAATATAAATAAATATAACTAATTAAAAATAAATAAAAGTAAATAAAAATATGTAAAAAAAAATTCTTACTAAAAATTCTTAAAATTCTAAAAATTCTAAAAATTCTTTCTTTTATTAAAAAGAAAATTAGCAATTATAAAAATAATAGAATTTAAAAATATTCTAATTTAAATTTTTGTTTAAAAACACTAAAAGAATTCAATTTTGGAGAAATTACAAATAATTGCAAAAATTCAATTATTTTCAACAAAAAAAAATTCTTCTTATAAAATTCAACCATGATCAAAATTTTTAAAAAATTCTCGTGAAAATCCCAATTATATTTATAAATAACAAAATTCTTTTCCAAAGTTTAATTATTTTCATAAACGTCAAAAAAAATTATTGTCCTAATTTTAATAATTTTCAAAAAATGTTCTAATTTCAATGATTTTCAATATCTTCTATTTTAATAAAATTTTCCAAAAAAAATTCAATTATTTAAAAACAATTTAATAAAATTTCACAAAACAATTCTATTATTAAAAAAAAAAAACAAAAAAAAAATATTACAAAATTTCTCTCAAACATTTAATTAATATTTAAAAAATATTAAAATTTTTCGTAAGAATTCAATTATTTCCAAAAATAATAAAATTCTTTACAAAATTTCAATTATTTCAAAGATTTTAATAAAAATTCTTCTAAAGAATTCATTTTTTTATAAATAATTAAATTCTTCAGGGAAATTCAATTATTTTTTAAAATTTTAACAAAATTCTTCACAAAAATTCAATTATTTTCATAAATATAATAAAATTCTTCTGATGAATTCAAGTATTTTAAAAAATAATAAAATTCTTCTGACGAATTCAAGTATTTGGAAAAAAAATAAAATTCTTTGCAACATTGAATTATTTCAAAGATTTAAATCAAAATTCTTCTAAAGAATTCAATTATTTTTATAAATAAGTAAATTTTTTAGGTGATTTCAATTATTTTTATAAATAATTAAATTTTTCAGGAAAATTCAATTATTTTTGAAAATGTTAACAAAATTCTTTATAAATATTCAATTATTTTCTAAAGTAGGAAAATTCTTGTGAGGAATTCAATTATTTCAAAGATTTTAATGAATTTTTTTTTTTGGAAAGAATTTAATCAATTTCATAAATAATAAAATTCTTCTGAGAAATTCAATTATTTTCAGAAATAATAAAATTTTTTGCAAAATTTGAATGATTTTAAAGATTTTAAATCAATTTTTTAAGCAAGAATTCAATTAATTTTCTAAATAATAACATTTTTCTTAAAAATTTAATGTTTTTTTCAATTCAAATTGATGCAAAAATTCAATTATTTCTATAGATAATTAGATAATAAAACTTATTGTAGAATTTCAATTATTTTTTCATACAATTTTAAATGAATTCCGGGAAAAGTGCAATTATTTTAAAAAAATTTTATTAAAATGTATTTATAAAATAAAAAATCGGATTTAAAAACAAAATTGATTTTTTTGAAAACAAATTTTTAAATAAAATAATAGAATTTTCAAATAATTGCAGAAATTCAATTATTTGTAGAGAAAAAAAAATTTTTTTCTCGTAAAATCCAACTATGTACAAAATTTGAAAAAAATTCTCGTAAAAATCCCAATTTTCTTTATAAATAACAAAATTCTTCTTCAAAGTTCAATCATTTTCATAAATGTCAAAAAAAACTTTTGTTCTAATTTCAATAATTTTCCAAAAATTTTCTAATATTAATGATTTTCAACATCTACTGTTTTAATAAAATTTCCCAAAAAGAATTCAATTATTTAAAAAAAAAGTTTAATAAAATTGTATACAAACATTTAATTATTTTCATAAATAATAAAAATTTGACTGCAATTCAATTATTTTTATAAATAATAACATTTTTTTTAAGGGCATTTGAACCATTATGACGTCACAGTTTGTCCAAAGTATTTGTTCTAAATATGTGACGTCATAATAATTTAAATTCCCTTAAGGAATTCAATTATTATTTTTATAAAAAATAATTTTAAATTCTAGAAAATATTAATTAAATTAAAATGATGAAAATAATTTTTGATTTTTTCTAATTTGGAATAAATTAACATTTTTTTTTTGTCGAATGTGGAATCGAAAGTAAATTGGTGAAAATTCGTGTCAGTCACTAAAGTGATGACGTAATTCTAAGAGGATGAAAAAAGAATTGCAAAAAAAAAAGTTTTCAGTTTACATAACTTGACAGTAAAAATTGTTATATTTGAGGGATTAGAAATGGTTGAGAATAAACTGTTACTTTGTTCGACTACTATTAAATTTGTTTATAACGTAATGAGATTTAAAAGCGTAGGCAGAAACAATAGTTAAGGCAACAATGTGTTTATTGTTACATAAAACCTTGCTCCAGTAAGAGCTTCATTATGAAAACAGAAATGACAATCTCTCACTGAACCATTTGCTTAAGAAAGCATTAATAGTTTCTCTTATCCACTCTCTCTCTCCCTCTTTTTTTTCTTTACGAACAAAATTAATTTTTTCTTACCTAAATTCTATTTTTTTTCGAAAAATAAAAAAAAAATAAAAATAAATACAAATAAATACAAATAAATACAAATAAATACAAATAAAAGAAACATAATCAAAAAATTAAAAAATTGAAGAAGAATTAAAAATGTAGAAAATTATTTGAACAAGGGAAGAGTTTTCTAATTTTTAATAATTTTCCAGAAAAAATTATTTAATTTTCTCGGAAGAAAAAGAGCAAAAATTAAAAAATTGAAAAAGAATTAAAAATAGAAAAGTATTTGAACAAGGGAAGAGTTTTCTAGTTTTTAATAATTTTCCAGAAAAAATTATTTAATTTTCTAGGAAGAAAAAGAGCAAAAAATTAAAAAATTAAAGAAGAATTAAAAATAGAAAAGTATTTGAACAAGAGAAGAGTTTTTTTGTTTTAAATATTTTCCAGAAAAAATTATTTAATTTTCTAGGAAGAAAAAGAGCAAAAAATTAAAAAATTGAAGAAGAATTAAAAATAAAAAAGTATTTGAACAAGGGAAGAGTTTTTTTGGTTTTAATAATTTTCCAGAAAAAATAATTTCATTTTCCAGGAACAAAGAGCAAAAAAATTTTTAAATAATGTACTCGAAAAGTATTTGAAACTAGAAAAGCATGAAAAATCAAAAAGAAAAATCTTGTTTTATTCTAATAGAAATTCTTTTTATAGAAATTACATCTAAACCATAAACAAATTAACAAATGTAAAGAAAGAAACTAAACCGCAAAAGTAATTAAGTCGCATTTCTCTCTCTATCTCCCTCTTTCTCTTTGGAGAAAACTCGCACAGCTTAAAAAAGAAAAAAATCCAACCGGGAAAACCTCAGTTTATCTTTTTATTAATGCCACGTCGTCGGTTAGTCGACTTCCTCCTCGACAATAACAGAAAAGAAAGAAAGAAAGAAAAAAATTGAGAGACAAATGCAACTTTATAAAATACCAACTGCAATAATTTTTTCCAGTAAAAGGAAAATTTTTTAAACGAAATAAATTATCACTGCGTGGACAGAACAATTACTATGGTGTTTTTAATTATACTGACTATTTTTTCTAACGAATTTTTACATTTTTCTTTTGATAAAATAACAAAATAATAGATGAAGAAATTTCTTAATTAAACTGTTTTGTTTAAAAAAAAGAAAAAAATTTTTTGGATTGCAATATGCAAAACAAATATAAGGAGAGAAAATTGCTTCGTGATGGCATTTATAAAATGGTACATACGCACTTCAATTTGTATTGAATTAATATTATACTTTCAATCAACGTGACACTGCCCAGGGTTCAATAAACATTTACTTTTTTATATGTAAATGTATATAAATTGCGAAATTGGCAAGTGGGCGAGATTAATCCTCGGGCAAATATGCCATTTAAACATTAATTTTACAAATTAGAATTTTTAATCAGTTTTCATAAATGAAGGAAAATTTAAATTAAAAACATTTTTTTTTTGGTCGCATTTAGAACAAATTTTTTTGATTTAAATACAGTATGGACGAAATAGACTTTTAGTACTAGTAGCAGATGAATAAAAATTGTCTGGCAAGAAACTACTTGTACTACTTGTCCCAAAACGAATTTTTTTACTGTAAAAAATTGTCTGAGCGAAATAGACTTTTACTACTTAAGATAAAAAAAATCGTCTGACTAGAAAATACTTGTACTATTTCTCCCAAAAGAATTTTTTTTAAGAAAAAAAATAGTCTGACTAAAATTGCCTGTTACTACTAGTAACAATTTTAAAAAAATGCCTGACGAGTAACAACTTGTACTACTTCTCCCAAAAGAATTTTTTTTAAGAAAAAAAATAGTCTGACTAAAATTGCCTGTTACTAGTAGTAGAAAATAAAAAATATGTCTGACAAGTAACAACTTGTACTACTTTCCCCAAAAGAATTTTTTTTAAGAAAAAAAATAGTCTGACTAAAATTGCCTGTTACTAGTAGTAGAAAATAAAAAATATGTCTGACAAGTAACAACTTGTACTACTTTCCCCAAAAGAATTTTTTTTAAGAAAAAAAAAAGTCTGACTAAAATTGCCTGTTACTACTAGTAGAAAATAAAAAAATACAAGGTTCCTATATGTCTGACAAAAAATTACTTTTACTACTAACATTAATTAGCAAATATAGTAAAGAATTTTTTCCTAATATAGTTTAACAATTTTCCTATTTTCTTTTGTCCCACTAACAAAATGGTCTGACAGAAAATTTCTTTTACTAAAAAAAAATTTTTTTTTAGAAAATAAAAAAATTGTCTTACAAGAAACTACTTGTACTACTTGTCCCAAAACGTATTTTTTTACTGAAAAAAATTGTCTGACTAAAATTGTCTGTAACTACTAGTAGAAAATAAAAATTAGAAAAATAGAAAAATAATTTTTCTACTGAAAAAATTGTCTGATCAAAACTCTTATTTTTAATTACAAATTATTTTCATAAATTATTATTCAATGATTTTTATAAATAATATTTTTTACAGCGATTCAATTATTGTCCTAAATGCATAATAAAACTCATCGCAAAATTTCAATTACTTTTAATTTTAAATACAATTTTAATCAAATTCCTCGAAAAATGTAATTATTCTTAAAAATTTTATTAAAATGCAGCAAAAAAATTCAATTATTTAAGAAACTTTTACTACAATGTATTTATTACGATCTATGTATTATTTTCAATACATTTTTAATTAAATTTCTTCAAAAAATTGAATTATTTTCATAAATAATTAAATTCTTTGTAACAATAAATTTTTTTTCAAAATAATTTTTCATGAAATTCTTTGTAGAAATTTAATTAATCAAAAAAATTTGTCAATATTCAATTATTTTTAATGTCTATTTTAATAAAATTTTACAAAAGAATTCAATTATTTAGAAAAGAAATCTTATTAAAATTCGTCTTAAGAATTCAATTATTTTCAAAAATAATGTAATTTTTTACAAAAATTCAATTATGTTCAAAAGTTTACAAAAATTCTCGTCGAAATTTCAATTATCTTTAAAAAAAATAAAATTCCTCTTCGAAACTCAGTTATTTTCAAAAATTATAATAAAATTCTTGGCAGAATTTCAATTATTCTTAATACAATTTTCATCAAATTTCTCGAAAAATGTAATTATTCTTAAAAATTTTATTGAAATTCAGCAAAGTAATTCAATTATTTTGAAAACTTTTACTACAATTTAAGTATTATTTTCAATACATTTTTAATTAAATTTCTCCAAAAAATTGAATTATTTTCATAAATAATGAAATTCTTTGTAACAATAAAATTTTTTTTCAAAATAATTTTCATAAAATTCTTCGTAGAAATTTATTTAATCTCAAAAATTTGTCAAAATTAAATTATTTCCAATGTCTACTATTTTAATAAAATTTCACAAAAGAATTCAATTATTTAAAAAAGAAATCTTAATAAAATTCGTCTCAAGAATTCAATTATTTTCAAAAGTAATGTAATTTTTCACAAAAATTCAATTATGTTCAAAAGTTTACAAAAATTCTCGTCAAAATTTCAAATATCTTTAGAAAAAAAAAATTCCTCTTCGAAATTCACTTATTTTCAAAAATTATAATAAAATTTTTAGCAAAATTTCAATTATTTACAATTTTTATCAAAGTTCTCGAAAAATGAAATTATTCTTAAAAATTTTACTAAAATTTGTCAAGAGAATTAAATTATTTAAAAATTTTTTTGATAAAATTCTTTATGAAAATTCAATTTTAAGAAACATTTAATTATTTAATAAAATATTTATTTTCGCAGTTAAATAATTGAATTCTCGGAAAATTTTCTAATAAATATTGATTTAAAAATTATTTCAGTTAAAATTTCAATTTATAATTGAATATTGAAAGCATTATAGCGTTAATTTTTAGAAATAATTGAATTTTGAAAAGGTTTCAAATTAAAATCTTTAAAAATTATGAACTTTTCATACTTTTAACTAACAATTCTGAAGAATTAATTTTTTTCAAAAAGTTTAATGGAATTTTTTTTTAATTATTTAAAATTTTTAATTTCTAATATATTTAATCGAGGAATGTCATAATAATCGAAATTTCATAAAAATTAAATTGTAAACAAAAGAATTTGAAAATTCTCAAAGAACTTTTTCAAAAATTATTAAGAAAAAATTGAAGAATTTTAGTTGAAAATTCTAGAAATAAATAAAATGATAAAATGATTTTTTAAGAAGTTATAGTAACAAAGTAACAAGTTTTAATTATTATAAGTTACTAAAATTCAAATTTTTGAAAATTTTAATTTTTATGTGATTTCAATTTTTTTTTTTTTTTTTGTTCCTAATTTTCTGATTCAGTTGCAATTGGAAATTCTCATCGAAAAAGAAGTGGAAAAATAATGTTTTCTTTCAAATTTCTCTGAAAGGAGCTTAAAAACAAAATTTCTACAATTCTGGAAAAATATTGTATAATATAAATGTACAAATTTCGAAATAAATAAATTCTATCAATTCATTTGTTGGTACGATTTCGCCGAGTCGACCGCGTTCTTATATCCAATTAACTATTAAAATTACATTGGCTTCATGCTTTAAAGGTCTCTTATTCACTAACCAGAATTGTTTCAGTATAAACGCGTTCTTCGATTCCCTCAGATCTCGATTTCAATTTACATTTATCAGTAAAATAAAAAAAAAAACTGATCTTTAAATTTCCCTCGCAATTGTTCTTCGCGTAATTTAAAGGAAAACGTTTAAACTCATAGTGTACATCCTACGTTTTTCCCTTTTTGCAAACGGATATAAAAAATACTTCGAAAAATTTCTTTCCAAAAGAAAAAAATAAAAATCTCTTTTTTAAAAAAATTTGAATAAGAAAAAATTTAAAAGTTTATTAACTTAAAACCTTGTTTAAAAAAAACTTGTTATGAAAGTTTTTTTTGAATAAAATTAATAAATAAAGAAGTTAATAAAATATAACAAATAAAATTTTCTGTATTTCATAAAATAAAGTTGAAAATATTTTCAAGAATATAAATAAAAGTAAAAAGCAAGTTTTCCAAAAAAAACAAAGACAAAAATTAGTTTTCATATTTTTAAAATATTAATTTTCCCTTTTATAAAAAATTAAATTTGTAAATTTTTCTCTTTTCCATTTTCAGAAGAAAATTTTTTATAAAATCAAAAATTCGCTTTTTTTCATAAAAATTTTCTTTTTTATATGAGGATAAATTTATAAATTTATAAATTTTCCATTTTGAAAAGAAAATAAAGTCAAAAATTGTCTTTCCTCATAAGAAAATTTTCCCTCATATAAATAAAAAAATACTTTTCTAAATTTTATTACTTTAAAAAAAAAAAAGAAAAGAAAATAAAGTCACAAAAAAAACTAATTTCAACAAGAAAATATAGTTTAAAAATTCATTTCAGAAAAAAAGTACCTAAAAAAATGGGAAAATAAATTTACAGATTTAAACCATAAAAGTAAAAAAAGTTTATAAAAAAAAAAATTCCCCACAGAAAACGTGTATTGTGAATTAATTTTTTATCCCCAAATATAAAAAAAAGGAAAGAAAATAAATAAAAAAGAAAAAAAGTTTCTCTTGATCTTTCGTATATATATAGAAGTTAAATTCTCAATATGATTGTTCGGGGAATCCGAAAGAGTCGATCCCTTGAAAGTGACGAGAGAAAAGCCAAGAAAAGGAGTAAACAGTCGCGTTCTTTGACAAGAAATGTGGGTTGACATTGTGAAAGTCTGATATTTTCTTTAGAGTGGATTTAAGGACTTGATCCCTGAATATTTTATTTCGAAAAATGATACTTTTTTTATATCATCTCTATATATATAAACTATATTCTTGCCTCCAAGTTTCGTGACATTCGTTTAAATTCGTTTATTTTATCAAAAAAAAAAAAAATTGTTTCTTCTGAGAGACAGACATCGAAAAAAGAACGAGTGTTTGATTCAAAGAAAAAGAATTCTTTAAATTTATTTACTTTACAATTTAATTATTTATTAATATAAAAAAAATATTTAAAAAATATTTAAAAAATATTTTTAAAAAATAAAAAATCCTTAGGTATATAAATTTAAAAATATTTTATAATTATATCAATTTATATTTTTTTTAATATTCTGACGACTGAGTAATAAAATTATTATTTAAATATCAATTTATAGTTTGTTCATAATTTCTCTAGCAAAAATAAAAAAATAAAAAATAATTTGTCCATAAAATATGCAAAACTAGAAAAATATTCAGAAAAGAAAAAATATGTTTTATTCCACAAATTCTAATTTTTCCTCGAAAAGAATAAAAGAGAAAAATAAATCACTTCATAAATATTCAAAAGTAGATATAAGTATAAAAGAAATTTTATTTATCTTTTAAATTGTTTGTATTTTCCTCCAAAAAAAAAAAAAAATAAAAAAAGACTCCAAAAATATTTAAAATTAAAAAATTATATTCAAAATTCAATCAAAAAAATATTTTTTCTTCTATGAAAAAAAGGATTGATTCTTATTTTGTAAATAAAAAAAAAATTTTTCTTCTATTTTCTTCTATATTTTTTCCAACACTAAAAAAAATTAATTTACTCAAAAAATATTTTAAAAGTAGAAAAGTATTCAAACAAAACAGACATTTTTTTATTTTCTAAATTCTTTGTTTCCCTCCAAAAAATAAAAAAAAAAATAAAAAAAACTTCAAAAATATTTTAAACTTAAAAAGTACTCAAACAAAAAAAAATGCACCTCTTCCCTAAAATCTACTTATTCCTAACAATAAAAAGGCAAAAAGTAATTAAAAGTGATAAATTACAGCAAAAAATAGTAAAATATAAAATTAAATTTATCAATTAAATTCAAATAAAATTAAAATAGTAAAAATAAATCTAAGTAAAATTAAAATTGTAAAATTAAATAAAAATAAATTATAATTAATAATTGTATATTATAAATTAAAAATTAAAAATGAAAATACATTATTTTTTACTTTTCTATTTTAATTCAATTTTACTATTTTAATTTAATGTTAATTGTTAATTCATCATATAATTTAAAAAAAATTACTACAAAAAATTATTTTATCTTTTCTATTATAATTTAATTTTACTATTTTAATCTTCTTTCAATTTAATTTCAGAATTTTTTTTTATAAAATATGTCAAAATAAACAAGAATAAATTACTTATGTTCAAACGGATAAATCCCATAAATTTGCTAAAATGAAAATAATTAAGAAAAAATTTAAAAATATTTAAAAAATAAAAATGAAAAACTCACCAAAATTCATCGTCACCGGGAATCGAACGTGAGAAGTGCTCGAAGTATCAATCCAATGTTTCAACCACGAGACTAAGTTTTAATCACTGAAACATAAAAACAATAATATTAATAAATAAAATAAAAGAAGTAATAATAAAAGGAAAATCATGTAAACAAAAAATAAATAATAGGGCAAATTTCGTATTTATATGTAAATGGAGAGAAAAAATAAGAAACTGAAGAATAAAAAAGTAGAATATAAAGATAAAAATGTAGAAAAAGAAAATTAAAACTACAAATTAGAAAATAAAGATAAAAAGTAGCAAATAAACATAATTTAATAGGAAATAAAAATAGTAGAAAATAAAAATAATAGTTAATAAAAATAAAAAAGTTGAAAATAAAAACAAAAATTGTAGGTAGAAAAAAAGATAAAAATATAAAATAAAAATATAAAAGTAGAAATTAAAGATTAAAAATAGAAAATAAAAATAAAAAGGAGAAAATAAGAACAAAATATAGAAAAAGAAAATTAAAACTAGAAATTAGAAAATAAAGATAAAAAGTAGCAAATAAAAATAATTTAATAGGAAATAAAAATAGTAGAAAATAAATAGAAAAAAATAGATAATAAAAATAAAAAGGTTGAAAATAAAAACAAAAATAGTAGGTAGAAAAAAAGATAAAAATATTAAATGAAAATAAAAAAGTAGAAAATAAAAAGAAAAGAAGTATAGAAAATGAAGATAAAAAGTAGAAACTAAAGATTAAAAATAAAAAATAAAAATAAAAGAGTTGAAAATATGAACAAAAAGTAGAAAAAAAAATTAAAACTAGAAATTAGAAAATAAAGATAAAAAGCATCAATTAAAAATAAATAAGTAGAAAATGCAGATAAAAAAGTAGAAAATAATGATAAATATGTAGGAAATAAAAATAGTAAAAAATAAAAGTAAAAGATTTGAAAAGAAGAACAAAAAGTAGAAAAAGAAGATTAAAAAATTATAAATTATTAGAAAATAAAGATAAAAAGTAAAAAATAAAGATAATTTAATAGGAAATTAAATAATAGATAATAAAAATAAAAAAATGTGAAAATAAAAAGAAAAATAGGTGAAAATAAAGATAAAAAATAGAAAGTAAAGATTAAAATTAGAAGTAATAAAAATAAAGAATGTAAAATAAAAATAGAGAATAGAAAATAAAAATAAATAAGTAGAAAATAAAAGCAAGGGGAGAAAATAAATTTAGAAAGAAAAAAAGAATAAAAATAAAAAACATCGCAGTAAAAAATAAGAATAATAAAATTAAAATAATGTAATAAAAAAAGAATACTTCGTGGAATAAATAGCGTGAAGCAATAAAAAGAGGACAATTGATGTCAATTATAAAATATTTATACAGTTGATTTAATCTCAATACAATGTGCTCAGTCATTCCATAAAATAAAGGGAGGAAGAGGGCGTTTCTTATATATTGGATCAATAAAAAATTTATAATTCATATAACGAGTGTATAATATATTTTGCAGAAAGAGCTTTTTGGAGGTGGAGAAGCTGTGCAGCCTGATGGGGTGAGCAGCCGGAAAATGTCTAATGGCTCGACAGGAAGTACTAAGCACAAATGGCTGAAAGCGTTCAAAAGTTTGAAGACAAGCTCACCCACAACACCACCGCCTACAGAAAAGTGAGTCCTTCTTTTTTTTATCATTTATTACTCCCTTTACCCCCCTCTCTTTCTCTCTATTTAGTAACATTCCCAGTGGAGAAAATAATTTAATTTTTTCTTTTGAAAAATTTTCTTTCGTCATTTTTTTTTTAATTTCTAATGAAAAAAAAAATACGAAGAAAAAATATCCTCGAGACAAAAGAGAGATCGTAAAAGACAAAATGAAAAAAAAAAATGTATTAAGAACTTAATTTGATTATTAACCAAATTATGGTCAATTTTATTTTTATTTCGACTCTATATTGAGCTGTAAAAAAGAAAATCTTATTTTAAGTTTTTTTTGGTAGTATATTTTTAAGAGAGTATTAAATTTTTTCGATTTTTTTTTTAATTTGAGAAATCTTTGGGAAATCTTGTATTAAAAATATTGTTCAATTAAGATATGTTTTTAGTGTTTTGATATTTTTTTAAAAAGAGGTTTAAAAAAAAAAGATTTTTTTTTAGTTTATAGAATTTTTACCTGTTTATAGAAATTTTACTAATAAATAATTGTCACGATTACTAACAAATTATTTTAAATTTTCACTAACAAAAAAAGAGGAAAGCAGACGATGTACCATGCAGTTTCGTCTGTCGTTGCTATGTCCAGGTAAAAACAAACATTTATTTTAAAAATTGATTTTAATAAATAAAAGAAAATTTAATTTAGAGTTGGAAAAAATTGTCCTGTTTGTAAGTAAATAAAAATTTAGAAATTAGAGAAAAAGTAAAAAAAAACTGAGAAATAAACAAAAAGACAAAAAAAATTAAGAAAATAGAGAAAAATTGAAGAAAACTGGAAAAAAGAAAAACTAGAGAAAAAATAGAAGAAATATATAAAGAAGAACTAAAAATAATAGGAAAAGAAGAAAATGTAGACATGAACTATAAAAATTGTAAGAAGAAAATATATAAAGGGAAAATAATAAAAATGGAAATTTTCCCTTTATTATTTTCCTTATAAATTAATTTTTTTATTTACTAAGTTTAAATCCATTTATTTACTTCAAATATATTTTTTTTCATTTTTTTAAGGGGAATATATAGAAATAGAAAAAAATAAAATTAAAGAAAAAAGAGTACAAAAATTTTAAAATCGAGAAAAAGTAGAAAAACAGGAAAAGATTAGGGAAAAATTTTTGGAAAGAAAAAGAAGAAAAAGAAAAAAAAGGAGAGAAACTATAAGAAAAAACTAAAAAAAACTAAAGAATAACTAGAAAAATAGAAAAAAAATATAAAAATTTGGAAATAAGTAGAAATAAAATAGAAAAATAGATAAAAATTAAAAACAAAGGGAAAAAATGAAGAAAAGATAGAAAAATGGAGACAAATAGAAAAAATTGAAAGAATAGTGAAAAAATATGAAAAACTAAAAGAAAAGAGAAAAACTAAGAAAAATAGGAAAAATAAAGAATATTCAGGGAAATAGTACAAAAGCTATGAAAAAGGATATAAAAAGTAGAAAAAAAGTAGAAAAAAAGTAGAAAAATTTGAAATAAATAAATACACAAAAATTAAAAACAAAAAGCAAAAAATAAGAAAATGGAGAAAAATTAAACAATAGTACAAAAAAATAGAAAACATTAGAATAGAAAAAAATACCAAAAATTTGGTAATAATTAAGTTAAAAAGTAAGGAATAATTAGGAAAAGTAGAAAGAAGTTAGAAAAATATAGAAAAATTCGAAACAAAAAAGAAAAAATAAAGAAAACTTACAAAAATTCAGAAAAAGAAAAAAATTAAAAAATAATTGAAAAACTATATGAAAAATAGTTTTCCAAAAAAAATATAAAATAGAGAATAATAAAATAAAGAAAAACTAAGAAAAAGAAGAAATTAAGAAAAATGAGATTAGAAAAATCTTATTTTTAGAATTAAAAAAAGTTAAGTAAAAATAGAAGAATTAGGAAAAAAGCAGAAAAATAAAAAAAAATCGAAAACAAAAAAGAAAAAATAATCAAATTTAGAAAAATGGAGAAAAATTTAAAAAAGAAAAAGTCTGAAAAATCAAAAAGAAGAAAGAAAAAGTAGGAAAATAGAAGAAAACTAAGAAAAGAGTAAAAAGAAAAAAAAATATACAAAAAACTCAGAAAAAGAAAAAATATTTGAAAAATAAACAAAATTTAAGAAAAAAGAAATCAAAGAAATGAGGAGAATAGAGAAAAACTAAGAAAAAGAAGAAATGAAGAAAAATTAGGGAATTAAAAAAATTTTAAGTTAAAAATAGAAGAATTAGGAAAAAAGCAGAAAAATAAAGAACAAAGCGAAAAAGTAATCAAATTTAGAAAAATTGAGAAAAATTAAAAAAAAATAAATAGTAAAAAAAAGTATGAAAAATCAAAAAGAAGAAAGAAAAAGTAGGAAAATAGAAGAAAACTAAGAAAAGAGTAAAAAGAAAAATATACAAAAAACTCAAAAAAAGAAAAAATATTTGAAAAATAAACAAAATTAAAAAAATGAGGAGAATAGAGAAAAACTAAAATAATTATATTAAAAAATTATGATAAAATAATTATGATCTGTAATTAGTTAGAAAAATAAACAAACGAATTTTCATATTTAAAAATACTGATTAATTATTTTTTTTTTAGTATCTTCAGCTTGAAAGCAAAAACTTCTTTTAAAAAATTGCTTCAAAAATATAATAAGAATTTTTTTTTATTTCTAAATAAATATTTAATAAAAAATTTTTTTCATTTAGAAATTTTATTGTTGATTCAAAAGCATATTTTCAACAAAATTACACATGGATTTTAAAGTCTACAAATTTTTAAGAAAAAAAAATTCAAAAAGGGTTCAAATTTTTTTCTCAACTACTTTTATTCTATTATCATTGAATTTACTCACAAAAAAATACCTGAAAAATAATTTTGTCGAATATTTTAAACATTTTCTTGATATTAGTTAAAAAATATCGGTGTACTCTCCCCTTAAAAAATATTTCTACTAAAAATTGTAGGGGGAAAGATTTCCAGAAACTAGAAAAATAGAAAAAAAAACTTTAAAAAAATAAAGCAAGGCTAAGAAAAAAAGTATAAAATTTGAAGAAACGCTATAAGCGTTTCTTCAAATTTTATACTTTTTTCTTCTACTTTCTTATATAGTGCGAAAGAAAGAATAAAAATAAAAAGTAGAAATAAAAAGTGAAGCTAAAAGAAAAATAGAATAAAATAAAAATGAAGCTATAAAAAAGATAAAAAAAAATAAAATAATAAAATAATAAAAAAATACTACAAAAATAAAAGTCCACACAGAAATAAAAAAAAATTTAAAAACTAATAAAGATTAAAAAAATTATAAAGTAGAAAATTGAAAAATAAAAAACTTGAAGAATAAAAAACAAAAAAAAAATTTTTTTTAAAAACAAAACTAGAAGAATAGAAAATAAAAAAAATATTTTTTTCAAAAATAAAAAACTTGAAAAATAAAAAACAAAAAAATACGAAAACTAGTAAAAGAAAACTAAAAGAAGAAAATTAGAGAAAAGGAAATAAAATAGAAACCTAAAGGAAAATAAGGAAATATTTATAAACTTAAATAAAATAATAGAAAAGAAAAGAGGAGAAAATAGAAAATAGAAAAGAAAAAAGTAGAAAATAGAAAAATAAAAATTATTTCTTTCTTTTTCTTTTTTTTTGTAGAAAAAACTTAGAATCCGAAGGCGGACACATGTGGCGGGAATACACATATCGAAAGATAACACCGTGCGATGCATGCGGTCAAGTGTTACGTGGACACAGTCGACAGGGCTTCAGGTGCCGTGGATGCAAGGCGAATGCACACGCCGATTGCACCAGTTCCATACAACCCGCTAATTGTCCAAGTTTGACGTCAAAACGTGGCGGAGGAATTCCACTGCTTCGAAGGCAAAAACAAACCGCGCCACCCACCGATGAGACCCCATCCTCTGAACACAGTGAGTCTTTTTTTATTCTCTCTCTAACTTCTTCTATTTACAAAATTAATATATTTATGCATCAGTAAAAAGAAAAAAAATTCCATTTCATTTTTTTTTTCATTTATTTTATTAATTGCAAAAAATAACTGAAAAAAATTGTACGCAATTAGGATCGAGGCTTTCGGTGATCGCTGTGTATAATTAAACTCCTGTAGGATGAGAAGCTTCCTTTTGAATTCCTTTGAAAAAGGAATTTTTCTTTCCTTGAAAAAAATTGAAATTTTTAATAATAAATAAATTAATTAATTTTCTTTTTTAAAAAAAAAAATCTGCAAGAATATTAGAATAAGAATTATTTTTGCGACTCTCTTCTTTATTTGATGTCAATAAAATAAAGTTCCTTTTTTTATTATTACTTTGTGTTTTCTTTTTTTTATTTTTCTATTTTATTTTTATTCATTTTATAAACAGTTTTATTATTATTATTATTATTATTACACATTTTTAATAAACAAAATGTTTTCTCTTTGTCTTATATCTGATTCTCTTATTTTGTTTGTTTGAAGTGTATTTATTATTATTTATTCCCTATTTTCTGTTTATTTACTATTTACTATTTTCTATTTATTACTATTTTAATATTATTATTTATTTATTAATTTAATAAATAAATAAAATAAATTTATTTAGTATCAACGAACTTATAAAACATAAAACGCTCTTTTATAAAAGAATGATTACAAAAATGAAAATATAACTAATCTTCGTTTTATTATTTTATTATTATTTACTATTCTTTTATTTATTTAAAAATCAGTGGCATTATAATATTAATTATTATTAAATTGTATTAATAATAATTTATTACAATTTTTTTTAATATAAATAATTACTGTTAACATTATTATTATTATTATTATGCCACTGTTTATTAAATAAATAAATGTAGATAAATTAAAATAAAATGATAATAATAATTATCAATATTATATTATTATTTCTTTCCTATTATTATTTCTCTTATTAAACACTTTTTAATAGTAAAACATTTTTTTTAATTCACTATTAGTTAATTTAATTTACTTTTTAATTAATCATTTAATTAACGAATGAATGAATGAATAAATAAATGAATGAATGAATGAATGAATGAATGAATGAATGAATGAATGAATGAATGAATGAATGAATGAATGAATGAATTAATTAATTAATTAATTAATTAATTAATTAGTGAATGAATGAATGAATGAATGAATGAATGAATGAATGAATAAATAAATAAATGAATTAATTAATTAATTAATTAAAATAAATAAACATAATAAAGCAATGAAAAATAGAAGAAAAAAATAAAATTATCCCGTTGGTAAATAAATAAATAAATAATAAAAATAAAATAGATTAATTTACTTTTTTCTTCGTGGAAATTAATTTCTTTTTTTTTATTTTCGACGCAATTGTTTTTTTTTCTCTGTCACTTGCAATAAACAATTATAGGGAAAAAAATTGCGAAAATTGTTTTATTCTTGAAGAGGAGATAATACGCCAAAAAAGCACGTAATGAGGAAAGCATTTCAGTAGATTAAGACAGATACCGTCAAACGAAAGCAGACGTCTGATTAAGAGTGACCTTATCTACTTGGATGGAATTTAAACTACCGCTCATTGTCAGTTTAATTTTCTCCTTAATTTATTTTATCATTCTTTCAACTAATCCTGTTAATTAAAATGTAAAGTCCTTTTTTTTATTACTCTTCGTCTTAGAAGCCGATTGCTAATCTTTTTCGGCTCAATTGATTTATTCCATTTTTTAATTTATTTACCTTTTGTCTTTTATTTATTTATTTTTTGTTTTGTTTGTTTGTTCAGAAATTTGTTTATTTATTCAATTATTTATTGTTTACTATTTGTTTTGTTATTTAATTCCACAATTTATTGATTTTTTTTCTGTATTTAATGGCTTTTAGCCTGTTCAAGAAATAAATAATGTATTTAAATAATAAATAAATAAGTATTTTTAAATTCATAAATTTGTAATTCTAAACTAACTAAATAAATAAATAAAAAACTAAACTAAAAATAAATATTATTTAGTTATTTTGATGTTTTTTTTACTTATTTTTTTATTTATTTATTAATAAATTTCGTGATTTCTTTGTTCGTTCATTAACTTACTTAATAATTAATTCATTATTTTATTTCTAAATAATTTAGATTCTTTTTATTTATTTATTTAGATATTTGTTTACTTGTTTATTTATTTAATTATTATTTCCCAATTCAATTATTCCTTTATTTAAATAGCAATTTTTTTAAATTTATTTATTCACTTTTAATATAAATTTGTTTTTCTATTAATTTATTTAATAATTTATTTAATTGCTTATATGCAAATATAGTTTTTTTATTTATTTGGATATTTGTTTATTTATTAACCTAGTTATTTGTTTGTTTATTTAATAACTTGGTTATCCATTTATTCCTCATTTTAACTATTTGTTAATTTAGTTTCTTGTTCTCTCATTTAATTATCTATTTATTTATTTATTTTTGTTATTTATTTATTTATTTATTTTATTTATTTATTTCCTTTTTTATTTATTTTAATATTCATTTATTTATTAATCAATTAAGCAACTTGTCAAATTATAATTAATTATTATTAATCTAGATTAATAACAATGATTATGTTATTTATTTATTATTTTTTCATTTAGTTATTTATTTATCCCTTTATTTATAAATTTATTTATAAATTTATTTCGTTATTTATTGCTTCCAATTTCAAAATTTGTTTACTTATTAATTTATTTACGTTTTTATTTATCCATCTATTTATTTATTTAGTTATTTATTTATCTTTTTATTTACAAATTCATTCATTTCTTATTTATTTTATTTTTAATTTAGTAATTTGTTAATTTATTTCACCAAATTTGTTATTTACTAATTTATTTCTCCAAATTTGTTATTTACTAATTTATTTCCCCAAATTTGTTATTTACTAATTTATTTCTCCAAATTTGTTATTTACTAATTTATTTCCCCAAATTTGTTATTTACTAATTTATTTATGTTTCTGTACCTATTTATTTATCCAATTATTGATTAATTTATTTATTGTTTTATTTATCAGTTTATTTATTTATTGATTTTTTACTTATTTATTTATTAATTTAGCTACTTATTTGTTCCCTAAAGTCATTTATTCATCCCGTTGTTTATAAATTTATTTATTTCGTTATTTATTTAGTTTTTAGTTTATTAATTATAATTTGTTTATTTATTAATTAATTTATTTATTTATATTTATTATTTACTTAGGTACGAAAGGGCATTTTTTTCTTTTGTAAGCCCGTTTATAAGAATAAATAAATTTATTCAAGTATATTATTCACTAATTTATTTATGCTTCTTTACCTATTTGTTTATCTAATTATTTATTAATTTATTTATCGTTTTATTATTTATTTATCCATCGATTTATTTATTTATTTCATATTCTTCTAAAACTAATTTTTTTTCCTATTTCCCATTTCGTTAATGATTTCTGACCAAGAAAATAGAAAAAATTCTCAAATTAATAAATTAATTTTCCAAAAAGAAAATTTACAATTTAATTTAATTAAAATTGTACAAAGTTTAGAAAACTTTTTTCTGATATTCAATGCGAAAAATCAAGTAAGTATAAATAATAATTCCTCAAATGGAAGCTTCTCATCATAAAAATTTCGGTAAAAAATTTATTCTTTTCTTTTCTTTTTTTACTTTCTCTTTTTGATATATTAAATAATAAAAATGCAGTATAAGCGCAATTGCTAGAGTGTAATAAATAAGTGACTGTAGAACCGCAAAGTTCATTTCATTTTAGAATGAGGAAGTATTAATATCAATTATCAATACAAATAGAAAAGTAATTTTTCAAAAATTTATTTTTCAAGTACTACATAAAAATAAAAGAGAAATCTTTCATCTCACACCTTTTTATATATGAAAATTTTATTACACCCAAATCGTTTTTTTATTTTTGCGGTTAAAAAGGAAGAGAGTATTCAATCATTTAAGATGAGATGCTGGAACTTCTAAACCACCGAGGACCTCGATCAATCAAGAATTTTACCTCTTGAATAGACTCTTCTGTTCTTTTATATATTATATAGAGAAAAAAAAGAAGATTCGCGATAACAATGTATCGGGTCTAAGAACCTTCTTTTATTTTCATTTTCATTTTTTTTTTTTTTTTTTTTTTTTTTGATTTAATAACAATATATAAGTATATATATATGCTGGTCTTTAAAAAGCGTGATGACAATAATTAATCACTAAAAACCTAATCGATTGCTCCTGTCGCCTTTTTCAAATCGATTCACTTGTTTTTTTTTTCTTTCTGCTCTCATCATTATATTGTCATTCGTACGTATCATTCTCTCATCCCCCCTCTCACTGCCCCAGCCCAATTACCCTCATCGGCTTAATTATCCTGAGGTACGTCGAGAAAGTTGTTTGATCAAATAATTTTATCTCGATTTTTAATTTTTTATCTTTCTTTGTCATTTTTTTTTTTATTATTTCTATAATTTCATTGAAAGGTTCTTTTTTCTTCATTATTTTTCATTCTTGTCATGTTGGAGTGAAACAATTTTTTTATATTATATAAAATAATTTATAATTAAATTATAAATTTTTATATTATAGTGTTTTCAATTAGAAAATATCGCAGATATTTTTTTTTTTACTTTTCAATTTGGAAAAAGGCTGTTTTTTTATTATGGTAATTTAATTAGGTTAGAGAGGAAAAATTAAGGGTTTTTTTGGTTTTGAAATTTTTAATGTGAAATATTCCTGATCGTAGAAAAAAAAGTAAGTGTTATAAATTTGTTGCGTTTTATTAAAAAAAAATTAGTTTTAAACAACATAATTTATAAAATTTTAAAAAAATTAAAATTAATTAATTAAAATTAAAGTTTTAAACAACATTATTTTAATTAGAAACAAATAACTTAAAAATCGTATCGTGCTTTATTCTGCAATTTTCAATCATTACACTCAATGGCAATGATAAATTTCAATTAATTATCAATTAAATATTAATAAATACACTAAATAACTGTTCAATTTTAATTAATATTTAATTTCAATTTAAATAATATAATTTAATTTGTTACAACAACAAAATAAATTAATAAATACACAATTATTTTCTGATTTACAAATCAATTTTTATTCTTCGTTTAAATTCGATTTTCTTTAAAATATTTAATTAAAATTTTTCAAAAAACTCGAATAGTTTCTAAAATTAACAAATTCTTTAACAATAACTCAAATCTTTTCGATATAATTTTACAAACTTTTAAATTATTTAAAAAAAATTCAATTAAAATTCTTCAAAATTACGAATATTTAAAAATATTTGCAACAATTTTTTTTAAAATTTAATTCTTTTCGATAGAATTTTACGCAATTTTTCAATTATTTTAAAAATTTTCAATTATAAAATTCTCCAAAAACTTGAATATTTAAAAATATCTGCAACAATTTTTTTGAATTTAATTATTTTCGATACAATTTTACGAAATTTTCAATTATTTTAGAAAATTTTAATTAAAATTCTTTAAATATTCGAATATTTTTAAATATCAAAAAAAAATAATTTTTTTTCTTTCAAAAAACTTTTTGTTTTTAATTCAATTATTTATTAATTTTTTTAAATTAAAATCCTCTTAAATATTGAGTTAAATTGAAAATTTTTAATAAAATTCTTCAAAATTTTAATTAATTTTCAAAATAGTTTTAGGAATTTATCTAACTTGTCTGAAAAATTTGCAAATTACAATTATTTTCTAAAATTCAATTAACTTTGAAAGATTGAATTTAAATTTTTCAAAAAAACCAAATTATTACAAATTTTTGAATTTTTTTAAATCCAATTTTCAATTGAAACTTATATATTAATTTTTAAAATGCAATTCTTCAAAAATTCAATTATTTCTTAAATGCAATTTGAATTGAAACTTATTTATTAATTTTTAAATTTGCGTTTCTTCAAAAATTCAATTATTTTCAATACAGGTAATTTAGTAAAATTCTTTATTAAAATATTCAACTATTTACATTAAAATTTTACGAAATTATAATTATTCGATAATTTTTCAATGGATATAATTGAAAAAAAATTCAACCGCATTTAAAAAAACATAAATGAAAATTCAATTATTTAAAATTTTAATTATGAAATAATTTCAATTATTTTTACTAAAAATTGTAAAAATTGTTTTTTAATATAAAATTATATTTTTGGATTTTTAAATTCAAATTCTTTTCTAAATCAATTATATTTTCATAATAATTTCGAGAAAATTCTTCGAGAATTCAATTATTCAAAAATAAATTTTATTATTACCTAAATAATAAAAAAAAATTCACATAAAGTAGTTACGTTTAAAATTTTAATTATTGTCTAAATCTAAAATAAAAAAAAAATTAAGAATTTGCTGTACAATTCATGATGACTTCAAAAATTTCAAAATTTGAAAACAGCAAAAAATAAATTCAAGGAGGATTTAATGTTTTTCAGACACTGGAAACGAGATATTTCGTAGTTTTTGTTTTTTTATTCCCTTCTTTTTCTATTTTAATTTTATTTTTCTAAAAAAACCAATTTTTTTTAAACTTTTTTTTTCTGTAATCATTTTTTTATTCCTTTGTTTTTCTGTATTATTTTTTCTCTTCTGACACCCAATCTGGTTATTATTAGTCTAAAAAGCAACAATTATTTTTTCTCTAATCTTTTTTTTTATTCATTTTTTCGTATTTTAATTTAAAAAATTTTTATTTTCTCCTTTAACACCAAATTTCTTTGTTAGTTTTAATTTTTTAATTTTTAATTTCTCCTTTCCAACAGAAAATCTAGTTATATTGTCAAAACAACACTTTTTTGATATTTTTTTTTAAATTTTGTCTTTCTATTCTAATTTTTCTCTTCTAACACTAAAATATGGTTATTATTGTATAAACAACTCTTATTTTTTTTTATTCTTTTTTCCCGTTTTAATTTCAAAAATGATAACACAAAACCTAGTTTATTGTTTATTTATTTATTTATTATATTTTATTATATAAAACAATTATTATTATATTATTATAATTATTATTAATTATTATTATTATTATTAATTATTATTCGCTTTTATTTATTTATACCTATTTTTGAATTAAAAAAAAAAATTTCTCAGTGTACTGAACAAACAGTTTTCTTGAATGAATCAAATAGATACTAAAGTGGATCAATTTGATGCCAAACATTTGGATCAATTTTTTATTTGAACCACATTTTTGGTAATAATTCATTGCAATTTGATAATTTTAAGTTAACAGTTAACTGAAGGCCTTTAAAGGCCTTTAAGAAAATGAGAAGAACAAAAGAAGAGAAGACAAAAAATGAGAAGAAAAATTTGTATTAATTAATTTTTACAATTTTAATTAATTACAAATTTGTAGTTAATTATTGATTAATTAAAAAAAATTTAACATTTTTTTAAACAAAAATTTAACTATATTCGATTCACCAAAATCTAGTTATTATTATTATCATCAAAATAACACTTATTTTTATCTATGATCAATAATTGATCGTTTCACATAAAAAAAAGAAGAAAAAAACTAATTTTTTCCTCAAAATCGAAAAAATAGTAAAAAATAAAAAAATAAAAAAAAAATTTAATGAGAAAATTGAATAAAATCTGATGCGTTAGAATGAAGAGAGACAATCACCTTTCTCGTTATTATCTCATATAACATTTGTACCACGATGCTTGTGTGCTTTTTCATTTCGTGCGCTACATCATCGATAGACGTGGACGCCATATACCAGGTGCTGAAGCAGGCTGGCGAGATTCGTGGAAATTCGACAAATTCACCACCTACGCCTCCCACAGCAGATCATCCTCCTTCCGGCGCAGCACCTTTATCAGCGAGGACCTCTTCCCAACCCTCTTCCTCGTCCACCTCTGGTAAGACAGACACTCATCCTTAATCGAAAACAAAAAAAAAATCAAAAAAAAAAAAAGAAAGGTTGCATTTTCATTTTACGCCCAAAACACTAAAAATCCGCGAGACATTCTTCGTCACTCTCTTTCTCTCTCTCTCTCTCTCTTTCTCGGTTTTTTGGAATAAAATTTCCAATTTTCTCATTTCAAATATAACTGAAGGTAAAACAAAAAAAAAAAATTCCATTTTCTATCTACCCCCACATACACAAACACACACTCACATAAATTTAAAATAGAAAAGCATTTATTTATTTTGTTTTACGTTTGAAAACAAATTATTTCCACGTCACAAATTTCTGGGGCAAACGACTCCCCCGGGGCAAGTAATATCCTGTCGTTTTCTATATATATATATATACACACATACATATAACCGAATATACAGATTGTATGCGAAATATTTAATACACAAAAGGTGGAAATAAATGAACCATATAGCGGGTCAAAATTATAACGAAAATAACGTGGCGTAAATGAGAAGCGACCTTCAATACTATACCTTTAAGAGATCTTCTGGGACATGACTCCAATCATTCGTGAAACATTTTTTTTTTCTTTTTTTTTTTTTTACTTATAATATTCACTTCATTCTATAAATATATATTGTGATTTAGACATAAAAAGCAAATTTGGAACAATAGACGATTTTAAATTAATTTCACGGTCCTTTTCAATTTTAAAAGACAATTTTTTCTAAGGATATCAAATTGAGACAAAAAAAAAAAAAAAACGAATCAAAAATGTTACGAAGCAAGATTTTTGATTCGTTTTTTTTTTGTCTCAATTTGATATCGTTGGCAAAAGTGTGAAAATATTAATTTGATATCAAAAATGGATCAAATTGATCAGAAAAATTTTGATCCAAAAATTTGATGACACATTTTTGGTATCAATTCGATGCAATTTGATAAAAATTTAAAAAAGAAAAAAAAGTTTGGATCGATTTTCTGTTTATCCATAGTTTTTGTATCGATTCGATGCAATTTAATAGAAATTTGGAAAAAAAATCGAAAAATTTAGATCAATTTTGACTTGATCCACATTTTTGGAAATGCAATTCGAAATTAGTAAGAAACCAATAATTTTTATAGAAAAATTTGGATCAATTTTCTTTTTATCCATATTTTTTGTAACAATTCGATAAAAATTTGAAAAAAAAAATCCAAAAATTTTGATGAATTTTGACTTGATCCATATTTTTGATAACAATTTGAAATTCGTAACAAATCAATATTTTTTATAGCAAAAATTTGGATCAATTTCTGATTTGATAAATCCAATTTTTTTTTGTTTTTGGTATCCAATTCGATGCAATTTGATAGAAATTTGGAAATGAAGCAAAAATTTGGATCAATTTTCTTTTTATCCATATTTTTTGTATCAATTCGATGCAATTTGATATAAATTTTGAAAAAAAATAAAAAATTTTCATCAATTTTAATTTAATCCATATTTTTGGTTACAATTCTAAATTGGTAACAAATCGATATTTTGGATAAAGAAAATTTGGATCAATTTCTGATTTGATAAACGTTTTTGGTATCCAATTCAATGCAATTTGATAGAAATTTGGAAATGAAGCAAAAATTTAGATAATTTTTGATTTGATCTATATTTTTGGTATCAATTCACTGCAATTTGATAGTTTCAAGTGATTTCGATAAAATATTCATGAATTTTCATTCAAATTTTAATTAATTTTAATTAATTTTCATTAAATGTTATTAAATTTTCATTAATGACAATAGTAAATTTCTAAGTAATGAAATTGAAATAATTATCAATTTAATATTAAAAAATACCTTTTTACAAAATATTTACTTTAATATTCAATTTTAATTAATTTTAATTCAATTAATTAATTCTAAATCAATTAATTAATTCTAAATCAACTGATTAATTCTAAATACATTGATTTAACTTTTTTAACTTAATTTTTCTAAATAACAAAATAAACTAATAAATACACAAAAAATATTTCAAATGTTCAAAAAGTGTTAAAAATATAACATTTGATAATTTCTGACAAATATTTTTTTTCCACTGATTCACTAGTTTTGTACGTTGAACGAAATATTTTTTATCAAAAATATTTTTTTACATTACTGATTGCAATGAAAAATATAAAACTTAAATTTTATATTTAGAAACACTGCAATTAATTTTCTTTTGCCAAACAAATTAAAATTAAATCAGAGGCAAATTATATTAATATTTATTAATAAAAAAAAATTATTGCAATAAAAATTTAATTTGTAAAAGAAGTAAATTCGTTCATTTAAACTTTCAGAACTTTAGGAACATTATTTTATAAAATTTTTTCTGAATAACAATTTTGATTCTTCGTTTAAAAATTAAAATTACATTTTTTTTTTAATTTTCAATAAAAATTCTTCAAAAACTCGAATATTTAAAAAAATTTGTAACATTTGGAGTTAATTTTCTTTCCAAAATTTTTTGATTTTTTTCACGGGAATAATTTACGGAAAAAATTTACTGAAATTTGTTTCAAATATATTTTATAGAGTGGAAAATTAAAAATTTGTTTGTTGTTCGAATATTTGCTTGAAAAAAATATCCTCTCATTGCATTTATGTACTATCTAATTTCATTATACAATTCATGAATTAATTTGCGTATAGGTACATAAACTTTTCGAAGTCGATGGAAAAAGAAGTCATTTTCGATCAAACAATAGAAATAAAATCGAAATATTAACTCAAAAAAAAAATAAATAAATAAATAAATAAACCCCGAAAGAATCGTCTAAAATTAACTTTTCTGTAAATAATTTATATTCAACATCGATTACATTTATTACGAAAGGAGAATTTATTTTTAACAAATGAAAACACCCATGAAATTAAGGAATTTTTTTATAGATTAAAATGTAGGTAGGTACTACTATAAAATACAATTTTTGAAAAAATGAAAAAAGTTATAATCAAGTCTTTAATCAATTATTTTTTTTTGTAATTATATTTTAAAATCGACTTTTTATCAAAATTTACGAAAAAAAAATTTAATTTCACTTTTAGAAAATGAAAAAATCGATATTTAAGAAAAAGTAAACAAAAATGAATTTAAACTTTTGAGAAAATGTTCCTTTAACACGAAAACAAACGATTGGAATAAGTTTTACTATACTTTCGTAGTAAAACTAAAAAATATTTTTTAAATATTTGCTTCAGAATTTAAATTGTAAATTACACAGTTCACACTGATAATAATAAAGAAATAAATCTATGGCGTCTGGCAATATTAAAACTTGTACTTCTTAAATTTTCACATTGAAGAAAAATTAAGTCTGATTTGATTATATTACTATAATTACTATAATTAATTTAATTAATTTAATTAATTTAATAAAAAAATTTAATAAAATTTAATTTATTTAATTTATTTAATTTATTTAATTATATTTAATTTTTTATTTTCTAAATGAAAACTAAATTGAAATAATAAAACATATCTTAAAAATAAAATTAAAAATATATAATAGACTAATTTTCATTCGAGAATAAATGCGTCTTTTTCATGGCGTCTGACTAAATATAAACTTGTACTACTTAAAACATTTACTCCACTTCAAACTAATTCCTTATTAACTATACCATTATGTCTGACTAAATATTAATTTACACTACTTAGAGTTTACCCTAATTAAAGATTACCCTAATTATATAGTTTAGCTTTGAGAATAATAAATTAAGTGATAAATCCATGGCGTCTGACTATATTAAAACTTGCACTACTTACAAAATATTTTCACTCGAAGAAAAAAATTTTTTATTCTATGACGTGTCCGACTAAATGGAAACTTGTACTACTTGAAAATTTGCAACAAGTTAAAATTAAAACCTTTTCTCAACACTAACCAGTGTGTGACTATAATATGTCTGACTAAATACAAACTTATACTACTTAAAGTTAACCATAATTAAAAAACAATTTAGTCTATAATTTTATATAATTCTTGGCGTCTGACTACATCAAAAACTTATACTACTTAAAGTTAACCATTGTTAAAAATAATTTATTCTTCTATTTATATAGTCTATGGCGTCTAACTGAACATAAACTTATACTACTTAATTACTTTATTACTTTAGTTAACTATTATTAGAAATAATTTACTCTTCAATTTCTATAATCAATTACGTCGGGCTAAATATAAACTTATACTACTTAAAGTTAACCATATTATAAAAAACAAATTGAGCTTCAATTTATATAATCAATGGCGTCGGGCTAAATATAAACTTACACTACTTAAAGTTAACTATTATAAAAACAAATTAGTCTCTTCAATTTATATAATCCATGGCGTCTAACTACATCAAAAACTTATACTACTTAAAGGTTACTCGACTTCAAGGTAGAAACCTTATTCATTACATGGCGCCCGACTAAATATAAACTTGTACTACTTGAAAAATTCAATCCACTCAAAATTAATTTCCATCTTAATATACACTTTAATCCTGTCCGACTAAATATAAAAATGTACTACTTTAAAAGTTTATATACTAATTAGTTAATTACCAATTGAAAAATGTATAATTACAATAATAAATAATATATTCTGTCTGGCCATATCAAAACTTGTACTACTTAAATAAACTTAAATTGTAGTTGAAGGAAAGACCTTTTCTTTATTCTGTGACGTCCGACTGAATATAAAAATGTCCTACCTTTTAACATTTACTCTAAAATTAACTCATTTCTCATATAAATTACATACTGTCTGACTAATTATAAAATTCTACTACTTTAAAAATTACTAATAAAAATTACTAATAAAAATTACTTTAATTAAAAATTAAAATTATAATTATTACTTATTTAATTAATTTAATTATTAATAAAAATTTATTAAAATTAAAAATCATAATTTTTAACGTCTGACGATATTAAAATCCACACTACTGAATTCTTATTCTACTTGAAGGAAAAATCTTGATATTATTTATTCCATGACTGAATTTATAAACTTTTACCACTTGCAAAATTTAATCAAAATTTAAAATTTTGTTACTATTTAATTCTGTCTGACTAGAAATATAAAATTTTACCGTACTTTAAAATTTATTCAGAAAAGTAAAAAAAAATTATACAAAATCATAGTTTATGGCGTCTGACTTTAATAAAACTTGTACTACTTAAATGTTACTCGAGGAAAGAATCTCTATTTATATGACGCCTGACTGAATATAAATATTATAAACTCGTACTACTTGAAAACAGAAAATTTTTTTTTTCTTACAAAAAATTCCATTGTGTATTGTATATTTCATATTCTATTTTTTATTCTGTCTGACAAATTATGACTAATTTACTACTTAATTTATAATTTATATATTACTTTTAAAAAAAAAAAGTTTATTTCAAATCATGATACTTAAATTTTTAATCAAAATATAATTATTTAATTTAAATCATAATCGTTATTTATTCAAATTTTTAATTTATGCGCTGTAAAAAATAAGTCTTGTTTCAAGCCTGATTTTGACTTAAAATAATTTACAGTTATTTACTAAATTTCAGATTAGAAAACTGATTTTAAAAAAATAACTATTTTATTAATCTTCTATTGACGTCAGAATAAAAAATTTTAAAATAAAAAAAAAAAAATTTAAATATAAAATTTTTTACTACTTAAAAACTTTAATCTATTTTAAATATATTAACTCCCTGTACTAACTGTATTTTATCCTGTCTGACTAAATTTGAACTTATACTACTTAAACGCTGCCTTAGAAAACAAAAATCATAGTTTATATGGCGTCTGACTATAGTAAAACTTGTACTACTTTTTTATATTAAATAATTATATATTCACCAGAAAATTTATATTTCTTGCAGAAAAGTAATATAAAAATTTAAAAAAAGAAGTTTTCTCAAAATTTTAAACAATAATTTTATTAAAAAAGAAATAATTTTAAGATAAAAAAAAACCTTAGGAAAAAAATGAGTTTATGGCGTCTGACTATATTAAAACTTGTTCTACTTTTTTATATTAAATAGAACCAAAATTACAGGGCTCGAACCAGTGAAAGTATTTAAAAATCGATTATTTTTAATAATTTTCGAAAAAATTCTTTGAAAATTTTTAATTTTACGATATTTTAATTATTCGTAAATTCTTCAATTAAATAAATATTATTTATTAAATAAATATTATTTATTAAATAAATATTATTTATTAAATAAATATTAAATAAACTAAAAACTTAAAATAATATTTTAAAAAATTCAATTTAACTTTTTCAAAAAAAAATTAATTTCAAAATTCAATTATATTTCTAAAAATTCATATTGCTTTTAATATTCAATTATTATCTAAAATTTTAACTGAAATTCATTTTTATGAAATGAAAATCAATTTTTATTAGAAAATTCGATTAAAATTCAATTATTTAAAATTTAAATACAAATAAAGTGCAAATAAATAATTTATTGAATAATTGAATGTTTCTTAAAATTCAATTCCCATAAAGAATCGTTATCGACAAATTTTCAAATAATTGAATTCTTTTGACGAATTTTAATAAAATTTTTTAAAAAATTACATTTTTGGAGAAATTTGATTAAAATTGTATTAAAAATAATTGAAATTCTAGGATGAGTTTTTTTATTATTTGTAAAAATAATTGAATTCCTAATAATTTCATTACTTTTGAAAAATATTTAATTTTTATGAAGAATATTATTATTTCTTGAAAATAATTGAATTTCTGCAATAATTTGTAACTTTTACAAAATTAAATTTTTTTTGTGTTTTTAACTAAACATCTTCTATAAATCCATTATTTTTAATAATTTTTTAAAAAGTTTATTAAGACTTTTCAGATTCATTTGTTCACAATTTAATTTTACGAAATTTCAAGATTCAAGGATTTTAATCTGAAACCTTTTGAAAATTCAATTATTTCTAAAAATTTACGCTCTAATGCTTTTAATATTCAATTATTATCTAAAATTTTAACTGAAATTCATTTCTAAATCAATTTTTATGAGAAAATTCTAACAGAATTCAATTATTTAATTACAAAAAAAACAATTTATTGAATAATTGCATGTTTCTTAAAATTGAATTCTCATAAAGAATTTTCTCCATAAATTTTTAAATAACTGAATTCTTCTGACGAATTTTAATAAAATTTTCAAGAATTTTTTCGAGTAATTCGATTAAAATTGTATTAGGTACAAATAATTGAATTCCTAAAAAAAAATTTTTATTATTTACGAAAATAATTGAATCCCCGTAAAGATTTTATCACTTGTGAAAATAATTGAATGATTGCGAAGAAATTTATAAAAACAAAGCTTTGTAAATAATGAAAATCCTGTGGAATTTTTTATTATTGTTTAAAAATAATTGAAAGTTTGTGTAGAATTTTATTAAAAAAATTTTTAAATAATTGAATTATTTTGGAAAATTTGATGAACATAGTAGATATCGAAAATTATTGAATTGAGGGAAATTTTTGAAAATAATTGAAATTTTGCGAAAAATTTTATTAAAATTTTTGAAAATAATTGAACTTTTATTAAAATTTTTGAAAATAATTGAAATTTTATTAAAATTTTTGAATATAATTGAAATTTTATTAAAATTTTTGAAAATAATTAAATTTCGGAGAAGAATTTTATTACTTTTGAAAATAATTAAATTTTTGCAATCGATTATAATTTCTCTAAAATTATTCAATTTATATCTTACAATTTACGAACTTTTCGTCTTTTCTCAATCAAATTACGGACTTTACGGAATTTTTTTTTAAAAAACGAAAAAAAAACGAACTAAAAAATTTACGGACCTAGTTCGAGCCCTGAAATTAATATTAATTAAATCACAATTTACATTACTTAAAAGAATGTTTTCTTAAAATTCTAAACAATAATTTTATCAAAGAAACAATAATATTTTAAAATGAAGAAAAATCTCAGAAAATAAAAAATCAGTTTATGGCGTCTGACAATATTAAAACTTGTACTACTTTTTCATATAAATAAAAGGACAGTTTATAATAATTAAATCACAATTTATATTAATTGTACAAAGGAATGTTTTCTCAAAATTTTAAACAGTATTTTCATTATAAAAGAAATAATTTTTTAAAGAAAAAGTGAAAGAAGAAAAATTTGAAGAATTAGATTAGTGAATTAATTTTTATACAACTTTTTCAAAAACAATATTTAGAAAAATTTCATTTCTTTTCATTTTATTTCTTTTTATATACTTTTATTTACTTCTATTTATTTTATTTCCATTTATTTCCTTTTTTTATAAATAATTTTTCAAATATCCCGATTATCGTTTCAAAATAATTTCACATTCAATAAAAACAGTGATAAAAAATTTGTCTAATTTTAGAATTTCAAACTTTACTAAATCTATCCTATGAATAAAAAAAAATCTTCTCATCTTTCTGAAAAAGAAAAATCGCATCTTTTTAAACATAAAAAAACACTCTAGTTGATTTTGTGAGTAAATGAAAGTTTTAAATTTCACTTAAACGACAATTGAGAAAGTCATTACAGTTGTAGATGAAGATTTAAAATCGCATTTTTTTTTTCCTTGAGAATTCAGGAAATATTTTCTCTCTTCCTCTATCTCTGAAATAAATAATGAGATATTCTATTTTTATATATTATATAGAGTCGCGCACAATCAGTGTCATTTAATTCCTAAATAAATTATTCTCACTGTCGTACATATAGAGGATATTTATATAATTAATTCAATTATACATAACATATAAAATATTCTCCAATAATAATAATAATAATAATACACTAATTCAAGGTTACAATTCTCATTATTTGTGTTCACTTGATGAAAATCAAACTCGGTGCGAGTTATAAATGTTCCTTTATTTCCCTCATTAAATGAAATTCGGGATTCAAGATGCGAAGGTAAATTATCATCAAGATGGAAAGTTGAAGCAATCTAGAAATATATATATATGAAATCTCATTTCAAACAAAAGTCAAAACATCAAGGATTCACTAATTGCAGAACAATCCATAAATTCTCTCTCTTTCTCCCTCTCTCTCTCTCTCTCTCTCTGTCTCTCTCCCTCTCAGTTTACAAACCTTTTTTAGAAGTAGAATCGACAAATTTTTTTTCATCTCGAGAAAAATGGTGGTAAAAAAAATTTTGTAATATTAATTCAACATTTACATTTACCTCGCATATTAACTTCATTTTAATTTCATTCGCAAATGCAGAAATGATTTTTTTTTTTTTGAGTTAAAAATTAATTATATAATTAATTAAAAAAAAATTTAAATTAGCTTCCTTAATATGCTAATTAATTTGATTAAAGAAGAAATTTGACAGAGTCAAAGAAAAAGGCGATCCAACTTGTTTTTGTATTTTAAAATTTTAAAATTTGCAGGCAATTCTATTTCTTTATACCATTTGTAAATTTAAATTATAGATAAAAAATAAAGAAAATAAAAAAAAATAAAAATTATCTAAAAATAAATGAAAACATATTTATAATATTCTATTTAATTATTTAATTAATAATCAGTTTTATAGTAATTTTCTACTTAAAAATATTTTCTATTTCAATAATATTCATTTTTGTTCTTAATTACTTTGAATAATGAAATGAGTAAAAAACGAAATGATAAAAAAGTAATTATTGTTAATAATAATTAATTGTTAATAATAACAAATAATTAATTGTTAATAATAACTAAATGTTTAAAATGTTTTAATTTCATTGTTAACACTAATTTATTTATTTATTAAAATTCATTGATAATTAATTAAATGAAAAGGTTTTTGTAACAATAAATAATAATAATATTTTAATAATAATAATGAATAATAATAAAACATTTTTTTCCTAATTTAATAAAAATTCAAAAAAAAAATCAAATTAAAGTAATTTTTGATTTAAAAATACAAAAATAATTTAAAAACTTTTTGACTTGACTGTCTGTCCGGATTTCCTCTTGAAAAAGCTACTTAACCAAAATTGCTTGAAGCGGAAAATTTTGAAAAAATTTATTAAGAAACAAATTTTTAGGAAAAATTAATTTCCTTTAGGGGAAATTTTCAAAAAAAAGAAGGAAAAAGAAAAGAAAAAAAAATTATGCGATTCATTTGGTTAGGACGTGGTAGCGGAGGATCAACTTCCGGTACGAGACCTTTTGGACAACCTTTGGTACTTCTGGCTCAGGAGCCAACACCACCTTTGACTGCATCCTCCGAATCATCTTTACGTCGTAAACGCAGTGCTAATAAACGTAGATGATTACCAAAAATTTAGTGATAAACAAGCAAAAAAGAAAAAAAAATAATAAATAATCCCGCAAAATAGAAAAATTTCCAATTTTCACACGAATGAAAAAGCTCAATAAAACGATTGAAGTACGAACAAAAAATCAATAAATTTTTTTTTTCTTTTTAATTAATTTATTTATTTATAGAGTACAAGGACAAATTGCCTTTTTATTATTATTTATTCAATACTACGAATTGTTGATAATAATTTACTTATTTTTTTTATTAAAAAATTCACGGGCACAAAAACGCAGTAATTAATTAAATGAAAATTAAATTATTATTAATTGGTAATGGCAACTAATTAAATGAAAATTTAATTTAAAACAAAAGAAACAAAATAAGTAAAACATAAAGCCATAATAATGGAAAATTAAATTATTACCTAATTGTTAGTAATAACTAATTAAATGAAAATTAAATTTAAAAAAAGGAAATAAAATGAGTTAAAAATAATAAAAAAAATAAAAAACTAAAATAATAAAATAAATAAAAATATAAAATTATAAAAAAGCTAAAATAATAAAATAAATAAAAAAGCTAAAATAATAAAATAAATAAAAATATAAAACAATAAAAAAATAAAATAATGAAATAAATAAAAATATAAAATAATAAAAAAATAAAAAAAACCAAAATAATAAAAAAATAAAAAAACCAAAATAATAAAATAAATAAAAATATAAAATAATAAAAAAATAAAAACCAAATTAATAAAAAACTAAAATAAGAAAACAAGAATTAAATTCCAAGACTATTTTTACTTATCACTTGTGAATTGAAAATAAAAAAAAAGTTTGACGTCAAACATTCGATAAATGACCTAAAACGAAATTAAATTTTCAAATATAGACAGATATTACAAATGATGTTTATGAATAATTTTTACATTTCTTTTACTCTATTTATATAGATACATATATATAATATAAAATTCTTCCTAAACTTCGTAATAAAATTTTGTAAACTAAAAAAAAAATATCCTCGTTTAATTTAAATAATTAAATCCCAATGCGGTAATTGCGAAATCGAGAAATACACAGTGCAATATTAATATCATGTATGATAATATTAATTAAAATAAATTCAATTAATACTTTGCATAATATTTAATTAAAATAATATTAATTCACAGCGGGAAAATAAATTATTATATATTTCAATCAAATAACTTTTCCTCTCTTTTCGTGAATAAATATTTACGCAATGGAAATAATGTATTAATCTGTGAAAAATTATTTCTACACTATTTACATAATAATTTAATTAACGAAGGGAAAAATCAATATGGATTAATTTTATAATAATTTAATAATTTCAAAGTTTAATAATCTAATAATTTAACAAATTAATAATTCAATAATTTAATAATTCAATAATTTAATAATTCAATAATTTAATAATTTGATAATTTAATTTATTAATTATTTAAGTAATTTTCAATTGAAATTTTATTAAATTATTATTTAAATAAAGTAATTAAAATAATTAAATTGATAAGTAAAATAACTTAAATTTAAAAACGTCATATCATGAGGTAAAATAATTAAATTATTAAATAAATAATTAACTATTAATTAAAATATATTATTAATTAAAGTATTGTTAAATAAAATAATGACGTCATCAAATAAATTAATCTAAGTTTAAAAAATCAAATTATTAAATATAATAATATAATTTAAAAAGAGAATTCAACTATTAAATAAAATGTTCAAAAAAAATTATTAATAAAACATTCTCTTTCGGGGGGAAATGTTATCTTCATAGCTCTACACGTGGAATTTATGTAAAAATCGATGCAAATGACGTGTTTTTATCGAAAAAAAAAGAAAAAATTCAATATTTGAATAAGGAAAGTTTAGGGAGTGAAATTCCAAATATCTCTCAAACATCCCACGCATCAAAAAAAGCTCGTGCGCGATAAGAAAATTCTATTTTCCATATAATAAGCGTGAAGGAAAAAAAATGCTAAACGTACTTCAGTCGTTTTATCATTTTTATGAAAATATATTTCTCAAAAAAAAATATAAGTTTTCAACTTTTTCGAATATTACACAAAAAAAAGGAAAATGACAAAAAATAATTAAAAATATTTAAAATTAATTATATAGTAATTTTACAGTGCTCAAATCTTATGTATTGAGTGGTCACGTGATAATTCAGACCGCAGATAGAATATGCAAAATGACACTACACACTCTTGACCTCGATTAATTTATAAATATAGATTTATCAAAGTAGAAACATTTACTGTAACAGAATAGCTGATAACTCTGCTAATTAAATCAAATAATTATTTTTCTCTTAATTTTTATAATTATTCGGTGAATTTGTTTAAATTCAGTTCTAAATATTATTAAATTTCAAATTTCATTCAATTTTCAATTAAAATTCGAAGGTTAATTTAATTTTCAATTCAAATTAAAAAATTAGAATTTTCAGTTAATATTCAAAAATTAAATTAAATTTTCAATTAATATTCACAAATTAATTTAATTTTCAGTTTATATTCGAAAATAAATTTAACTTTCAATTCAAAAGTAAAAATTAATTACACTTTGTATAAGAAAAATATTTTTTCAAATTAAAATTCGGAAATTAATTCAGTTTTCAGTCACAATTTTAGAAAATTAATTGAATTCTCAATTTCTGTAGTAAAAATTAATTTAATTTTCAATTCTTTAGTGAGAATTAATTTAATTTTCAATTCTTCAGTGAGAATTAATTTAATTTTCAACTCTGAAGCGAGATTTAATTCAATTTTCAGTTTCAATTAAAATAAAAATAATAATTTAATTTTCAGTTACTATTCGCAAAAAAAATTTAATTTTTTTAACTCAAAATTAAAAATTAACTACATTTTACAATTCTAAAGCGAAAAATTATTCAAATATTTTTTAGCTAAAATTCGAAATTTTATTCAATTTTTAGTTAAAATTCAAAAATAAATTTGATTTTCAATTCGAATATGAAAATTAATTACATTTTCAATTATAATTTAAAAACTACATTAATTTCCAACTCTAAGGTTGAAAAATTTAATTTGAAGTTAAAATTCGAAAGTTAATTTTATTTTCAATTCGAAAGTAAAAATTAATTACATTTTCAATTATAATTCAAAAATAACACTAATTTCCAATTCTAACGTTGAAATTAATTCAATTTGTAATTAAAATTCGAAAATTAATTTTATTTCTAATTCGAAAGTGAAAATTAATTACATTTTCAATTATAATTCAAAATTTAAATTAATTTTCAATTCTAAAGTTGAAATTAATTTAATTTTTCGTTGAAATTCGAAAGTTAATTTTATTTTCAATTCGATTGTGAAAATTAATTTCTACATTTTCAATTCGAATATAAATTTTTCCTTGAAATTCGATTGTGAATTGTAATTTAATTTTCAGTCGAAAATTAATTTTTCTTTTCAGTCAAATTTCGAAAATTAATTAAATTTTCAATTATTAACCTTTTTTTGAAGATACTTTTAATTATATTTGAATTATAAGGGGGAAAAAAATACAATCCTGGATTTCAAATTATTAATTTTTATGAGCTTTTAAAAAAAATGTATTTGTTAAACAAACAGAAGAACATAAATAAAAAATAATGAAGTCTATTTATACTCGTGTGTAGAAAATGAAATTGCCGCAGTTGTATTATTATAGTGACTATTTAAGACGGTATATTTAGAATTGAAATAGAATCCCGAAACTTTTGATAAGTTAATAGAATTGAAATGAGAGAAAGAGCAAAATGCGCTCTAAGAAGACATTTCCGTCGATAGAGTTTCGCGACCTGCCGTTATAGACATTTTAACCAGTAAAATCGATTATCAATGTACAAGAGAAAATGGAATTTCTTCTGCAAAATAATTAACGAACTTTCAACCTTCGAATATAAACACACACAGCAAATACCTAAATATATATATATATATATAGTCAAAAGAGAATCTTATTTTAAGAGAGATAAATATCTTTCCCTTATTACACCTGCGATGATAATATCTCGCAATTTTCAATAAATAATAAATGGCTCACTTAAAACATATTTTCAATAACAAACATATCGATTTTTAATAATTTATTATTCGGAAATTATTTTTAATTGCAAGAAAATAATTAAACTCGATAGTTAATAAAAACTAAATTTATTAATCAATTTATTAATGGCAAATCTAATTGATTAATAATTAATATCGAAAATAATTAATTAAGATCAAATTAATTATTTAATAACAAACTAATTAATAAAAGTCAAACTAATTAATTAGCTTGAAATTAATTAATAGGAAATTATTGACTATATTAAAATTAGTAGCAAAATAAATAAATTAAATGGAAATTAATATCAACTTATTAACTTCAATAATAATAGCAAGTAATTAAATAGAAAATTAATAGCAACTAATTAATTAAATTGAAATTATTATCAACTAATTAATTAATTCTAAATTAGTAGCAATAGCAAACGGATAAAATTGAAAACTGATAGCAACTAATTAAATAGAAAATTAGTAGCAACTACTTAAACAGAAAATTAATAGCAACTAATTAAACAGAAAATTAATAGCAACTAATTAAACAGAAAATTAATAGCAACTAATTAATTAAGTCGACATAATAGAAACTGATAAAATTAAAAAAATCTACTAATTAAGTAGAAAGTTAATAGCAACTAATTAAATAGAAAATCAATAGCCACTAATTAATTATCCAGAAATTAATATCAACTAATTAATTATGTCAAAATTAGTAGCAATAGTAAAAGTATGAAATTAAAAAAGCAATAGCAATTAATTAAATAGAAAATTAGTAGCAACTAATTAATTAAATCGAAATAATAGCAAATGATTAAATTAGAAAACAATAGATACTAATTAGATAGAAAATTAATAGCAACTAATTAAACAGAAAATTAATAGCGACTAATTAAATAGGAAAAATAATAGCGACTAATTAAATAGGAAAAATAATAGCGACTAATTAAATAGAAAATTAATAACCACTAATTAATTAAGTTAATATTATTAGCGAGTAATTAAATTGAAATTATTAGCAACTAATTAAATTGAACGTAGAAAAAACTAGTTAATTAAATTGAAACTAATAGCTGCTGATTAAATTAATAATTTATAGCAACTATTTAAGTTAAAATTATTAAATTTAAATAATTTTTTTAGAATTTTTTTTTTTTGCTTTACTTAGAAGAAAATATTTTTAATTAGTTGAATTTCTCAGAGATGACACAGCAGAGTGATGATGACATTGTTTGTGAATCTATCCGCGGTACTTTTTTCACTATAAAACATGATATCCGACACTGCCTATTCAACCTAATTAGTTAATTGATACGATCGATGAAAATCGCGTGTAATCCTTTTGCAAACTTGACATATATAATTTATAACATTTCATATATATATATATATATATATATATATATATATATATATATATATATGCAATTGGATCGAATATCAATTCAACAAAATAACTTTCAATTCCTGTAATTTAATCTACAATCAAAAATGTCCATGGATGAAAATCTTATTTTAATCGAAATGTTGCTCAAAGAATTTTAGAATCAATAAATTCGATATGTAATTATTCAGTAAAATTACTATAAGTGAATTTTACTAATTTAGTTACTAATTAAAATTACTATGTGAATTTTACTAAATTGGTTACTAATTAAAATTACTACGCGAATTTTACTAATTTAGTTACTAATTAAAATTACTACGAGAATTTTACTAATTTAGTTACTAATTAAAATTACTATGCGAATTTTACTAATTTAGTTACTAATTGAAATTACTACGCGAATTTATAAGGCAAAATTACTATCAAAATTAGTAAGTAAAGTTGCTAGTTACTTCAATTAGTATCTAATTTTACTTATTAATTTTTGTTAAATTAATATCTGGACTAATTTAATTGCTACATAAAATTACTTAGTAAAGTTACTAAGCAAAATTATTCAGCAAAATTTTTAACTAAATTAGTAAGTAAAGTTGTTGGTAATTTTGATTAGTATCTTATTTTACTTAATAATTTTACTTAGTAATTTTCGAAAAATTTTTTAGTAGAATGACGTAGGTACTAATTAAATTGCTAAATAAAATTACTCAGAAAAATTACAAACTAAATTAGTGAATAAAATTTCCAGTTATTTTAATAAGTATCTAATTTTATTTCGTGAGTTTTGTAAAAATTTTAAGTACAATGAGGCAGTTATTGAATTGCTAAATGAAATTACTCAGTAAAATTACTAATTTAATTGATAAATAAAATTACTCAGTAAAATTACTAATTTAATTGATAAATAAAATTACTCAGTAAAATTACTGACTAAATTAGTAAATAAAGTTGCTAGTTACTTTAATTAGTATCTAATTTTATTTAGTAATTTTGGAAAATTTTATGTAATATTTTACTTGCTAAATAAAATTACTCAGTAAAATAACTAATTAAATTGATAAATAAAATTACTCAGTAAAATTACTAAATAAATTAATAAATAAAATTACTCTGTAAAATTACTGACTAAATTAGTAAATAAAGTTGATAGTTACTTTAATTAGTATCTAATTTTATTTAGTAATTTTGGAAAATTTTATGTAATATTTTACTTGCTAAATAAAATTACTCAGTAAAATAACTAATTAAATTGATAAATAAAATTACTCAGTAAAATTACTAATTAAATTGATAAATAAAATTACTCAGTAAAATTACTGACTAAATTAGTAAATAAAGTTGCTAGTTACTTTAATTAGTATCTAATTTTATTTAGTAATTTTGGAAAATTTTATGTAATATTTTACTTGCTAAATAAAATTACTCAGTAAAATAACTAATTAAATTGATAAATAAAATTACTCAGTAAAATTACTAATTAAATTGATAAATAAAATTACTCAGTAAAATTACTGACTAAATTAGTAAATAAAGTTGCTAGTTACTTTAATTAGTATCTAATTTTATTTAGTAATTTTGGAAAATTTTATGTAATATTTTACTTGCTAAATAAAATTACTCAGTAAAATAACTAATTAAATTGATAAATAAAATTACTCAGTAAAATTACTAAATAAATTAATAAATAAAATTACTCTGTAAAATTACTGACTAAATTAGTAAATAAAGTTGATAGTTACCTTAATTAGTATCTAATTTAGTAATTTTTGGGAAACTTTACTTGTAATTTTACTTGCTGAATAAAATTACTCAGTAAAATTGCTAATTGAATTGACAAATAAAAATACTTCGAGAAATTTCTAATTAATTAGTAAATAAAGTTGCTAGTTACTTTAATTAGTATAAAATTTTATTGACAGTAATTTTGGTAAAAATATTATGTAAAATGAATTACTAATTTACTTGCTAAATAAAATTACTAACAAAAGTAATTAAAAATTACTAATTATTAGTTAAGCAAAATTATTAACTAAATTGGTAAGTAAAGTTGCCAGTTATTTTTCCAAGTATCTAATTTTACTTAATAATTTTCGAAAAAATTTTAAGTACAATGTGGTACTAATTAAATTGCTAAATAAAATTACTCAGTAAAATTAATAACTAAAGTTGCTAGTTATTTTAATTAGTATCTAATTTTACTTAGTAATTTTTGTAAAATCGTTATATGAATTACTAATTTAATTGCTAAATAAAATTATTAATTTTTTTTTCTTTTTGTTAAAAAAAGTTTTCAATTTAGTTAAAAATTAATTAGTTCAAAAAGAATATTTTTTATGCCTCGTGATTAATAATTATCAACATACCAATTGAAACATAAAACCGAAATTTTTCTTAGAACAATAAATCGAAAATTTTTTTCGAACAAAAATATAAAACCCACTTTTTTGAAAAATTCACTTACTCTTGATACTAATTCAATATTGGTACTCTATAAATTTATGTACTGAAAAAAACACTTACAGTGAAAAAAAAATTTATTTCATTCCAATAAACGGTTACTTTTCTATTTTCAAATGAATATTTATTTGACTCAAGTAAATATTTCCTTGATAATCAAGTAATCGTTTATTTGAAGCAAATAAATTTTGTTCTTTCAGTGTAAATATGAAAAAAAAAATTTCTGTGTAAAAAAATTAAATTATTTATAGGTACACTTATAAATATTTACCTAATATAAATAAATGCAAGTATATATTTACCTAATTTGGTGTATTTACATAAATTTACGTGTATGCACAAATTATTATTGATCCATGTTTTGTGTTTCTGTTGAGAGAAAATTATTCTATAAATATTGCCCCGTAGATATATTATTATTATTATTATTATTATTATTATTATTATTATTATTATTATTATTATTATTATTATTATTATTATTACCATTATTATTATTCCCTTTTGGAAATATTTATCTCTCTCTATTACCTCTATAAATATAACTATGTATATTACAAACTCCACATGTGATTATAATTCAAAATAGCAAATTTTGAAATAGGTCAATATTCCTGTGCGGTGAAAAGTCAAACGCGGAGTGATGATTGACATTCACGAATTATGTAAATACTGTAAATAAATTTTTTCTTTCCCAAGTATACATAATATATATATAAATATAAACCAAATTTATACAATTTTTTATAAAAAAAAAAAATGTCCCTATATTTATGTTGCACATTTTCCCTGTTCTGTGAGTCATGTCCCTGGAGAAATCTTCGCTATTTTATTTATTTAATTCTATTTATTTTCTTCAAAAAATTTTTTTTTTTTTTTGCTTCGTCTATCAAATTCCGATCGTCAAAAAAAAAAACTTACGACGTTGTTTTCCGTTTTTTTTTAACCAATTTTTTGTACACAAAATTTCAGAAAAAAAATTTCGAACATACAGTAAATTTTACTAATTTTTATATTGAAATTAACTTTGAGAGTGTAATAAATTTTACTATACGAATCCCCTAATAAAAAAATGTTTTAACAAGAAATTCTGAAAATTTTGTATTAAAAAAATTGCGGTAAAAAAATTCAACGTCTCACGGAATATTTATAAATTTTAAGTATGAACAAAAATATAAGCAAAAAAAAAGAAAAAATATATATATACATAAATCATTCATTACAAATATGCAATTTTTTATATATATATTGAATATAAAAATAATTGGAACTTGCTAGGCAAAATGCATGTTAGTTATTAGAGTAATGTGACACGTAATTATGAAATGCAATCAAACTCAAAGCGCCGCATAGTCCACAACGTAGAAGAGAGAGACTGAATTTGAGGATGAAGAGTTTGAGTTTGGATTCACCTGAAGGATCAGCTCATGTTCGTCATCGACCACGAGAATATCATCCTTCCGGTTATAGGGATTCATACACACCCCCACGACGTTCTGATAGCGGAAGTATCAACAGATTATGTAAGTTTAGCGTTTAAAAAAAAAATTGATAAACGATAACATTATTTTCTTTTCGTCCTGTGTGTTGTTTCAAAAAAAAAAAAAAAAAAAAAATTTTTTAAAAGTTATAAAAAATTACAAAAAAAGTAAAAAAAACAAAAAAATAAAAAAGTCAGAAAAGTAACAAAAAAAAGTCAGAAAAGTAACAAAATAGTCAGAAAAGTAACAAAAAAGTCAGAAAAGTAACAAAAAGTCAGAAAAGTAACAAAATAGTAAAAAAAAAGTAACAAAATAGTCAAAAAAAGTAACAAAAAAGTCAAAAAAAGATAACAAAAAAGCCAAAGAAATAATAAAAGGGCAAAAAATAACAATAAAGTCAAAAAATAATAAAAATTCCAAAAAATAATAAAAAAAGACAAAAAAAATTAAAAAAGTAAAAAGCAAACAAATAAAACGAAAACAAAAAAAAATTTAAATCCAAAAGACAACCAAAAAAATCATAAAACAAAAAAAAATTCAAAACAAAAATTTCAAAAACAAAGAAATTTATGAAAATCAAAAAATAAAATAGAAACGAGTAAATTTTAAATTAAAATATCAGCAACCACTTTTTGAATTAAAATATTCTCTGTGTGTGCGCTTTATAAGGTAAGATTTTTTTTTTCTAGAATTTTCCAATTACAAAGAATTTTTTAAAAACCATAATCTTTTTTTTCTCCTTCTCTAAAAACTAATTTCGCATGATTGAAAGTGTTCTATATTTTAAAACTGCATGACTATATATATAAAGTTTGTACATACTATACAAATATTATTGTACTTCAATTTCAAACCATTTTGTACGTTTCGATATTTATTGTATAATTATAAATAAATTTTCAATTCCTTTAAAATAACACCCTTTTAATTTATCAAATCAATGTTGCTCCTTGTTGATGAAATTAATAATTTTCAATTCTAAAAATCGCAAGATTTTTAGAATTTGAAAATTATTAATTTCATCAACTTTTAACACATTTTAACAAAAAAAAAAAAAAAAATCCAGAGAAAATTATTAATTTCATCAACTTTTAACACATTTTAACAAAAAAAAAAATCCAGAGAAAATTATTAATTTCATCAACTTTTAACACATTTTAACGAAAAAAAAATCCAGAGAAACATTTTCATTTATACTCTCATAAATTTCCAATATTTGCCGCAAGTATTATTTCTTTTAGTGTAAATAAATATTTCTTTTGTAATTATCTATATATATATATAGAGCAAAAAAAACGTGTTTATTGTCTAGTTATGAAATAAAAAAGTGTCTCTCGTCATATTGCTTGCTAATTGTTGTAAAAAAAAATGATAATTTTATCTTCTATTTGTTGTAAAAAAATTTAAATTTTATTTTCCATTTCTTATAAGAAATTATTTTATTTTCTACTTTCTCAAGTTGCGCTCATTATCAATAAAAGATTGTTATTTACAATTAAAATTATTTTGACTATTGTAAAAATGAATTTTTCACTTGCATGTGTATAGAAGCAACATTTTTTTATTTATCGATGTTTAATATAACTATTTATTATTTAATAATTATTTACTATTTAATAATTATTAATTACACTGAAAAAAAATTTATTTGATTCAAATAATCGATTAATTGAATATTATTAATTAAATATTTAATTGAATCAAATAATATTTATTGAAGTCAATTAAATGGTTCAATTCATATTTGCTTCAAATACTGAAATTATTGGTTCAAATACTATTTAATTGACTCCAATAAATAATATTTGATTGAAATAAATATTTAATTGATTATTATCAATTAAATATTAATTAATTAATTAATCAGTTATTTGAATTAATTAAATTTTTTTTTCAGTGTATTTAATGATTATTTAACATTTAGTGAATAAATATTTATTAATTACTGATGATTATTTAACAATCAGTAAATAATTGTTTATTAACTATTGATTATTATTATTATTTATTAACTATTAACTATGATTATTTAACAATTAGTAAATAATTATTTAATAATTATTAAATAATAAATATAGTAATTATGGAATGTAAAATATAATTGAATATGAAATAATTTAATAATTTTAATTTTCTATTAAAATTTAGAAAATAATAATATAAGAAACTAAATATTTAATTTGCTTTTTATTTTATTTTTATTTAATTTATCATCAAATATTTCAATAATAAATTTTTAATAATTATTCACTATAATTATGTAAGAAGAAGAATAATTTTAATTCCTTATAGAAACAATATAGAAAATGAGAATGTAACTATTTCCAGTAAATTTTCTACATTTTTAAAAGTCCGTCCTTCATTTTAAAGAATTTTAAAAATTGTTAGTAAAACAAAATTGCTTTTTTTTACAACATTCTTCTTAGACTAAAAAACAAATATTTTTTTAATTCCTTTGCTTTTCAAAAAAAAAAAAAATTTTTAATCGTTAAAAATTTCTTTAATTTTTAAAAAGAAAAGTTTAATAATATCGGAGTTGAAATTTCAAAAAATTACTTTTCAAAAATAAAAAAAGAAAATCAACAATTTTTACCAGTCAAAACATTTTTCTACAAGAATAATTCGGTACTAACATAAATTTTATTTCGAGAATTCAATAAAAAATTCAGACCCACCAACCTTCTTATATTGGTGTTACTTAAAATAAAATACATTTACTGGAGATGAGAAACACACATCGTTTTATATATCTCACATCGAAAATGAATGAATGATTGAGTAGAAATAGATTAGAATCAATTTGAGTGTCCTATAAAGAAAATTAGTTTTCATTTTATTTGCAGATCACGTTTTAACCTGTGTATTTCGTATTGATATTTTTTTGTTATTAAATAAATAAATAAATAAATAAATAAAAACTAATATTAAAAAAAAAAAAAATTGAGAGAGGATTGAATGAAAAAAAAACTGAATTTGTATACGTTTTTTTGTTTCTATTTCAGCGCCCTGCAGTCCAGGTCAAGGGCATGGGGTTCACAAACACTTGAGGGGAACAATAAGAATGTCTAGTGTGGAACTACCAGATGAAAATGAAAAATCCTATTCCTCGGCAAGCACCTCACCCTGTCCCTCGCCTCACACCAACAATCAAAATCACCTGAATCCACTTGGAAAACGTGTTTTACCGCCAAACAATCTCTACGTAGTGTTGTACAACTTTGAAGCTAGACATCGTGACGAGTTAGACTTGAAGTGAGATTCGCTTATTCAATTCATGCTTTGCAAACTATTTTTTTTTTTTTTAATTCTCTTTCGATGTTTCTTACTCTATTTTCTATTTTTTCTCAAAAAAAAAAATTCTATTTTTTTTTCTCAAAAAAACAGGGTTGCCACAAAAATTTAATTTTTTTTTCTCTAACTTTTTCCTGACTTCCAGACAAAATTTAACGTTTTTCCCTGACCCTAAAGAATATTCTGATTCACGACAAAAATTATTAGACACACGGAGAAAAAGGATTGTTATGTTAAAAAAAAAATTAAATTTAAATTAAAAAGATTGTTAATATAGAACTAATAAATTTATTTTGTTGTCCTAACAATTCAAATTTTTTCCAATAACAATAAATCTGTTGAGGTAACACAAAATTTTGTAACAACAACAAACGAAATTTGTTACTTCTATATTAACAATTCTTTTTTCTTTGTGTACAAAAAAAATGTTCTATTACATTTATTTACGAATTTCCTTAATTGTAAAATTATTCGAAAACAATAATTTCTTTTTTAAATAAATATTTAATCATCATTATTATTATTATTATTATTATTATTATTATTATTATTATTATTATTATTATTATTTTTATTATTATTTCAATAGGAATTAAAATTCTTCAAAAGATTCAAATTCAAACCATTTGAAATTCAATAAATTATAAAAATATTTATATAAAACATAAAGATTTTAATATGAAACCTTTTTAAAATTCAATTATTTCTAAAAATTTGTGAGATAATGCTTTTAATATTCAATTATAATATAAAATTTTAACTGAAATTTAAGTATTTTTAATTAATTCTTAGAGAAAAAATCCTATGAGAATGAGAATTCAATTATTTGAATGAAAGCATAAATAATTTATTGAATAATTGATTACTTCTTAAAATTAATTTTCTCATAAAGAATTTTATCAACAAATTTTTAAAAATAATTACATTTTCTCAAGAAATTCTTTGTAAATAATTGAATTCTTGTGAAATTTTTATTATACTTATATGAAAATAATTAAAGGTTTGCGTAGAATTTAATTAATTTTTTTTTTTTTTTTTGAAACAATTGAATTCTTTTGGAAAATTTTATTAAATTAGTAGATACTAAAAATCATTGAATTGAGGAAAATTTTCGAAAATAATTGAATTTCGGAGAAGAATTTTATTATTAATAAAGATAATTGAAATTTTCGAGAATTTTTAAAAAATTTTTCTCATAAAGAATTTCATTAACAAGTTTTTAAATTATTGAATTCTTTTGACGAATTTTAATAAAATTTTTAAGAATAATTACATTTTTCAAGAAATACGATTCAAATTTTATTAAAAATAATTGAAATTCTCCGACAAGTTTTATTATTTACCTACAGAAAATAATTGAATCCATGTTAAAAAAATTTTATTATTTATGAAAATAATTAAATTATTTCGAAGAAATTTATAAAAAAAATTTGTAAATAATTCAATTATTGTAAAATTGTTATTATTTATAAAAATAATTGAATGTTTGCGACTTTGCGTAGAATTTTATTAAAATTTTTTTTAAATAATTTAATTCTTTTGGAAAATATTATTAAAATAGTAGATATTAAAGATATTTGAATTGAGGAAAATTTTCGAAAATAATTGAAATTTTGACAAGAATTTTAATAAAATTTTGAAAAATAATTGAATTTCGGAGAAGAATTTAATTATTTTTAAAGATAATTGAAATTTGGCGAGAATTTTTAAAAAACTTTTGAACTTAATTGAATTTCTGCAGAGAATTCAACTACTTAAATACAAAGATAAAAAATTTTATTGAATAATTGAATTCTCATAAAGAATTTTATCAACAAATTTTTAAATAATTGAATTCTTTTGACGAATTTTAATAAAATTTTTAAGAATACTTAATAATTACATTTTTCAAGAAATACGATTCAAATTTTATTAAAAATAATTGAATTCTTAAAAATAATGTTATTATTTATAAAAATAATTAAATTATTGCGAAGAAATTTATAAAAAATTTATAAATAATTGAATTCTTGAGAAATTTTTATTACTTATAAAAATAATTAAATGTTTGCGTAGAATTTTATTAAAATTTTGTTTAAATAATTAAATCCTTTTGGAAAATGTTATTAAAAAAGTAGATATTAAAAATCATTGAATTGAGAAAAGTTTTTGAAAATAATTGAAATTTCGACAAGAATTTTAATAAAATTTTTAAAACTAATTGAATTTCGGAGAAGAATTTAATAATTTATAAAGATAATTGAAATTTTGACGAGAATTTAATTATTTATAAAGATAATTGAAATTTTGACGAGAATTTTTTTTTTAATTTTTTGAATATAATTGAATTTCTGCAAAGAATTTTATTATTTTTGAAAATAATTGAACTTCTTAAAATTTCAAATTAAAACCTTTTGAAGTTCATTTATTTATCAAAATTGTAAACCTAACTCTTTTAAAATTCAATTAATTTTGAAATATTTAAGTAAAATTATTCATTAAATAATTTCTTAAGTAATAATTTTTGTGATAGTTCTTCAAGAAATAAATTATTTAGAAAGAAATTATTGTCAGTCAGAGAAAAATTGAAGGTTTTATATTAGAATTTGTGATAATTTCATAGTTTATGAGGCACAACAAAAAAAGGCACAGAAATTCAGAACTTTCTTTTAAATTCTAAAAATTTAATTTTTTACAGTACTTTTAATAAAAATCCCTGACTTTTTCCTGATTTTCCTGACCAATTCTACTTTTCCTGACTTTTTTATGAATACTCCAACTTCTCTGACCTGTGGCAACACTGAAAAAAAATAGAAAAAATTTCTGAAAATAGAGTTAAAAAATAGTCATTTTCTTCCCTTATATTTTTTACTCTATTATAAGAAATTTTTTTATCAAAAAAATATAAATTGTAAGAAGTAAAGAAAGTTCGGTCACTTTAAAAATGTGCAATTCATTTACATAATCTCAAACTAAAAAATAGTTTTAATTTTTACCATAATAATAAATTTACCATAATAAATTTACCATAATAAATAGGTTTTCAAAAGGATTAAAAAAAAAATTTGAAAAAATTTTATTTTAAAACATTTTAGTTACTTAAATTTAAGTAAACTTTAAATTTAAGTTAACAAAACTCTAAAGAAAGAATGAGCAAAATGTGTCAATTTTATATCTAATTGTTCGCAAACAATTTTTAATTGTTAATAATCTCGTAGATAATAGTAAAACAAATTTTAGTTTTGAGGTTATGTCAAGTGGTTGAACCTCCTTAATGGTTATAACTTATTGATATAAATTACAATGCACACGCACTGCTTTATATATACATACATATATCTACACTTTATGGAAATTTTGAGGCAAATGATTATGTTTTGCATTCTAGCATGAATTTAACATTAGGATTAGTGTTTGTTATGAGCTTGAGGGTTAATGGGGAGGAAGGGAAAGGGGAAATGTGTAATTACGTAGTTTTCCCCCTACCTAAAACATACGCTTAAATGCTTAACTAAAACCTACATAATATAACTTGTTGCATGTATTAGAACTGAAATTTATCATCATCATCATCATCTCGCTTTTTCAGAGCCGGTTACAAAGTTTCGGTGATCGATAAATCAGAGAAGGATTGGTGGAAGGGAAAATGTTTAGGTGGTCGTGCAGGCTATTTTCCCAGTGCTTATGTCATGAGAGTCGATCCTGGTCAAAAATCACTTCAAGTCACCAGAAATTTACAACTTGCTGATCAGACAACTCTTCTACGTGATCAGGTAAATATTTTTAATATTTACCATTTATTTTGCTCTGGGCTGCAACTCAGAGCTCGAACCTTCTTTTCATTAAAAGACGAAAATTTTGTTGAATATTATGTACTATCCAGGACTATTTGTTCCAACAATAGAAACTAATAAGAATCAAATAACTAAAAAAAAATTTTTGTCTTTTTAGATTGTTCTACAAGTGGGCGAAGAACTCGACGGAGTTGCAATGGTAAGATGCGCGGCTGACACCCGATCGTCCGATCAAACAGCAAACGAAGGCGAAGTCCGCTTCAAGGATACGCTTTGTCCATTAAAATATCTACAGGAAGTGTGACAGAAGCCTTATGAAGATGTAAACAAACGTCGCTATCAAAGTCCCCGACGTGGTTGGATCCGCATTCCCGAATCTTGCGAAAACTTATCCCACGCCTCCTCATCATCATCATCAAATCAAACCAACGAAATAATCGTCTGCGATTTCTCCAAACGTGGCAATTGGTCATCAATAAGAATATCGCGTGCAATAATATTCCGTACATCATCAAATATCGACTTCTATCCAATGATAATGAAACAAACTCGAAATTCATCATCTTCCAATCGTCGCATTACTTCCGAAAAATATTACGACTGCTTTCAATGTGCCGAGCACTGTCGACATCTTTCATTAAAAAACAATTACAACTACAATAATAATAATAATAATTCATACAATAAAAATTCCTACACCTACAAGAATTCTTATTCTAATACCAACAATAACAAAAATCCAAAACCAAAACAAAACGCAAATAAAAATTTCAAAAATTCGTACAATAAAAATAATTATTCGAACTTAACTCCAAATAATTATAATTGCAAAAATAATTTGGACAAAAAGAGTAGTAAAAATTCCCAAAAAAAGGGGAAGAGTCAAAAAGAAACAAAGAACATAAACGACATAATCAGTGACGGTAAAAGTTACTTCTCATCAAAGAAAAATGAAAAGAAAAATGAGAAGATCTGCTTAGTGAAGAAAGTCAAGTCGGTAACAAATCAAGAGATCTCAAAGAAGCAATTCCAATTGTCGAATAATCTATCAATTATCGAATCGGCAAAGAACGAATTTAACGAAATTAACGTTTCAAATTATCATTTGAAAAAAAATACGCCGGTTAGAAAAAGATCATCATTAGCGAGACCGGTGAAAGTTTACGATTCGTTCCAACCACAAAAATGGATGATGATGATGGGTAATGATACAAGTCCCCAAGATATCGATCATCAGAAAATCGAAGGGCAAAAATTTCTAAATGACGACAATGATGATGACGATGATGATGATGACGACGATCATGCTGATGATAACAACAATAACAATTGTAACGATATTGTTAATGATAATCTGGAGCCTAATTCAAATCGTGCCTTCATCGACGCTCAAGATGAAGATGCTAATTGGCCTATCAGATTGAGACTCGAGGAGCTGCTTGAGCAAAGTAAAAAGAAAAAGCGCAAGGGAATTGTCACAATACGAAAGAGTAAAATAATCAAGGCGGACCCTGGTAAGAATAGCTTCAAGGATACCGAGAGGCTGCTCAAGGTACTTAGCAATCACGTGGACCAAGATAGTAGGTACAATGTCAAAAGATGCTGCGTCATGTAGGATGTTGCACAAGAAGAGTTCCCCCCCTCTCAATTTCAAAAACAAACCAAAAAAATAAATAAATAATATATAAATAAAGAAAAAAAAATGTGAAAAAAAATAAAAAAAAAAATGCTAGAAAAAGAGAAAAAATAAATAAATAATGTGTGTGAAAATATACGCCAAAGCCGCGTTCTGATTTCTGCCAAAAGCTTTGGCAAATTGTCAAGGTCAATGGCCTTCTCATGACAAACGCAGTCATCCAAAAATTCTCTCTTTAATCAACACAATATTTAATGGCTAAAATACGAACTTCGCTCTTTCACGAGAAAAAAAAATAATGTCACCTTATCTCTAGCAGATGAATTCTTTTTTTTTATTTTATTGGCAAAATTTATTTCTCTGATTAACAATTATTAAAAATTATTTATTTATTAATTATTGAAAATTATTTATTTATCAATTATTGAAAATTATTTATTTATCAATTATTGAAAATTATTTATTTATCAATTATTGAAAATTATTTATTTATCAATTATTGAAAATTATTTATTTATCAATTATTGAAAATTATTTATTTATAAATTATTAAACCATATTTATTTATTTATCAATTACTGAAACTTATTTATTGATAATATGTACTTCGATTCGGTTTCTTTATTTTATTAAATTTGAATTTCGCGCCAAAAGTTTTGTTCTCCTCCGCCTAGAGGGCGAAAAAACTCTCTCGTAAACATGATGAAAAAGATGGAATACAACTATCATTGAGTCACGGGGGTGACACTCTCGAGTTGAAACTAACCATACTGTTGACTGGTGACCACCGTGGCGCTGGCTGGTTAGTTGGCCGATATTGAGTAAAAATGCATTAGAAAAAAAGAAAAATTTATTTTACAATCAATAATATTAATTTAATGGTATTTATTTGTATATAATATTAATCCAGTATCTTTTTAGCATTTTTTATAATATTAAAAACTTAGAAAAAGCGTTTAATATTTTATTTATAATGAAAATTGTGCAACAATTCATGGCGGGAAATTTAAATTAATAAAATTATAATTATTTTTTATTATTTTAATTATTGCTACTGACTATTATTTAATAATATTTTACAGTATAAATAAAAATTTGTTTGATAATTTATTTATTATAATATTATTTAGTATTTAATTTAAATCTCCCGCCATGAATTGGTGCACAATTTTCTTTATAAATAAAATGTTAAACGCTTTTTCTAAGTTTTTAATATTATAAAAAATGCTAAAAAGATACTGGATTAATATTATATACAAATAAATACCATTAAATTAATATTATTGATTCTAAAATAAATTTTTCTTTTTTTCTAATGCACTTTCACTCATTATCGGCCAACTAACCAGCCAGCGCCACCAGTGGCGACGGTCAACTCTCAGGTTAGTTTGTTCTAATGGGAAACTGCACCAGTGTCACCCCCGTGCATTGAGTGTAAAATTTCTGTGAATTACAATTTCAGTTATATTTTGGTAAATAATTGTGTTTAATTAATAAACACTTATTATTATTATCAAATATTAATAATTTCTATTAATAGAAGTTTAATAAAATTTTATTACATAAAATAAAATTAATAAATACTTCCTCCATGAGGCAGCAAAATTTAACTAATAATTTATTGTTACTAATGAAAGTAATTAAATTTAATGAATTGCAAAACTTGATAATGCGTTTCGATGCAAATTTTTTTTTCGCACTCGAATAATAAAAATTTTATTCAAAGAAAAAATAAAATTGTGAATAAAAACAAAACATTCTCTTCTATGTTAAAATATATGTGATATCGATTTTTATGAAAGCTCACGAAGTTTGTTTTTTTTATAAAACTTCACGTCAAGACTAAATTATTCATTATTGTTGAAATTAAAGTAAATTTTCAAGTAAAATTGAAATTAAATTAAAATTTAAGTAGATTTCTAAGTAAAATTGAAATTAAATTGAAATTAAATTTAAATTTAAGTAAATTTCCAAGTAAAATTGAAATTAAATTGAAATTTAAGTAAATTTCCAAGTAAAATTGAAATTAAATTGAAATTTAAGTAAATTTACAAGTAAAATTGAAATGTAATTGAAATTTAAGTAAATTTACAAAGTAAAATTGAAATTAAATTGAAATTTAAGTAAATTTCCAAATAAAATTGAAATTAAGTTGAAATTCAATTTTAGTAAATTTCCAAGTAAAATTAAAATTAAGTTGAAAATCAATTCAAATAAAATTGCAATTAAAATTGAAACTAACTTGAAATTAAATTTAAATAAAATTGCAAATAAAATTAAATTGAAATTTAAATCAATTTCCAAGTAAAATTGAAATTCAATTCAAATTGCAATTAAAATGAAATTCCAATTTAAATTAATTAATTAATAATTAAATATTATTATTGTTATTATTATTAAATATTAAATAATTCAAATTAATTATTATTATTATTATTATTATTATTATTATTATTATTATTATTATTATTATTATTATTATTTTCAAAATACTTGCAAGTACCAAGTAGTACAAAAATAATAAATTATTAACAGCAATAGTAGAATAATTTAGTCGATAAAATAATAAATTTTACTCTCGATTGTAAATAAATTTTTTTGAAAATAATTTTGGTCCAATATTAATAAATTCGCGAATAATTTACATATTCGAGACTTGGCTTTGTGCCGAATTCATCTGCTAGTGATTAGTTATCTTCGACTAAAACCAACTGAAAATCATACCTTCAGAAAAGGATCGACCAGTTCTGTTGGAAATTCCTCGATGAATAAGAATATTATAATGAAAAAATTATCTAGTTTATTATTAGAAAAAAATTTCGAAAATTAGACATAATTTTCTTTTTTTATTAGAAAATATTAAAGTCTTATTATTGTTATTAAAAAATTCTGACTGTAATCTGCTCTAAAAAAATTTTTTGTTGAAAAAAGAAACTATTGAGAATGAAAAACCGAAAAAAAATGTTCGAAGATTTGATTATGAAATTTCTATTTATTATAAATTATAAATAATAATAAAAATGGTATTATTTATTATAAATAATGAGAAAATGGCATAAGTTTTTATAAATATTTAAAAAATATCATAAGTTTTTAAAAATAATAAAAAAATGTCATAATTTATTATAAAATTTATAAATAATAAAAAAATTGCATAATTTATCATAAATAATTAAAAATAACACAATTTATTATAAATGTAGAAAAGGAATTACAAAATTCATTGTTAATGTAAATAACAAAAAAATTCGGTAACAATAAAAAATTATTATTTCACTAATAATTATTTACAAAATTTTTAGAGCAGAAAATTCAGAATGAATTTTCAAAAATTGTTTGTTATCTAGAAAAAAAATGTCAAAATTAATTGTTAATATGACATTATTCTTTAATCAAAGTTTTATCAAAGGAACAAATTCGCAAAACTTGATAATGCGTTTCGCTGCAAAATTTTTTTTTCGCACTCGAATAATAAAAAGTAATTCTTCATTCAAAAAAAAAAAAAAAAAATTGTGAATAAAAACAAAACATTCTCTCTATGTTAAAATATATGTGATATCGATTTTTATGAAAGCTCACGAAGTTTGTTTTTTATAAAACTTCTCGTCAAGACTAAATTATTCTCGATAATTTCAATTAAAAAAAAAAAAAAAAGAATTATCAATATTAAGTACTGACCATGCTCTTCTTTTTTGTCGAAAAAAAGAAAAATGTATTTACTAACTCTAATGTAATAGAAAGTATAAAACAGAAAGAAATTAAAAAACTAAAATAAATAAAATAAAAATGAAAAATGAAAAAATTGATAATTTTCAAAATAAAAGAAAATTCATTTTCACAATTTTTTATACTTGATCGCCAAAAAATTTCCAACAGACACGAAAATCGTTCTTGTTAGAAATAAAAAAAATTTCTTTCATTCTAAAAAAAATGAAAACATATTTTTCAAATTTTTTCTTCGCTTTCTCATTTTTCAAAAGCATTTAATTTGTATTAAATTTCAATTTTTCAAAGAAAAGCATTTAATTTACCCGAAAATTATTTGTTTTTCAATATTTAATAAAAATATTTTGAAAAATAAAAGAAATTAAAATTTTTCGTTTACCAAAAATTCGATAATGAAAATTATTTTCCGGATTTTTTTTTGGGCGAAAATTTATTTTTTGTTTATCCGGTAAATTTTGTAAATAAAATCACCGTATTTTCTTGAATTACTTTTCAAGTAATTTACCGAAAATCATTTATTTTCCAATATTTAATAAATATTGAAAAACAAAAAAAATACATATATATTTTATCAATAATAGAAAGTAATTAAAAATTTAGAAAATATCCAATATTTTCAATTATCAAATTCGAAATAACGAGTTCAAAGTAATGCGTATTTTGTAAGAAAAAAAGAGATATCTAATCACTGTATCGATATAAATTGTTATAGAAATTGCAATATTATCAAATAGTTAAATATAAAAAATAGTTTACAAAAAAAACGTCTTAGGAAATAAATATTAAATTATAAACAATATGCATTATTTTGTACTCCCAAATAAATATAGCAAGAAAAAAACCAAAATTTTCAAAAAAAAATCAGTTAAAATTTGCAAAATATTTTACAATCAAATTATTATCAAGAAAATAAAGAAAAAGCGTTGTGAACAAAAATCTCTTTTCGTTTATGCAAAATATACAAAATTGCAAACTTCTGAAAACAAAAATTACTCAAAAAAAAAAAATTTCAAGGGACATTTTCGAAATTTTCAAAAAAAATAATATAGATGTCGTGCCATGTTATATATTGTACCTGAAAAAAAATTGCTTTCGGTTAGAATTCAAATGCGGCGTTATTTTTTCTTCCTTTTGTTTAAATATACCTTAAGCTCTATTATTATATCTATAAAAAAAATGATTTTGCATTATTCACAAAATATATAATTAGCTGTTAGAATAATAGGAAAATCCAGCAACTAATGTCCAGCTAGTCGGAAAGAAAAGTCGTGTTTTTTAATTACCTATTTGCATATATATATATATAATTACTCACTAGTTAGGCGCCATTATTAATTAATTAATTAAATTACACATAATTAATATCCAATTATTAATAATTAATAAATAATAATAAATATTTTATTAATTATAAAGAATAATAAATAATATTTTGTTTATTATAACTAATAAATATTTTGTTTATTATAGCTAATAAATAATATTTTGTTTATTATAACTAATAAATAATATTTTGTTTATTGTAACTAATACATAATTTTTTATTTATTATAAATAATAATAAATTAAAATATTTTATTTATTATTGTATTATTAATTATAAATAATAGTAATATCGATGATAAATTATTGTCGAGGATAAAATCATCAAAGATAAAGTTATCGAAAAAAAATTATCAAAGATATTTATTATAATGATTAAAAAATAATTATACTTGCCTAATTATTTTAACTAACAATTAGCATTATCAATTGCTTATGATAGTTTAAAAGAAAAAATTATCATTTACAGTAATCGCTTGTTAAATATTTCGCAATCGCAAATTAATATACAACATTTGTAAATATTTGTTACTAATAATTACTATAAAGTAAAAAAAAAAGAAATAAAAATAAAAATACTGAAACTTTGAAAAAAAAATTAGTTTTTAATTTTGAAAACTAGATTGGCGCACCTTTTGATGGATTTCCCTGAAAATAAATATAAACTCTGTAGAGCGCTTATCACCTTTGAGCCTTGACGGTTTTATAGGAGTTCGAAAAACAAAAAAAAAAAATGGTAGTCTATATATTATTATTTTTAATGGAAAAATTTTAGTCTACTGTTTATAGGAAAAACAAACAAAGAAGAAATATGAAATATGTAATAATATGGAAAAATTGTGTATAAAAAAAAAGAAAGAAAAAATACCAAGAACCTATTGACCAAAATTATTGGGCGCGCCTTGAATTTTTGTGCGGCAATAGCTATATATATTATTATTAATTAATTGTTGTTGTGAAAATGCAAATTTCCTCGGTGAAGAAAAAGAAAAAAGCAACTTATAAGTGTTTTTTTTTTTATTTTATACATTGTAAATGGCCTAGTATTTTTGGTCGAAGGAACAAGTCTTCTAAGTTCTTTACCTGCCGAATTACTATACTTCGTGTGTGCCACAGCCTAATTAAACAAAAAAAAAAAACAAAAACAGAAGAACCGTCCTCTCTCTCTAACAAAAAAGAAAAACAAATACTGAAAGCTCTGAATCGTTTGTCAGTTACGGAATTTGTTAATTACTCAATTGTATTGATTAAATCATTTTCATTAAATCACTTTTTAACTCACAATAAAAATTTTTTTTTATTTATTATTTTTATTTTAAATTTATTTATTTATTATTGTATTTTTCTTTTCATGAAAATTGATCTACTTTATTTATTTATTTCGTGTTAAATAAATAAAATTTTGTCTTTGAAAGAAAAATTTAAAAAATTGAAAATTAATTTTTCATTTTAAAATTAAATGAAAAAAATTATTATTATTTCTTATTATTATTATTATTATTGGAATAATTTATCACAATATTAAATTAGGCAAAAACATTTATTATCAATGCAATTCATTCATACAAATAAAGCTTAAATTAAATTTTTAATTTCATGGAATTAATTATTATTGTTAATAGCAAAACATTAATTAAAATAATAATGAATTATTTTCTTAATAATTTCAATAATCAGCAAAAGTAATTTTAATTCAAATAAATTTGCAATTAAAACTAAATTAAAATAGAAATTGCAATTATAACTAAATTACAATAAAAAAAAAATAGAAGTAAAATGAAAATGACATTAAATTGTAAATTAAAATTGAAAACCAAATGACAATTAAAGTTTATAATAATAATTGAAAACAAATTACAATAAAAACTAAAATTCAACTGAAATTGCAATTAAAATTGAAATTTAAGGATAATTGCAATTAAAGATGAAAAGAAATTGAAAATTAGAATTCAAACAAATTTCAATTAAAATTATCTAGAAATTGAATTAGAATTGCAATTAAAATTAAAATTAAATTAAAATAAATTACGCAGTTATAATTAAATTGAAATTGAATTTAAATTGCAAGTAAAATTAAATTCAAATTAAATTCAAATTAAATTGCAATTGCAATTAAAATTAAATTGTAATTCACTTTAAATTGAAATTGCAATTAAAATTCAATCAAATTTATAATAAAATTAAAATTCAATTTAATTTACATGTAAATTGAATGCAAATTGCAATTAAAATTAAAATTCAATTTAAATTGAAGTGAAATTGCAAATTAAAATTAAATTTAAAATTTACATTTTAATTAACTTGAAATTTCAAATAAAGATTATTTAAAGTTAGATTCCACGTTAAATTTCAATTGCAATTACAATTTAATAATTGCAATCAAATTAAAATTGAATGTGAAATGCAATAAAAATTAAAATTGAATTTATATATGAAATTTCTATTAAAATTAAAATTAAATAGAAATTGAAGTCAAATAGCAATTAAAATTGAAATTGAATTAAAATTTAAGTCAAATTCCAAGTAAAATTGAAATTCAATTTAAATAAAATTGCAATTAAAATTAAAATTCAATTTAAATTGAAATTTAAGTCAATTTTCAATTAAAATTGAAATAAAATTGAAAATTTGAAAGTCAAGTCAAATTGCAATTAAAATTAAATTGAAATTGAAATAAAATTGAAATTAAAATGAAATTTAAATTAAAATAGAATTTAAATTAAATTGAAGTTGTAATTCAAATTAAATTGAAATTGCAATTGAAATTCTATCAAAATTATAATAAAATTGAAATTCAATTTAATTTAAATGTAAATTGAAGTGAAATTGCAATTAAAATTAAAATTCAATTTAAATTGAAGTGAAATTGACTTGAAATTCCAATTAAAGATTATTTAAAGTTAGAATTCACGTTGAATTTTAATTGCAATTGTCATTAATATTTAATTGCAATTAAATTAAAATTGAATGTAAAATGCAATAAAAATTTTAATTGAATTTTTATGAAATTTGCTATTAAAATTGAAATCAAATGAAAATTTAAGTCAAATAGCAATTAAAATTAAAATTATATTGAAATTTAAATCAAATTCCAAGTAAAATTGAAATTAAATGGGAATTTAAGTAAATTTTCAAGTAAAATTAAAATTAAAATCAAATTCAATTTAAATAAAATTGCAATTGAAATTTTAATTAAATTGAAATTTAAGTGGAATTTTAGTCATTTTCCAAGTAAAATTGAAATTAAATTGAAAGTCGAGTCAAAATGCAATTAAATTGAAATTGAAATAAAATTGCAATTAAAATGAAATTTCAATTTAAATTAAAATAGAATTGAAATTAAAATTGAAGTTGTAATTCAAATTAAATTGAAATTGCAATTAAATTTCAATTAAAATTTAATATTGAACTTGAAAGTGAAATTAAAATTGAAATATAAAATCAAATTTAAAAATTCCATTCAATAATTTTTCTTTTTTAATTTAGAAAAAATCCCAACTACAATCAATAAAATTAAATTAAATTAACAAATTCCGCAAAAACACTAAATACTGTAATCTGCGAATAACAAAACAAGCAAATAAAAGAAAAAAATGCTTTTGGAAAAATTCCTAAATACAAGAAATCTCTAATATTGTATTGTTATAAGCGAAAAGAACAAGCAATGAACTTGTAGCCTGAGAAGCACCAAGTAATCTTATTTGAAACGCATTTTCATACAAATATACGATCTTCACATATATACTTGTTTATAAAAAAAAAGAAAAATTTAATTTAAGGAATATTTTAATACCTTCGAATAATTAAAAAGAAAAAAAAATATTGTACATTAATTTAAATAATATAATTTACTAATGAACTTAAAATATAAGAAAACATTTAATGACACTATAATTATAATAAAGAGAAAGAAATTAAGAAAGTCTGGTTTTGCAGCAAAAAGAGAGCACATCAGAATAATCCGCAATATTGTTTTTCCCTCAAAAAAAAAAAAGAAAAAAAGGATAATCTTCTTATCCACCCCCTTCCCCTGCGTCTAATCTATACAATATTTTTTTCGTTCTTTCGCAATCTCCAATTTACAAAAAAGAACGAAAAAAAATTGGAAAACTAACTAAAGTGAAGCAAACCAGTAAAATTACGTTCTATTTTTATTTTAATTTTCTTCTCCGCAGTCCATTTTCTTACTATTTTAATTATTAAAATTAAATACATAAATTAGAGAAACAATTATTTTTCTATAATAATAATAATGGATAAATAAATTTTCTAACAATTGCTCCACTTTAGATAGCATTATTTAGTTTCTATGGCTAGATGATAAAAAAAAGTCGTAACGTTGTTTAATGAAAAACAAGAAAAAAAAAAGATTTGGTAAATTATAAAAAAAAAATATGTATACTGCGTAAAGAGTGCCCTATCCCGATTGAAGTGTGTTATTGAATTATTAATTGTAATATTGTATCATAAATTCCAAGTACCATGCCCAGTATTTATAAGTATTAACTGGATTTAAAAAGATGAAAAATGATACACGAAGAAAAAGAACATTGCACAAAAAAATTAATTAAGGATAATTAGTAATTAGGCTCCATTGACTAATTAACTAATTACTAATTACTAATTACTAATTACTAATTACTAATTTATTAAATTGACTCTAACTATAATAATAATAATTAAACAATTAAATAAAAAATCAAATAACATTATTTATTATTATATAATTAATTAATTAATTAATTAATAAAAATAAATAATTAATATATTAATAATATAATTTATATTATTATTATCAATATTATTAATAATTATAGAGTTTTTGCTTTTGAATTAGTAAATTTTACTAATAGATTTGTATAATTACTATTTTTTAGTAAAATGTACTAATAAATTAGTAGAAATTTTTTTTTAGTTAAAATTTACTAATTTAAAAGCAAAAATTCAGTAACAAATTCAAATTAGTAAACATTCTTACTAATTCAAATTTAGAGAGTAATTAATTAAGTTTTTATAGTAGAAATTAAAATTGAGAAAAATTTTATTGAACTCATTAATTATGTTGAACAGTAAAAAATGAATTGAAAAAATCTATTGAATTAAATCAATTGTGTTGAGCGATAAAAATTAAAAAACAAATTTTTTAGATAATTAATTATGTTAAACAGTAAAAAAAAACTAAAAATTCAAAAAATTCTGTTGATATGATTAATTATGTAATTAATTATGTAATATTAGTAAAAAAAAGGTTAAAAAATTCTATTGAATTAATTAATTATGTTAAACAGTAAAAATGAATTGAAAAATTCTATTGAACTAATTAATTATATTGTATTAATAAAAATTTATAAATTTTATATTGAACCTAACGAATTAATTACTTTTAATAAAAAAAGTAAAAAAATTCTATTGAATTAATTAATTAAGTTGTATAGTAAAAATTAAAATTCTATTGAACTTATTAATTACGTTGGACAGTGAAAATTAAAAAATTCTATTGAACTAATTAATTATGTTGTATAGTTAAAATTAAAATTCTATTGAGAAAAAAATTCTATCAAACTTATTAATTTTGTTGAACGATAAAAAAAAATTCTATCGAACTAATTAGGTTGTATAGTAAAAATTAAAATTCTATTTAAAAAAATTCTATTGAACTAATGAATTATATTTAAAAAAAAGGGAATTAATTAATCAATCAAAGTCGAGTAGTAAAATAATTTGATGAGAATAATTCCTAGAATATAGTCGATTCATTAGTGTTAAGAAGTTCATTACGTATTCATTACAAATTCATTGCATAATTTCATTACAAAATTGCTTCTACTACTGTATTATTAATAACAAATTAATCTCCTCGAAATTATCTAATAGTAAAACGTGCCTATAAAAATCTAATTAAAAAAATATAATGTATATTATAAAATAAAAATTTACGTATTTATCCTTAGATACGCATTAATAGTTAAAATTAAAAAAAAAATTTTTGATCAATTCCTCTCGTAAATATTTCTATTATTAAAACTATAAAAAAAAATCGACATAATATATTAATTAAGTACGTATTATAAATTTTCAGAATTAGTTTTGTAACATATAAGATTATCATTATTATTATTGTAGAATCAAAAAGAAAAGTAGATATCACACGATTTTCTACCCTCTTCCAAGTGATATTTTAATTCCTTAATTAGTAATTATATAAAAATATATACTAAAAAAAAATTTAATGCACCTGTAGTGAAAATTTAGAAAATATGTAGAAATATTTTATTGTTCAATAAATTTCGAGGAGATTTTCTAATTTCTTGTCTTTTTTTTTAATTCAATTTTCTTTTCTTTTAGCAATTTTGAGAAATGTTCTTTTTTTTCAAGTGTATCAATGAGAAAAAAATATTAAAAAATACATAAAGCGAAAAATATTCGTTTATAGGAGATTGAAATGTTCAAATTTATATTACTTATTTGCCAAAAAAGAAGTAACTATTGAATTAATTTTTTTTCAACATAAATGCAATTAAAAACTAAAATAAGACAAATTGAAAATTTAAAGAAAACAAATTAAAATTTAAAACGAAAATTTAAAATTAAAACGAAAATTTAAAAATTAGAACAAAAAATAGAAAATTAGTTCAATATTTGTAAAAATTAACTGGAAAAAAAAATGTCGACAGAAAATTTAATTAATAAATAATTTTTAGTAATTATTTTTTCCAAAAATTAAAAAACTCATGAATACAAAAAAGTATATTAAAAAAAAACTATATCTCAAAATATGAACGAGTAATTTTATCTCAAATTCAAATAGAATTAGATTTTGAGAAAAAGTTTTTACGCAGAAATAAAAAACAAACTGTTTAAAGAAACAATTTTTAAAAAATAAAATTTTCGTCTCGTGAAATTTCAATCTCAAAAAAAGTCGACAGAGATATTTTCTTGAAAAAAATTTCCAAAATTATAATTATAATTACAATTACTACAATTATAATTATTATTATAATATCATTAATAATAAGAATAATTATTATAATAAAAATAATGAATAAATAATTATTATATAATTATTAAAAAATAAGTTCTTACTTCAAAAAAAATGTCCTCTTTTCTGGCAAATAAACTCCGCTACGAGATTTATAGAATAACACTAAGAAAAAAAAAATTTTAAGTGTAAAATAATTTAAGGAAAAAAAAAGTAAATGTGGCATTACTAACTTGATACCCATTGAGATCTCATATATTGCAAAAAAAAAAGTCTGACGTTCAATCAGCTAATAACAAAAAAAATAGCTGAGCCGTCGAATTTTAGTCCCCTTTCAAGAGAGGAAAAAGAAAATCTTTGGTACAACACCCATGTGTTTAACAAAGCCATAGACTGCACGAAATATATTATGTATATAACAATTAAAAACGATGCATTTCAATTTTTATTTCAATCCTTCTCCTAATTTATTTTTCAAAGAAAATTATTTTTTTAATATTTATTTAAATATTATTCAATTTATTTTTCAATAAGTAATTTATAAAGAAAAAAAATTAATACCCACAGAAAGAAATTTGTGAAACACTTTATTTATTTGTTAATTTGTTTACTACAGATATTTTTATATTTATTATATTTTATTTATTATATCCATACAAAATTAATTAATTAATTTATTATTTATTTATTTTATTTTATTTTATTTTAATTTATTTTATTTCATTTTATTTTATTATTTTATTTATTTTTATTTTTTTTTATTTTATTTATTTATTTATTTCTTATTATTTATTTATTTATTTATTTGTTATGTATTTATTTATTAATAATTGGAATTATTAGTTAATTGTTCGTATCAATTAATCATATTATTAAAAAATGATAATTCAGTCGAAACAGTTTATTCCGTATTATTGCGTATTATTCCGTATTATTCCGTATTATTGCGTATTATCGCGTAATATTGCCTATTATTCCGTATTATCGCGTATTATTGCGTATTACCGTGTATTATTGCGTATTATCGTGTATTATCGCGTATTATTGCGTATTATTGTGTATTATCGTATATTATTCCGTATTGTCGAGTATTATTTCATATTACTTCGAATTTTTCGTATTATTTCGTATTATTCCGCATTTTTCCGTATTATCGTGTATTATTGCGTATTATCGTGTATTATTCCGTATTGGCGCGTATTATTTCGTATTATTCCGCATTATTTCGTATTATTCCGCATTTTTCCGTATTATTGCGTATTATTGTGTATTATTGCGTATTATTCCGCATTATTTCGTATTATTTCTTATTTTTCTGTACTTTTTTTTATTTATGAAAATAATTGGGATTTTTACGAGAATTTTTTTTTCCAAATTTTGAACATAGTTGAATTTTATAAGAATTTTATTTTTTTTTTTTGTAAATAATTAAATTTCTGCAATTATTTGTAATTTCTTCAAAATTGAATTTTTTTTACTATTTTAAACAAAAATTTAAATTAAAAAATTTTTAAATTCTGTTATTTTTAAAATTTGCTAATTTTATTTAAATTTATTTTTTTATTTAAAAAAATTATTTTCAAATTTTTAAAAATTCTTCGAAACAATTTAATTTTATTTAAAAAAAAATAGTAAAAATCTTTGCAAAAATTGAATAATTAAATGTTTCATTTCAATTATCAACAAACACGATTATTTTTAAAAACTTAAAAGAAATTGTTCATAAAATTGAGTTATTTTAAAAATTTTTTAATTAAATTTATTAAAGAAACTCCATTATTTAAAAAAAATTGAAAATTCTTCAAAAAGAATTTAATTAGAATTATCAAAAATTTGAACAATTACTCTTCACGAGAATAATAAAATTCTCGAAAAAAAAATTCACGAAATAATAAAAATTCTTCGAAGGAATTCTATTATTATCAAATTTTTTGATAAAATTCTTTACAACGATTATTAATACAAATAGATTTAATGAATAAAATTTTCATGAACTACCAGTGAAGATAATAAGCTAAAAAAATAATTTGACACAATTTTTAAAGAAATGTTTATTAGAAATAATAATTATTTCCAAAAATACAATACATTTTTTCTTTCTCTTCAAGAAAAAAATGTTTTAATATCATATTTACTAAATTCAACATTTTTATTTCAAAAGTCTCTTTTAAAATTAATTTATCTTTATTTTCTTATAATTTCATTATAAAATTAATTGCAGTAAAATTTTCTACACTTAAATATTTCTGAATTTAATCCAGAAAAGATTCTCAATTAAAAAATTAGGAACATTTCCTCTAAATAATAAAAATTCTTGTTCATTTTACAATAAAAAAATTTTTAAATTTCCATATAAAAATAATAAATTTCTCTCCTTTCTTCTTTCTTATTTTTTGTTCGGGGGATTTTTTTTTTATATATCACTCTCTACAATTTGAATTTCGCCGCCCTGACAATGGGGAATTTATCACCATTGCAAATACCACGGAAGTCGTCCAAGGACAATTCAAAAATCGCAACACCGCCAAGTCCTTTGGCTTTAGCGTAAAGTGCTTTATTTCCAGCGGTATCAACGTCCTCGTAGCCAACCCAAATTCCCTCCTCGCTCGTTTGATCGTTATATTTTTTATAGGCGTAGCTTCCGTATTTTTTCGATGGATCGCCAACTCTCCTCAGTCGAACGACGGCACTCTCCAATATTCTTGAACAAATTTCCGCGTAACCAAGAACACCAGGTATGTGACTGTGAGGACCCTCAGTGCCAGGACCCTCGGCATGAAGTGGCGGCACACCAGACACTTCACTCTCCTTTGTCAATTTCCACGTGCGTCCAAACGTCGGGATTCCAATTACAATTTTACTTCCGGGCATTCCATTTTCCAACCAAGCTCTAGGAGACGAAAAAAAAAAGATTTTCCATTAACATTTTTTTATTTCATTCGAAAAGATAATTAAAATCATAATTAATTACTATTACTAATTGATAATAAAAAAAATTTTTGAATTACTATTACTAAAAATTAATTAAACTACTATCACTACTGATTACTACTATTAATTATTGATCATTAAAAAAATAATTAATTATTTAATAAAAAAACAACCGAGTGATAAAATCATATAATATTTTAATAATTAATTAATTTACGTTAATTTTTTAGTTTTTTAGTAATTACCAATAATTAGTTTTCTTTAATTTTGAAAGAAAAATTTTTATTGTCACCTCGTTTGATAGTCGACATTATCATCCGTAACTCGGCCATAACTTTCGTAAAGTGGAGCCGGAAAATCGGCTTCCTTTGGATTACGTTCTGGAGTTTTTTGATCAAAGGTCATAAGATGAACGGCGTCTAAATTCGGTGCCAAAAGTCTCACGTCGTAATAAACTAAAAAAAAAAATTTTCAAATTTCAAAATTTCAAATGAAAATTAGCGATAAAGAAGAAGAATAATAAAAAATGATAAAAAAATATAAATAACAAAATATATAATAATTAATAATTAAATAAGCGATTAAATATGTAAGAAGTGAATAAAAAGATAAGTAAAAATATAAAGAATAACTAATTAATTAAATAAATAAATAACTAAATAGTAAACAAAAAATAATAGAATAGAGTAAAAAAATAAATAACAAGACAAAATATTAATAATTAATAATAATAATAAATATAAATAAATAATAAATATAAATAATAAATATAAATAATAAATATAAATAATAAATATAATAGAAATATTATATAAAATAAAAAATAGAACAATAAAAAAAATCATTTATAAATAATAAAATAGAGTATAAAAATAAATAACAAAACAAAATCTAAACTAATAAATTTAAAAAAATACAAAAATAGTAAAAAAAAAACGAGAAAACGAAAAAAAGTGGATAATCACGTAAGCAATATAATTAGCATTATTAAAAAAAAAAAATAATTACCACTCGAGTTAACATGAGGTAAGACAGTTAAAGTAAGAGCCTTGTTTCTAGCTCGAAGTTGATTTTTCAAATCGCGAACAAGAGCGGTGAAACCATTACGATGTTCCTCTTCTTTTTCGTCCTTGAATTTTCCATAACCAAATGTTTTCTTCACTTTATGCCAAAATGAACCAAAAGTACCGCGTTCCTTCTTTACTTTAACTTCGGGGAATTGCCATTCCAAATCGACTCCATCGAATTCATAATCAGACAATAGACGACCAACTGAATTGATGAATTTTGTCCTCGCCTCTGATGTTTCAGTCTATTTTTTTAATTTTGCGAAAAGAAATGAAAATTTTTTGTTTAAAAAGGCGGCAGATTATTGGGGAAAAAAAATTCGAATAAAAATTTCTATTTTACAAAAGAAAAATATTTTTCAAACTATCATTTCTTTTAATGTAAATATATGTTTCATTTTGTCTTTTCTTAATGTAAAATATTTTATTTTGTCTCTAAAAATTTAATTTAATATTTTTTTAAAGACAAAATGTTTTATTTTGTTTCCAAAACATTTCACTTTGTCCCTAAAATATTTCATTTCTACTCTAAAATATATTTTATTTTTTCTCTAAAATAATTCATTTTGTCTCTTTTTTTAAAAGAACAAAATATTTTAATTTGTCTATAAAAAAATTTATTTTGTCTGTAAAGTATTTCGTTTTGACTCTAAAAAGTTTCATTTTGTCATTTTTTAAAGACAAATTATTTTATTTTGTTCCCAAAATATTTCATTTTGTTTGTTTATTAGCGTAAAATATTTTTTTGTCTACAAAATGTTTCATTTTGTCTTTTTTTTTTAAAGAAAAAACAAAATTTTTTATTTTGTCTCGAAAATATTTTATTTCAATTCTAAAATATTTTATTTCTTCTCTAAAATATTATATTTTATCTTTTTGTAAAGTCAAAATATTTCATTTTGAATCTAAAAATTTCATTTTGTCTGTAAATTATTTTCATTTTGACCCTAAAATATTTCATTTTGCCTTTTTTTTAATGTAAAATATTTTATTTTATTTTATTTCTATAAATTTTACTTGGTATTTTTTTTAAGGGTAAAATATTTTAGAGACAAGATGAAAAATTTTAAAGGCGAAGTCAAACATTTTAGAGTCAAAATGAATTATTTTACAGACAAAATGAAATATTTTGGAAAGATGAAATAAAATATTTTGTCCTTATAAAAATCAAAATTTTTATAAAAAAAATCACATATTTTAGACAAAATCAAATATTTTACATTAAGAAAAGACAAAATGAAATATTTTGGAAACCAAATAAAATATTCTGTCCTTATAAAAGAATACCAAATTAAATTTTTAGAGACAAAATAAAATATTTTACATTAAGAAAAGACAAAATAAAACATTTTAGGGTCAAAATGAAAATAATTTACAAACAAAATGAAATCTTTAGATTCAAAATGAAATATTTTATTTTTCTTTAAAAAAAAGACAAAATGAAACATTTTAGAGTAAAAATGAAATATTTTAAAGGCAAAATGAAAGATTTTGGAAACAAAATAAAATAATTTGTCTTTAAAAAATGCCAAAATGAAACATTTTAGAGTCAAATCGAAATATTTCACAGACAAAATGAATTTTTTTTAAACAAAATAAAATATTTCGTTCATATAAAAAAAAGAGACGAAATAAAATATTTTGTTCTTTGAAAAATGAGACAAAATATATTTTATTCGTTTCAAAAAGAGGCAAAATAAAATATTTTCTTCTTTTTTTTAAAAAGAAAGACAAAATATATTTTATTCGTTTCAAAAAGAGGCAAAATAAAATATTTTCTTCTTTTTTTTCAAAAAGAAAGACAAAATAAAATATTTTGTCTTCAAAAAAAGCAAAAAATGTTCCCCCAAAAATAAAAAGGAAATAGCTATAAAAAAAAAATCTCGTTAATTTTTACTATTGACTCTGAACAGAAGCAATTAAAAAATTGTCAATTAAAAAAAAAAGTCCCACATAAAGAGAAGCAATAAAAAAGAAACATTAATTATATAAACACAAAATTGGACAAGTGCGAGTTGTACTCGCACTGCAATGGCGGGTTCCGCACACAAATATTAAAACAATACTTGCAACATTTATCGGTAATTGGTAGAATTAAAATAAACAATTAAAAAAATATATTAAAATCATTTGATAAAAAAAAATAACTAAAAAAAATTAAAGTATTGTATATTTAATATTGTAAACAATAATAAGCAGAGGAACTATAATTTTGAAAATTTTATTCCTCTGCTTATTATTGTTTACAATATTAGATATACAATACTTTAATTTTTTTTAATTATTTTTTTTTATCAAATGATTTTAATATATTTTTTTAATTGTTTCTTTTAATTCTGCCAATTACCGATAAATGTTGCAAGTATTGTTTTAATATTTGTGTGCGGAACCAGCCATTGCAGTGCGAGTACAACTCGCACTTGTCCAATTTTTTTTATTTATTTTTTTTTTATTTCATTTTATTTTTATCTTCGCCAATCACATTATCTTTATTTTTCTGTAATTTGCACTTAAAAAAAATATACACACTGAATTTTAACTCACCACATTGAAATTTATAAAAGTTAAATTAGTGACACTGTAATTTTTTCAAAAAATTCAAATTCTTGCCCTTCAATTTCGCAAATATCTCAAACAATCATGTTCGCTATATTTTTACCTTAATCTTCACTTAAAAATGAAGATCCCTACCTAATAAAAATGAAGCAATTTTCAAAACAACTTTATTAAAATATTTTTTTTTCCCTATTTTCGAAAATAGAGAACATTACTTACGAGCGTTAAATATTTATGAGTTTCCTCATATGGATCAGCATTACCACCAATTCCAAGATAAACTTTAAGATCGGGGAAGTTTCTCTTCATTTGCGTTACCAATCTGTAAAAAGCATATCCAGCGCCAGTGTCTAAATTTGGATTTAATGGAACAACATCAAATGAATTAGCATCGATTCCAGCGAATCCATAGATTAAATGTGTACATAATGACAGTGCTGGTCGAAGGTCTTCGACAATAAACTTTCCAGGTCCTTGAAAAATTAAGAGACAAAAAAAAAACAGAAAAAACACATTATTTGATTAAAATTATTAATAGACAAAATACAAAAATTTTTATTAATAAATATTTTCGCAAGTATGACTCATTTTTATATTTCTATCTAAGTTGAGAATAAGTGTGAAGGACAATTTTTTTTCTTCATCAAGGATAATATGAATTATGCAAAATAATTTTGTTATTATTCTATTCAACCGGTTTGTATTTTACTTTTTTTTTCTCTTCAAGCAACGTCTGATCTTGTCCCAGTAAATAATGTACAACAAAAATTTGTTTTATTTTAATGTTAATTTATTGAATTCCAATTATTTACTTTTTTTTATTATTTTATTTTTAATATTTTTTAATTTTATTATTTTTCTATTTTTCTATTTATTGTTTTTAACTAAATATTTTTCTATCTAATTTTAAATCCTTTTTTTCATAATCATTTTTATTTACATTTTTTATATATTTACAATTTTTGAAATTCTTTTTTTATAGGTAAACATTTTCTATATTAGTAATAAATAAACGAAAAAAATTAAAACAAATTTTCAAAAATAAATATTAATAAGATTTTCGTAATTTTTTAAATTAATAGTTAATAAAATTAATTAATAAAATTGATAGTTTTAAAATGTAAAAAAACAAAATAGTTTTAAAAATTATTTTCTTGTTCCCCGTCTAATTGAAAATAAAAATTACAATTTTCTAAAAATAATCTTGTTTTTTCAAACTGAATATAGTTTTTCAATTTTTTTTATTTTTAAAGCCTTACTTTGTTAATATAATTTTTAATAATTATCAAATAAAATTATTTTTTAATTATTTTGCAAAATTTTTTTAAACTATTATTATTTTTCTTATTATTCTCACATTTTAATTGACAAAAAAATAAAAATTACAATTTAATCGTATTATCAAATAAAATGATTTTTTAATTATTTTACAACATTTTTTTAAACTATTGTAATTGTTATTTTTATTATTATTGTCCCATCGAATTGACAAAAAAAATTCCAACTTATTCGAATTAGTAAATAAAATAGTTTTTAAATTATTTTTTTACCTCAATTAATCAATTAAAATTATAATTTTTTTAAGCTTTTCTTGTTATTATTCTTTTTACCTTTCAGAGATTAAATTTTCAAATAGAGAAAAAAAAACGGTTGTGAATAGAAAAATAAATAAATTATTATACAAGAGCAATTTGAATAATTGTTGATTATTGCAGCAATTTTTAAATAAAAATATTGTGTAGTTAATTTTTTAGCACTTACCTTGACGTTCAAAGGAAGTTGAATTCCAATAGCAAACCACTTTATTATGCTCATGAGGATCTACTGCACTAACTTCATTATTTAAATGTGCTAACAAAAGCCAAATGGCCAACGACGACACGATAAACAGCTTCATTTCTTACAGCCTTAAAAAAATTTGTTTTTTTCAAAATTAATCGCATAATATTTCCATCAATTAATAGATAAAAAATTGGTTAAAAAAAATATAATAAAAAAAATTTAAATTCAACACTATTCCAAAATTCGTATTCCTAAAATTTGTTCCTTATTATTAAAAGAAAATAATTTACGATTATAAATAATTTACGAGGAAATAAAATGAAAAAGGACTTTTTTTTGAAGCAAAAGTAAATTTTTCAATCGAACTTTAAGTACTCAAAAATTACTTCATTTTATTATTTATTAATGAAAATTTAAAGCAAAAAAAAAATAAAATTTCCGAAAAAAAACCTATTTTGAAAATAAAGTGAAAATAGACCTGATTTGTTACTTAAATTGTGAATTAAGTTCTTAAATAATTTAAATTAAAGTTTTCAATTGTAAATTAAGTTTTTAAATAATTTAAATTAAAGGTTTAAATTGTAAATTAAAGGTTTTAAATTGTAAATTAAAGTTTCAAATTGTAAATTAAAGTTTCAAATTGTAAATTAAATTTTTAAGTTATAAATTAACTTTCCAAATAGTAAATTAAATTTTGAAACATAAAAGAAAAGAGTTTAAAAATTCCGAAAAGAAAGAAAATAATTTTGAAAATTTTTTCCTTCACAAGAAATGAAGAGTAAATTCAGCCTACCTTCAAAGCTGAAAGAACACGACTGCATGAAACTTTGAGGTCGTTTGCAGACTTTAGGATAATAATTACGTCATCATATATCTCACTTGCGAATTCTTTTTTTTTTATTTTCACAGCAACACTCATACTGTATTTTTATTTATATTCTACACGGAAAAAAATTTCATGACGCGAACGAGCAATATTGCGGGAATATAATTAAAAGAAAGCACAACATAACCAACGTTGGGAATTAAGCTTAACAACATTAGCCGAAAGTTTAGCCAATTCAGTGATAGTGAGCTTTGGTTGAGTGCAATTCGTCAGCCATATTGGAAGTATATGGAAATCTTGTTTGACAGCATAAATATCAGTTTTGTGTTTTTTACTTTTTTTAGTTTTAAAACAGTATTAAGTTCAATAATTTACTTTCATATGGTTGTAATTTGAAACATACGATTGAAAAAAATTAAAAATCCGCATTTAAGGGGCACACCTAGTGTGAGTGACTGAAAAAAAACGGTGATTTTTAGGAATTTTTTTCAGGGAAATTATTGCATCTAATTTTTTTTTAAAGTTTTGTACATGTATATTTGTATAAATAATGAACAATTTGTAATTTTTTTAAAGAAAAATATCTTTTTTTTAAAAAAAGTTATTCGCTATCTCCTGAGTATCCGAAAAAAAAGTTCTCCCACTGCTGCAGTGATTGCGGCCTTCTCAGTGAGCTAAATCAAAAAAACCAAAAAGATTATTAAACTAGAAGATATTTGCCGTACAATGACCCTCGGATGTCAAAAAATATTGAATTGCAACAAAATGGCGGAGTTTTGAAAAAAGCTTTTAAATTTCGCCAAAAAAATCCGATGGTTTTTGGCATCCCAAAATTTTATTTTTCATCCAATCAAAAAAACTGGAGCCTCATTGTAAGGGAAATATCTTCTGGTTTAATAATCTTTTTGGTTTTTTTTGATTTCAGGCACTCAGAAGGCCGCAATAACTGCAGCAGTGGGAAAACTGGTTTTTTTTTTATATAGCGAATAACTTGTCCGATTTTTTATATTATATTAAATTATTAAATATATTATAATATTATTATAAATAATCTATATAAATTATAAATAAATGCAAAAAGTGAAAAAATGTCCTCGTTGCGAAATTACCTCGAAAGCAATTATAATAATTGCAAAAAATAATTTTAAATTCAATTCAAGTATATTCTTTATGCATGGAGGAAAATTTCGTGCATTTTTTAAATCCTTGTTGATTTTGATATTTTTCGGGCCTTGAGAAAATCTATAAATTTTAATCAAATGGCGTAACCTTATCGCCTTATCAAGGCTACACCCATAGATTTTTCCCTCTCTTCCCAAATGAATAAAACATTTTCCTAATTCTGTTTTTATCCGTGTAAAGTGTAAACACGCAAAGGAGGATGTTAAAAAAAAGGTCGATTTTTGCCCCGAACCGAGAAGTAAATTTCAAGTGAATCCTTACACATTTTGAGCCCAGGAATCGAGTAGTAACCTTCATTTCCCCCCATACCCTCGGGAAAGTGGTGAAAATGAGGAAAAACCATGAAAAGTCCAAAAAATAAGAATTAAGTTGGAATAAGAGCAAAAGGGATAAAAACATATCATAAAATATTTTAAAATATTTTCTGGTCTACAAATAACTGCCACATGCTTGGCTACTGTCGGAAAAGTCGGAAAATTTATGAAAATCCCTTGAAAAATGTAAGAAATTCTTTTTAAGTGGTCAGAATCGGTTTAGGTTAGAGTAAAGTTAATTTAGACTAATTACAAAACAATTTTATATCTACAATGATATCTAGACTTTTCTCTTATGTCCGAAGAATGTGTGAAAGTCTCGGAAAACTCAGGAAAATTCAAAATAATAAAAATAATCTATTTACGTTGTTTCAGAACTGACAGAAGTAATTTAAATTCATTTCTAAATTATTTTTTGGACTAGGAGTAACTGTTGTGAGTTTTAATATTGACGAAAAAGTCGGAAAATATATGGAAAAATTATGAAAATTGTAACAAATTGAGCTTTGGCAGTCAGAATTAATTTAGAGTTGAATAAAATTTTCATCTTTTAGTTTTTTCTTCAAATTTTTTTCTAAATTATATCTTGGACTAGAAATAACTGTTGTAGGTTTTTTATTGACGGGAAAGTCGGAAAATCTATGGAAAAATTGAAACAAAAAAATGGTAACAAAAAATTGAGCTTTGGTAGTCAAAAACAGTTTAGAGTTGAACAAAGTTAACTAAATTTAGTTCTAAAATGATTGTAGATCTACCATCATACCTAGATTTTTCTTAAATATCGGAAAATGTGTGAAAATCGCGGAAAACTCAGGGAAAGTCAAAATTTTGTATTGAATTGAAACCTACAACAGTTCCGGGACAAAAAGATAATTTGGAAATGAATTTAAATAAAATTTGTCATTTCTGAAATAACATTAATACATAATCCGCGATTTTCACACATGTTCCGATATTAAAGGAAAATCTAGATATGATGGTAGATCTAAAATCATTTTAGAACTAAATTCAGTTAACTTTATTCAACTCTAAATTGATTCGGACTGCCAAAGCTCAATTTGTTACAATTTTCATAATTTTTCCATATATTTTCCGACTTTCCCGTCAGTAAAAAAACCAACAACAGTTATTTCTAGTCCAAGAAAAAATTTCGAAAATAATTTAGAGAAAAAACTGAAAGAAGAAAACTTTATTCAACTATAAGTTGATTCTGACTGCCAAAGCTTCCATTGATTTTCCGACTTTCCCGTCAGTAAAAAAACCAACAACAGTTATTTCTAGTCCAAGAAATAATTTAGAAAAAAATTTGAAGAAAAAACTGAAAGATGAAAATTTTATTCAACTCTAAACTGATTCGGACTGCCAAAGCTCAATTTGTTACAATTTTCATAATTTTTCCATATATTTTCCGACTTTTTCGTCAATATTAAAACTCACAACAGTTATTCCTAGTTCAAAAAATAATTTAGAAATGAATTTAAATTACTTCTGTCAGTTCTGAAACAACGTAAATAGATTATTTTTATTATTTTGAATTTTTCTGAGTTTTCTGAGATTTCCACACATTCTTCAGACATCAGGGAAAAGTATAGATATCATTGTAGATATAAAATTGTTTTGTAATTAGTCTAAATTAACTTTACTCTACCCTAAGCCGATTCTGACCACTTAAAAAGAATTTCTTACATTTTTCAAGGGATTTTCATGAATTTTCCGACTTTTCCGACAGTAGCCAAGCATGTGGCAGTTATTTGTAGTTTAATTTATTCATTTGCTTTATTATTAATTTGAAATGCAAATTTTCTGTAATTCAATAATGAATAAATTATTGAATCTCTGCTCTCATAATTCTGATTATTACTTTATTTTTTATTTAATTATTAGTAAAAAAATACTATATTTGTGCATTTATTAATCAAAATTAATAGTTCTTACTAATCGAAATTAATACCATTAATTAATAGAAATTAATAGATTAATTATTGTATAATTAATTAATAGCTATAAACCGAAATTAAATAATAAAAAACAATGGGTGTGTTTTTTTTAATAATAATAATTAATTAATTAATAAATTTGTAAAATCAATAAATTCATCTATAAATTTATTGAATAATATAATCCACAAGTTTTAAACTTTCAAATAAACGAAATATTTTTCATTTAAAATATTTTCATAAATCACTGATCGAAATATAAATTAAAAAAATTAAATTTTACATTTAGAAATCTATAATTAATTTTTTTTTTTGACAGTGACGCAAAATTATTGCAATAAAAATTTAATTTCAAGAAGAAATAAATAAATTTCGTTCATTTGAACGCTCGGAACTTTAAGTTTATTTTAAATAATGAAAAAATTGTTGAAAATAATTATATTAATTAACTAATATAAATAAATATAAATAATTATAAATAAAAATAATCTATTTACCTATTTATTGTAAATTAAATAATTATCATAAACTCAAAGTTTTTCATCAATTAATTTTAAAAATTAAGGATTCATTATTAAATTTATTAAATAATAAGTATATCTGTTGATAATAAGTTTATTAATTAATAAATATAGATAAATATTAAGAATAGTAATAAATGAATTTATTTAATAAATTTTTTCATAAATAAATAAATTAGTTTCAAATAATTGATTTAACTTTCTATTTATTTAATTTAACAAGATTAATTTAAAAAATCTAAAGAGTAAATCGTGTGAGAAAATAAGTATTCTAGTTTTCCATGTGACTAGTTCATATTTTATTTATAGAGAATGTAAATTGTTTAATATCATTTTAGTTTGAGAGGAACGAGATCCTAATAAGATAATTTGTCAATTGAATGTGAGTATATGTGTCACATTCAAAATTATAGACGATGTTAGAAAAATATTGGATACAATATATTTGATAATCTCAATTTCAATTTCAGAAATAAATATATATTTTGTATTAAAAATTAATAATAATAATTAATAATAATAATAATAATAATAATAATAATAATAATAATAATAATAATAATAATAATAATAATAATAATAATAATAATAATAATAATAATAATAATAATAATAAGAATAATAATAATAATAATAATAATAATAATAATAATAATAATAATAATAATAATACTAATAATTAATATAATTATAATGAATTATTTTTGTAAATAATTATATTTTTAATAAAGAAACAGTTAGCATTTGGAAAAAAATCTAGTTCGAAAGAAATTTGATAACCTCCATTAAAAGTTTATCCATTAGTTTATAAGTTCGTTGTAACTGTTGGACTTGAGCCCTTTATAAAATTAAAAGCAAATAGATAATTTTCTCATATAGAATTATTTAATGACAATTTTGACCAAAATGTAATTTTAAATTCAACTTGTTTTTTAAATTAATTAAATGCAGAATAAATAAAAATATATTTATTTATTTAATTAGTATCAACGGACTTTCAAAATAACAATATTAATAATATAAATAATAAATAATAATAAATAAATAAATAATAAATAATAAATAATAAATAATTTATTAACGATAATTACATTAATAATAATTATAAATTTATAAGTATATATTATAATAATTCAATTCATTATACAAATAATAATATAATTAAAAATTATAATCACTATTTTTTTTTATTTATTAAATTTATTTTTATTTATTGTTTATTATCTGATTATTAATTAATTAATTAATTAATAAATAAATTAATTCACTCCTTTTCCCTTGAGGAACAAAAAAGATGAAAAAATAACTTTTCTGGCAATGGAATATTTTTCTATTTTATTAAATAAATAATAAGTATTCATTAGTCAAAAAAAAGCCTTCCAGAGAAACTTATCGAATTAGAGTATTCGGGGGAATTTTCTGAAGCGACAAAGCGAGAGTAAATACCAAAAAAAAACTGTATATCTTCGTTTATCGCTAAAATATTTACGATCTCAGGTCGAAAGATCATTGCATCCAATTTACGATGAGACGAGTTATGAAAATTATTTCGCGGAATGACTAAAGCAAACTATCTTTGTGTCACAATTACGTAATTCGTCTTTACAATCATTCGAATATAATAACAAATTTATAGCAAAAATAAATTTAATAAACACGTAAGAAAATATATTTTTATTAATAAAAATTTCTATTCTTTTATAATAAAACAACAAAATTAGTCAATTTTTTTTTTTTTTTTTTGCTTTTATTACAAAATGAAAGTTATGTACAATTTGCATCGCAGTCATTAATATTCAGAAGATCTATACCTATACAAATATTACACTATGTTCATATACATAATAATAATAATAATAATAATAATAATAATAATAATAATAATAATAATAATAATAATAATAATAATAATAATAATAATAATAATAATGGTAATAATAATAAAAATAATAAAAATAATAATAATAATAATAATAATAATAAATTTTTAAAATTAATATTTAAGTCGTATTGCAATTTTCTTTTTGCATAGTTGCAAAAATTTTTCATCAATCCTTATATTATAGTTAATTTCCATCATTTCCATCAATAGTAGAAATAAATAATTTGTACACTTAATCAATAATATATATATATTTTTTTTTTTTAAGTAAAAAGTTTCGTAAATTTTCTTTTCTTTTTTTTAATACTATCATGTAAAAAGTCTCTTGATTTTAAATAAAAGAATTTATAATTTACATATAAAATAAATTTTAATTTTCAAGTAAGGAATAGTAAGTGTAAAAAAATTGCAAAATTTCATTCATATAGTTTTTTTTCTCTATAGTCTTTTTTTAATATCTATCTAGTAGGCGCATTTCTTTATAGGCTTTTAATCGTCTTTAAATTATGGAAATATTTCTTTTTTTTTAAATCAATTCATTTTGTTGTTCAATTAGAATGTATGTGGGTGTCTTATCTTTTAAAGAGTAGACGGAAAAAAATAATTTCCATTAAAAATGGAAAATGTTCATTAAAAAATTAATTACTTGAAAATAAATTGATTTACAGTTATGTATCTATTTACAGAGAGAAAGAGAGAGAGAGAGAGAGAGATTGACACTCGTATAACAAGCAATTTTAACTCTTTTTCTTTGCCAACTTGGAAACTTTCCAATTTTTCTCTTTTTTTTATTAATGTTTCTCGGGTTTTAAATTGTTTAAATAATCCGGTTGATCGTCTTCGTCTGAAAAATAAGAATTGCGATTTTAGTAAATAATCGAATAATTAAATAACTAATTAAATAATAAAATAACAAAAAATAACAAAAATAATTAATAGACGAAAAAAATTAACAAAAAGAAGTAAAATTACTAATAATGAAAAATAAACGGAAAGTTTTCGACTAATATAATTAATAACAATTAATAATACTAATAATTGCAATTTTAATAACTAATAAACCAATGACTAAACCAATTAACTAATGAAATAACTAATAACTAAATTAAATGAACAATAAAATAAATAAAAAAATAAAATAAAATAAAATAAAATAAATAAAATAATAAATGAATAAACTAATTATTTAATAAAATAACTAATGAATAAATAAATTATTTAACTAATGTAATAAACTAATAAATAAATAAATTGAATAATAAAATAACCAATAAACTAATAAATAAACTAATTAACCCAAAAATTAACCAATAAATTGATGAATAAAGTAATTAACTAATAAAAAGTCTGATTAACTAATAAATAAAATTAAGTTATGAAAATAATAAATTTTAATTAATCGAGAAATTTTCAAGTTATTTCAATAAAAATTAAAGTTAGAAAAATTTAATTATTTTACCACCAGCTTCGTCTTCCTCTTCTTCAATTCGAATATCACTATTCTTGGGCTGTTGATCTCGATAAAATTCGTCATTATCATACTGATCATCCCCAATTTCACCTTGATGAGCCGTATCATCTAATCTGAAAATTTTTATTTTTATTATTTTTTTTTGCAAAAAAAAAATTATTTCGTTAATTTTTCTAAATAAAGAAAACACTTTAAGAAAATTATAAAGAAAATGCAGAGAAAATGCTGTAAAAGGAATGTAAGGAAAACTTAAAAGAAAATATGAAGAAAAAAATCTAAAAAATACTTTTAAAAAAAGGAAACATAAAGAAAAATATTGAGAAACAGAAGAATTGGAAAATGAAGAAAACATTGAAGGACAAAGATTTAGAATTTATATGAAAGTAAGGAAAAATTAGAAAAGTATTTGAAACAAGACATAAAGAAAACGAAATCAAGAAAATATTGTAATAAAACGAAAAAAATGGAAAGAAAAATAAAAAAGGAAATATTTTAGAAAAATAATAAAAAAATAGAAAAATATTAAGAAAACATAGGGGAAAAAATCAAGAAATTATTGAAAAAAAAATAAAAATTAAAACTAAATAAAAAAATATCGAAAGAAAAAGAAGAAAGAAAAATTATTCGGAAAACAATAATTAAATAAATCAGGAAAATATTAGAAAAGGGAAAAATATTAAGAAAATACAAGGAAAAAAATAGAAAGAAAAATAAAAAAGTTTGGGAAATAAAGAAAAAAAATATGGAAAGAAAATAAAAAAAGAAGAAAGGAAAAGCTAAACAAAAAAATGGGTATCCGGACAAGAAGTCGAAAACAAAAAATCTAAAGTAAATGAAATCCAAAAAAGTAAAAAAAAAAAAATAGTTTCACTTTGGACTTATTTTCTAGATTTTTTGTCCTGCTAAAAAAGTTCAAAGATATTAAAAATCCAATGAAAAAAATTGAGATATAAAAATTAAAATGGTTGCCTTGAATGAAATTGTCCTTTTTTTATGCTCATTTTGATTACTGTGAATCAAAAGTAGGTAAAATTTAAATATTGTAATTAAAAAAATTTTTTTTAAATTTAAGAAAAAAAAATTTTATAATTTAAAATGTAATTTAAAATGTTAACATTTTAAATTTCTGAAAATAATTAAATTAGGTAATCGAGTAATTTAATTGGAATTATATTGAAAAAAACTAATTGAATTTTTTTTTGTAAAGAATTTTATCAAAATTGTTGAAAATAATTGTACTTCTTGGAATAAAAATGTTTTAAAAATTTTACAGAATAATTGAAATTTTTTTTATTTATGAAAATAATTGAATTTTTGTGAAGAATTTTTTTTATTATTGAAAATAATTGAATTTTTGTAAAGAATTTTATCAAAATTGTTAAAAATAATTGGTATTTCTTGGAATAATTGTTTTCAAAATTTTATAGAATAATTTAAATTCTTCTAGAAATTTTTTTATTTATGAAAATAATTGAATTTTTGTGAACATTTTCTTTAATAATTGAAAGTAATTGAATTTTTGTAAAGAATTTTATCAAAATTGTTGAAAATAATTGTATTTATTGGAATAATTGTTATAAAAATTTTACACAATAATTGAAATTCTTCTAGAAATATTTTTATTAATGAAAATAATTGAATTTTCGTGAAGAATTTTTTTTATTATTGAAAGTAATTGAATTTTTGTAAAGAATTTTATCAAAATTGTTGAAAATAATTGGTATTTCTTGGAATAATTGTTTTAAAAATTTTTTTAAATAATTGAAATTCTTCCAAAAATTTTTTTATTCATGAAAATAATTGAATTTGTGTGAAGAATTTTTTTTATTTTTGAAAACAATTGAATTTTTGTGTAGAATTTTATTAGGATTTATGAAAATAATTAAAATCCTGCGATTATAACATTAACATTTTAAATTCTTATTTTAGAGCTAGTAAAAGTAAAAACATGGCTTTTTCACATGTTTTATAATTTATTTTTGAAGTTTTTATTTATTTTCGACTTCTTGACTTTGGACATTTTTATTTTGGATTTTTTGTACTTTGGACTATTTTTTCGTGGATTTTTCGGTCTGAATTTTTTGAATTGGATTTTTTGTTCTCTAATCAAAAAAATATTGGGAAAGCAAAGAAAAAAGTTAGAAAAATATTGGAAAAATAAAAAAAATTGAAAGAAAAATAAGAAAAGGAAAAATATTCGGAAATAAGAAAAACAAAGAAAAAAAATCAAGAAAATATTAAGAAAAAGAAGAAATGTTTGGAAAAACAAAGAAAAAATAGAAAAATATGAAGAAAATACAAAGAACAAAAATCAAGAAAATACTAAGAAAGAGAAAAATAGAAAGAAAAATAAAAAAAAAAAATATTCAAAAAAAGATAATTTACTATAAATAAAAAAAACTCAATTATTAATATAGAAATAAAAAAACGGAAAAAATAATCATCTTTCTGGTTTGAATTCCAACAATAAAGCTACTTTGAAAATACTTTGAAAATACTTTGAAAATAATTTTAAAATACTTTGAAAACATTTGACAAAAAACACTAATAAAAAAAATAAGAAAATATTACAAAAAAGAAAAAAATAGAAAGAAAAATAACTCTTTTTTTTAATAAAAGAGTTTAATAATTTTTTTCCCCACAAAAAATGAAAGAATAAGAAATAAACAAGAAAACAATTTAAGAATTCAAGAAAACAATTTTTTTTCCCTCAATTACTTTCTCCAAATTTCCCCATGGTAAAAAAATGTAATTAATTTTTATTTACCCAGCAAGACGTTCAAGATGATGTGGCTCGTCGCCAATTTCCTGTACACCATGTTGAACCTTGGGCCATCCTGCATTAATTTGTCTGTCAATAATTTGTGCCCCATGTCTGTTTCCTGCTGGTAAATGCGCTTGAAATTCTAAATTTCCAATATCCACAGCAACTGGTTTCTCTTTAACACCATCAACATCTAAAATGGCATTTGCACCTAATGAATTTTTTATTACTTCCGAATTTTTTCTCAATTCGTCCCTCTTTTTCTCCTCATTATCATTTTTCGAATCCATTATTACTGGAATTGGTACAACGCCAATTGGTAATTTAACTTTTGCCTTTCCAATATTGTAATTTTGCTTCTCAATTGAAATCGAGGGTGTCGAAACTTTCGTTGAACTTTCAACAATCATACCCGGCAAAATTCTCCCAACAATCATTGCCGGCAACTTCTGCAAATGAGAAAATCAACAATTAAATTTTATCAAATTATAATTTTTATTTTCTTCTCTACTGGTTATATTTCTTAAAAGTTAAAATCAATAGCATTTAATTAATTTGTCACTAAACAATAGTAATTATAATTATTATAAATAATTTTTTTTTCTTTTTAATAAATACATTTTTTTTTCTTTTTAATAAATAAAATTTTCTTTTCTTTTTAATAAAAAAAAAATTTTTTATTCCTATTTTTCTTTAATAATTGAATTTGATAAATTCAATTAAGAATTAACTCAATTCGAAATAAATTTGCTTTCTTAAATAACCACTTACCTCTATAAATAAAAAACAAAGCAGAAGCTTCAAATAAAAAGAGATCACTAAAGAAGTCCTTCTACCAAATCAAAACAAAAATCACACAACTATTAAAAAAAAAGCTACAGCAGCAAACAAAAGATTCAAAGCACAACAAACGAAAAAAATACTACGAAGAATCTTGAAGCACATGCTGAGAAGAATTATGATTAATTATCAATTATTTAATAAATTTAATAATCACTAATATAACACAGAAAAATCACGTGTCTTGAAGAAAAGCTTTCTAAAAAAAAAAATTATCAATGAGAATAAATAATTTTCCCAATGAAAAATTATTTATTTATTTTAATTTATTATCTTCTTTTTTTCACAAGCTATTAGTAAATAGTTAATTACTTTGCAAAATATTTTTTTTGTCAACGAAGAAAAGAATTACTCTAAATTGACGAACAAAAAATTATTACAGACAGAAGATAGATGCGCAGGGTGCAAGAAAAAATACAGGCAAATAAAAATAAGATTCTTTTTATTAAATATAACATTCAATAACAGAGAAAAAATTATTATACATTTATTCTTCAGACTACAATTTGTTTTTTTTATTATTTCATACTATTTATAATTATTAAATAAAAATTATAAATAAATAATAATTATAATTAAATAATAATTACAATTATTATTCTAATTATAATTTCTATTCCAATTATAATTACTATAATAATTTTAATTACAATTGTAATTACTATGCTAATTAAAATTCGAATTATAATTACTGTCCCAATTCGTAATTCAAATTACAATTATAACTCTAATCGTAATTCAAATTGTAATTAGAATTACTATTCAAATTATAATTATTAATCTAATTGTAATTAAAATTTTAATTAATGTTCCAAATAGTAATTCAAATTACAATTATAACTCTAATCGTAATTCAAATTGTAATTAGAATTACTATACAAATTATAATTATTTATCTAATTGTAATTAAAATTTTAATTATTGTTCCAAATCGTAATTCAAATTACAATTATAATCGTAATTCAAATTGTAATTGGAATTACTATTCGAATTATAACACGAATTATAATTATTAATCTAATTGTAATTCAAATTGTAATTATTTGTTCCAAATCGTAATTCAAATTACAATTAAAATTACTATAATAATTCTTCTTCTAATTATAATTACCATTTGAATTATAACTCGAATTGTAATTATTATTTTAATCGTAATTCAAATTATAATTATTGTTCTAATTCGTAATTCAAATTATAATTATTGTTCTAATTCGTAATTAAAATTATAATTACAATTACTACAATAATTCCAGTTTTAATTATAATTATAAATACAATTAATATTTTAATCATAATTAAGTGACCAAAAATTCAAATTATAATTATTATATTGAAGTTATAATTATTATTTTATAATAATTATATATTTTTAATCAATTTACTCGTTTCTCTCTCATTACAACAAATCTTTCTAATTTCTAAACGAGAAAAGTCAAAAAAGAATTTTTCGTTCAAAAAAAAAAATTTTACAAATCCTTTCGAATTACCAATTAAAAAAAAATCATCAAATAAAAAATTTGTCCATTATATTTCAGAATGCTAAAACAATGATTCAGAAAAAAGAGATAAAATATTACACTTAACCCATTAAAAAACAATATCTATTGCCATTTACAAAACAAAATATTAATTACGAAAAAAACATATATTAAAAACAATCAGTCATTTTAATGCACACCATATTGTTTTCATGACACATAGTATATTAAAAAGAAAACAATATTATTTAATCCAATTTCCAAAATTATAATGCACACAATTCTTTTTTTTTTTTTGTTCAAAACAACTTAAAAACCATGTTTAAAACCATTTTTAAAAAATTAAAAAATATATTTAAAACCATTTTTAAAAAAGTAAAAAAAATTTTTTACCAACAAAATTAATATAGAATTAGAGTATTAGAATTTAAAGAATCAATTAATAAGATAAGAATTAATAGTTATTGTAACATTGCCTCAAAGCGTTTGCAAAAATATTTCTCTAATTATCTCTATGTTCTATAAAATATAATTTATAAATTTCTATTTCTTTCATTTTCCTTATCTATTTTGTTCTATTTGTTCTATTCTTTTTTTCTTCAAACACTTTATTCACTGGGAAGAAAGAAAATTAAATTATTTAAAAAAATTGTTATTTAATCAATTATTTACTTCATAATTTACTCTTTTATTGATTATTATAAAAACATTAATTAAAATAAGTTTTTTTTTCATTAACTATTTATTAAGTAGGTATGTATTATTGAAAATATATTAATTAAAAACAATAATCTTTTTTATTACATATTCTCTCGATCTGAATTAGTAGTTTACTGTTTTTTTTACGTTTCCTATTAATTTTATTTTTTTATTTAATTCATTAATTTCAATTTTATTGTAATTTTAATCTGTCTATTAATTAAAGAGTATAAATTTGTTTACCAATCAAACGCTTAACGATTTAACAAATTTGAATTAATAAAATTGACTAATTTCACTAATACCTGAGGTTATTTATTAATTAGTAAATTTTACTAAATTTGTAGCAAAAAAACTATCAATTTTATAGTAAAAAAATATTTTTTTATAGTAAAAAATATCAACGAATAGATTAATAAAATAATTAATAAAATTGACTAATTAAACTAATTAGTGAAGTTATTTATTAGTTAGTAAATTTTACTAAATTTGTAGCAAAAAAAACTATCAATTTTATAGTAAAAAAATATTTTTTTATAGTAAAAAATATCAACGAATAGATTAATAAAATAATTGATAAAATTGACTAATTTTACTAATTAGTGAAGTTATTTATTAATTAGTAAATTTTACTAAATTTGTAGCAAAAAAAACTATCAATTTTATAGTAAACAATATTTTTTTATAGTGAAATATCAACGAATAGATTGATAAAATAATTAATAAAATTGACTAATTAAACTAATTAGTGAAGTTATTTATTAGTTAGTAAATTTTACTAAATTTGTAGCAAAAAAACTATCAATTTTATAGTAAAAAAATATTTTTTTATAGTAAAAAATATCAACGAATAGATTAATAAAATAATTAATGAAATTGATTAATTTCACTAATTAGTGAAGTTATTTATTAATTAGTAAATTTTACTAAATTTGTAGCAAAAAAAACTATCAATTTTATAGTAAAAAAATATTTTTTTATAGTGAATTATCAACGAATAGATTAATAAAATAATTGATAAAATTGACTAATTTAACTAATCAGTGAAGTTATTTATTAATTAGTAAATTTTACTAAATTTGTAGCAAAAAAAACGGTCAATTTTATAGTAAAAAAATATTTTTTTATAGTGAATTATCAACGAATAGATTAATAAAATAATTGATAAAATTGACTAATTTCACTAATTAGTGAAGTTATTTATTAATTAGTAAATTTTACTAAATTTGTAGCAAAAAAAACTATCAATTTTATAGTAAAAAAATATTTTTTTATAGTGAATTATCAACGAATAGATTAATAAAATAATTGATAAAATTGACTAATTTAACTAATCAGTGAAGTTATTTATTAATTAGTAAATTTTACTAAATTTGTAGCAAAAAAAACGGTCAATTTTATAGTAAAAAATATTTTTTTATAGTAAAATATCAACGAATAGATTAATAAAATTGACTAATTTCACTAATTAGTGAAGTTATTTATTAATTATTTAGTTAATTTTACTAAATTTATAGCAAAAAAATACTATCAATTTTATAGTAAAAAATATTTTTTATAGTAAAATATCAACGAATAGATGTTACTCTATTAATGAAGAAATACTTTACTATCAAATTAGTAATTTTCTACCAATAAATTAGTACCTTCAATAAATTATATTATAATTATATATAATAATATATAATAATAAATAATATATTAATAAATATTAATAAATAATATATTATTTAATATAATATAATATATTATATTATATTAAAATTAATTTACTAATTTATAGTAGAAAACTGCCAATTTGTAAAAAAAATATTAAAATTATCACTATTTCTGGTAGAAAACTACTAATTCAGATTTAGAGAAGAAATAGTAAATAATAATTGATTAATTACTATTAAATTAGTAGTTTTCTATTACAAACAAGTAAAATCCTCACTATTTTTGGTAAAAAAATACTAATTCAGATTAAGAGAGCAAATAATTAATTACTATTAAATTAGTAGTTTTTTATGAAAATTAGTAAAATCATCACTATTTCTGGTAGAAAACAATTTAGATTTAGAGAACAAATATTAAATAATAATTTGATGAATTACTATTAAATTAGTATAGTTTTCTATTAAAATAAATTAAATCCTCACTATTTTTGGTAGAAAACTACTAATTCAGATTTAGAGAGCAAATAGTTGAAAATAATATATTAATTTTAATTACTATCATAATTAGTAGCTTCCTACTAAGAATTAATAAAATCCATACCATTGGAAAACAAAACTCTAAACTCTACAATTAGTAGAAGACAATAACTAATTCACAATTAGAGAGTAAACAATAAATAACAATTAATTTTTTTTTTAATTTTGTAATTAAAATTAAATTTGCAAAAATAAAATAATTTCATTTTCAGCTAAAAGTTAATTAAATTATAAAGCTAAAATAAAATTAAAAATTTCATTTTCTGTTAAAATATTATAAAATATAGAATAGTATAATAAAATCTATTATAAAAATAGAAATAAAATAAAAATTTCTTCCTCTTTTCCCAATGAAAAGTGTCTATTCTTTTCTTTTTTTGTACAAAGTCAAAGTGTCATCAAAACTATTTTCACAAAATTTCCAAAACACTAATCTATTTTTTTTCTCCAACTAAAGAAGAAAAAAAAATGTCAACATTTTCAGAAAGTTAATTATATAGATAAATTAACTTTCGAGATAAACTTTTTAAATGCGATTCAATAAATTTTTACAGCTTCCTTTTTATATTCAGTCTCTAGAGAGAAGTGTATAGGGACAAATTTTCTTTTATTTTTCTGCTCTAAATTAATTTATTATTTCTCTCTATTGTCTATTTGTAAATGCTGCATTGTAAATGTACATAAAATAATATATAATCTAGAGCAGCGAGTAGAGGTATCGAGTGTAAAGTACTTTTAATTGGCAGGAATTGCTCCACTTTAATTAGAGTCTATCATTGAAAAGACCAAGCACCCTGTCATTCAAATCTTGTAGTTCATCGACATCTCGAGGACTTTCGTTGTGCCTCGGCTTATCAATGGGCGATTGCATCTCTTTGTCATTTCTCTGCGGTTGAATTGGAGCCAATTTTGGTCCTTTTGATGACGATTTTCCATTCGGCATTTTCAATACTGGATTATCATTATTTTTATTTTTTTTCATTATTATTTTTAGCATTATAATTTTTCTCATTATAATTTCTATCATTATTTTTATCATTGTATTTATCATTGTATTTATCATTATATTTATCCTTATATTTATCATTGTATTTATCATTATCTTTATCATTGTATTTATCATTGTATTTATCATTATCTTTATCATTGTATTTATCATTGTATTTATCATTATCTTTATCATTGTATTTATCATTGTATTTATCATTATCTTTATCATTGTATTTATCATTGTATTTATCATTATATTTATCATTATTTCTATCATTATCATATTTATCCTTCTTATTTTTCTCATTATGATAATTATCAACATTATTATCATCATTATTATGATAATTATCAACTTTACTCTTACGATAATTATTAACATTACTATTGTGATAATTATCATCATCATCATTGTCATTATTTCTATTTTGATTAAATGGCAATTTATTAATTGGACTTTCAATTCCTTCGATTTCATTGTCTTTGTCATCGTCGGTGTTTTTATTTTTTTTCGAATTCTCATCGTTTATATTGTAGGGAACGGGTAGAACCATATTTTGTTGATCCTTTAAATCGTTACGACCAACTGGAACGATATTTCCGTCCTTTTGAGCAAATGCAATATCGCTGATTTGCTCGTTTGGCAATATACCGTCATTTTTCTCGTTTAAATTATTATTATTATTATTAATATTATTATTATCGTCGTTTCCCTGCTCGTGTTCTTGTGGTGCCGGTAAGGGTTGAGGAATTTCATCATCGTTGTTAGGACGACTTACCTGTTGTTGTTGTTGTTGTTGTATTGGCGCTGCGACCTGATCATTTCCACTGTTTCCTCTCGATTTTTCATTATTTGATTCCTGCTGATTTTTTGATGCTGCTGCATTATAGTCGGAAACGATTTTTTTCTAAAAAAAAATTGCATCATTAATTATTTGTCCCAAAAATTAATTAATTATCATTGTAATAATTAAAAATAATTATTAACTATAATTAACTATAATTAACTATAATTAACTATAATTAACTATAATTAACTATAATTAACTATAATTAACTATAATTAACTATAATTAACTATAACAATTTGAATGTTCTTTCATTAATTCACTTTTTCTGTCCCTCACACTCTGAAGTTGTCGTTTGTTTATACTTTTGTTTTTTATTATCTTTAGATAGATTGTATATTATATTATTGTTACAAATATTTTTATTTTATTTTAATTTTAATTAATTTTATTTTAATTAATTCAAAATTGTAATGGCAAATAGAAATCATCAGAATTTTTTTCACTTCTTTTCATTAAAAGACTAATATTTTCTTAAACATCATGTTTTGTCAAATTTAAATTATGCAGATTTTTGTTCTCTATTCTAAACAAAATTAGAAAATTGTTAAACAATTGCGATTAAGAAATAGAAAATTGATTTATTTTGCATTATTTTTCTTTATGAATCACAATTTTTTTAATAAAATTATTATTTTGTTTTAGAAAAAGAAGAAAAATATTTGCACAATATTCCTATTTTTAATCTTATTTTTGGAACAAGATTTTCCACAAGAATTAAGAAATTCAAAAATTTCAAATTCAAACCTTTTTTAAAATAAACAATAACTTATAAAAGTATTTGTTATAAAACATGAAGATATCGATTGCTCCGAGTCGAAGACTCGGAGTGATCGATTTCTTCATGTTTTCATAATAATTAAAAATAACTCAGAGATAAAATTATTATTTTATATAAAAATATTGTTACTCTAACTTCTTCGAAATTATTTTCATCATTTTAATTCAATTATTATTTTCTAAAATTTTAAATTATTTTTTATGAAAATAATAATTAAATTCCTTTAAAAAAATTTATTAATTATGAAAATAATTGAATTCCAGTGAAATTTTTATTATTTATGAAAATAATTAAATGTTTGAAATTATTTGTAATTTCTCCAAAATTGAATTTTTTTTAGTGTTTTCAACAAAAATTTTAATTAGAGAATTTTTAAATTCTATTATTTTCAAAATTGCTAATTTTATTAAAAAAAAAAAATTATTTATTCAAATATTTTCGATTTTAAAATTAATGTATTGAAAATCATCGAATTGTTGCAAAGTTTATCAAAAAATTTGATAATAATATGAATTCCTTCAAAGAATTTTATTATTTAGAAAAATAACTGAATTTTTGCGAAGAATTTTATTAAAAATTTTTTAAATCTTAATAAAATTCTTTTGAAGAATTTCTTTGAATTTTTTTTAAACTAATAGAGTTTCTTTAATAATTATAATTGACAATTTTGAAAATTATTGAAGTCCTGAGAAGAATTTTACTATTTATAAAAATAATTGAATTGTTACGAAGACCTTATTAAAACTTTAGAAAATAAATGAATTTTAAGTTAATATTTGAAAATTTAAATTCTTTCGAGGAATTCTATTAAAATTGTTTTGAAAAGAATTGAATTTCTGCAAAGGATTTTACTATTTATAAAAATAATTGAATTATTGCGAAGAATTTTACTAATTTATAAAAATAATTAAAATGTTTCGAAGAATTTATTAAAATTTTAAGAAATAATTAAATTGTTATGAAAAATTTTGTAGAAATATTTGAAAATAATGAAATTTTTTCGAGAAATTCAATTAAAGTTGTTTCGAAAATAATTGAATTTCTTTAAAGAATTTTAATAAAATTAAGTATATTCAATATAATTGAATTCATCACAAGAATTTTATTACTTTTTGAAAATAATTGAATTCATCACAAGAATTTTATTATTTTTTGAAAATAATTGAATTTTTTCAAATATTTTGACGAATATATTTAAAAATTACATTGAAAGTAATTTAATTTTTATACAGAATTTTTTAAAAATATTTTGATAATAATTTAATTATTTTTAGTGAATTTTAAATTCTTGTTGACATTCAATTTTATGGAAATTTTTCAAAATAATTAAATTCTTTCGTGATTTTATTTAAATTTAATTAAATTTAATTAAAAATAATTTAATTTCCGCAAAGAATTTTAGTATTTATAAAAATAGTTGAATTGTTTCAAAGAATTTATTAAAATTTTAAGAAATAATTGAATTTTCTGGAAATACTTTAAAATATTTGAATTTATCCGAGGAATTCAATTAAAATTGTTTTGAAAATAATTGAATTGTTTAGAAGGATTTATTAAAATTTTAGAATTAAAAAATTGTCTCTCGAATCCCAAGAAAAATCTTCTTTTCTTTTTTGAAAAAACAGATAAAAGCAAAATATTTACAGTTTTGAAAAAGAAATCCTTGATATTTTCATTTTGATAAAATTTTGATAAAAAAAATTTTTAACGATAATAAAAAGAAACTTCTTTTTTTTCTTCCTTTTTTTATTTTTGATGCTGAAATAACTAAACTTTCAAAGAATGGAAGTGATAAAAGAAAGTTGAAGAGATAAAGGAAAACTTTTGTTGGTTTTCAAGTAGTAAAAATAATTTTACTGTTTGAAGTAGTAAAAAAAAAAGAAGTTGAACAATGAGGAAAATTTGCGATTATGAAGAAATAAAAAATATTTTAGAATTAATATAAATTTTTCTTTGTCCATTTTTTAAATATTTTCATAAAAATAATTTTTAATGTACTTATTGAAATTTGTTTTTCTTCTTGCAAAATTACCCAACACCAAAATTGACAAATTAGTTTTTAGGTAATTACTATATTTTCAATTTTCATAAATTCGGTGTTTATATAAATTTATAAATACTTTAATTATGAAAATTATTTTCAATTATGATAAATATTTTTCTATTATTACAACTATTTTCAACTATGAGAATTATTTTTTGTTTTTATAACTATTTTTAATTATTATAATTATTATTTTTTATTATTATTTCAACTATTTTCAATAATGAGAATTATTTTCAATTTTAAAAACTATTTTAATCACTAAAAAATAGTGGAAATTGATTTCCGATTTTTTTACAGGAAATTTATTTTATTAATTAAATTAATGAATTATTATTATTTAAACATAAATTGAAAATAAAATTTTACAGATAGAGGAAAAAAGGTGCAAATGTGTAATAATTGAAAATAAATTTAGATTTTTTTTTGAAAAATATATTTTTAAAAGAATTTTCTTTTAACTAAAAACTATTTCATTTTTGCAGAATGAAAAATAAAAGTACACAACAATTTTTCTGTATATTTCAAATTCGATCCATTTTAGAAATTTTTAATATTTAATTCTTCTTTTTAATTCAATTTAATGAAAATTTTTTTCTTAAATTTTCATTTATGTATGTAAATATTTTCAGTCTGGTAAATTTTTTAACAAATTTATTTTTGTAATCGATTTCTTTAATTTTAATTTCATTGGCTTAGGTTTTTTTATGTATAATATGTTTGTTCTTTTACTTTAATATCAGTTTCATTTTATGGGAAAAAAATACATAAAGTAACTTTTACTATTTTTGTATTAAATTTTATTGTACTAAAATTTACATGTTTGTAATTTAAGTACCATTTAAAAATTACAAATAAAAAAAAATAAAATAAATTAATAAAATAAATTTGCTCTACAGAAAAAGCAAAATTTCTTTTATTTTAATTTTATTAGTTAAACTTTTTTGATTTTTAATATTTTTCGGCTTTTTTAAAATAAAATTTACAAAAATGTAATTCACTTTACGGAAATAGTAAAATTTCTATAATTTTAATTTTGGTATTACAAAATTTGTTAAATTTTATTCTTTTCTATTATTAATTTATTTTTAATTTATTTCTAATTTATTTATTTATTATTTAATTTATTTTTCTATTTTTTTAAATTTCTTTAGTACAAAATTAGTTCAATTTTTATTATTATAATGCGGAGGAAAAAATTATAAATTACATTTTTACTATTTACGGAGTAAATTCTACAAAAATAATAAAAATTGCAGAAAAAAAAAATTTTCAGACAGTTTAGACTTACATTATAAATATTAATAAAAGTTACTTTATTAATTTTTTTCCGAATTCATTTAGTATTATTTATTAATTATTATTATTATTATTATTATTTATTTATTATACATAGTTCTTGCCTTTCGGCTTCGAAAAAGTATTAATTACTATTAATAATATAATAATAATAATTAATTAATTATAAAATAATATTCTAATAATATTATTTATTTATTATTATAAAATTTAAAATTATGAAATTACTTTTTCTCCTCCTTGCTCCCTGGTGAGTTGAAAGACCTTTTTCTCCAAATGAAGCATTTGACTATTGCATTCAGATGAATTCTTGACTAATTTCTCGTATTTACTCGAAAGTGAATCGTAATCAACTTTAAGTTGGGCGTGCTTATTTTTTAATGATTCCATAGACGATTTTTTATCCTCTTGCGCCTTAATAATTTCACTACGTAAATTTCTCAATGTCACCTCCAATTTATTTGTCTCTTCTAAAGAAAGTTTATGCCTCTTATTGCACTCATCCTGTAAATCCTTATTCTCCGATTGTAAAATATTATATTTCTGTTGCATTGCATTATACCTCTGCAATAATTCAACATTGTCCTTATCCTTATCCCTCAGAGATTTTTCTCTCGATGCTCGTTGCTGTAGTTCTTGTTTAAGTGCTTGATTGGAATTTTTCTCCTCTTGCAATGATTTTTCGAGGCGCACTTTGTACTCGTAGATCACTGCAAGAAAATGCAGAAATTTTTAGAAAAATTTTACTATTAAACAATTTTTTTTTAAAGAGAAATAAAATAAAAATAAATAAACAAAATATTTTTTCTTAAAAAATTCTTTTTTCCATTTTTTTCTTTTTGGAAATTAAATCAAAATTTTCTCAACATTTGTTATGAACCAAAAAATCGAAACTGTTTCAAAATTTTCAACTGACTGTATTTTTTGCTGTTCAAAATAAAATAAAAAAACGAAAAATTGAGTTTTTACAGGAAAGGAAATTTTTTTTGTTTTGCAGGAACAAACCTTGAAGTTGAGCGGCTATTGACTCTTGCTGATGAGCACATTGAACGTGAATATCGTGAAGCCTGGCCATTTCAAATGAAGCAGCTCGATAGAGATATATTATTATTACAAAAATTATTAGGACACCTCCATATAGAGCCAGGCGGCCACCCCGGCCCCTGCCGAGCCGAGATGCATTCATCTCTGCAAAAATTTCACAAAAAATTATTAAATATTCCAGAATTATCTCAGCGGAAAAATTTTTTAATCAATTTTATTTTTTCTACTGTAATCAATAATTTAACAATTAATTAATTAATTTTATTCGACAACTATTAATCGCAATATATTTTTTGTAGTAAATGGATAAATAAAATAAGTTAATTATAATAAATAAATAAACAAATTAATTACAATAAATAAGAAAACAAATTAATTATAATAAATAAGTAAATAAATTCCTTTCCTCTAAATTAAAATATAAATTGTAATTCATTTTTCTATTCTAATCAGAAATTTACCAGCGTTAATTAATTAATTTCATTTAACAACTAATATTTTAAATAAATAAACAAGTAAGTTATAATAAATAAATAAACAAATTAATTGTAATAAATAAATAAATTTTTCTATTCTAATCAACAATTTACGAACTTAAATTAATTATTTTAAAATTAATTAACTTTATTCAGCAATTATCATAATAAATTTATTTTAATAAATAAGTAATTAATTATTTATTGTATTAAATAAGTAAACAAATTAAAATAAACAGAATTATAATGAATTGTAATATTATACACGTTCAAAGGCAAGAGGCATAGACCATGCATAATAAATAAATAACATTACAATAATTTATAGCAGAAAAAATTAATTATTAATTAAGATTAAAAATAAAATTGATTAGATTTACAATTAATATTCACTGAGAACCACTGAAGAGGTAACTTCAATACAGGTGTAGATCAAGAGAGAGAGTTGAAGAAGTCTCTCTTCATTGGAATAAGGTCATCATGAATTTATCATGACTTCGCCATAACATTTAAAAGAAATAAAAACAAAAAATTAAGAATAATTTTAATTAATCATTCCCTTCTAATTATAATATTAATCTTTTATTATTATTAATTAATAATTAGTACTGAAAAATTAGTAATTATACTTATAATTAATCTATTCTATTCGAATTCTATTGTAATTATTGTTAATAATTATTTTTCTATTTAAATCTATTGTAATTATTGTTAATAATTATTTTTCTATTTAAATCTATTGTAATTATTGTTAATAATTATTTACTAATTATAATATCAATTCAGTAGGTATTATTAAATAATAATTTTTTTTATTATTGAATAATATTTTTTTTATTATTGAATAATAATTTTTTTTATTAATTATAAATAATAATTAATAAGCAATAATTAGTAAATCTTGGCTAATTATAATATTAATTTAGTATTTTTCTTTGTAATTTTAATGTACTATTATTTATTATTAGTAATTAATAATTAGCAAACAGTAATTAGTAATTAATAGTTAGTAAATAGGAATTAATAAATAATAATAGTTACTAATCATTAACTAGAATTAACTATTGTTTTTATTTATTTTGCGAGGAAAGTGAAAAATCTGCTAATTAACAATTGTTTATGAATTATGATTTTAATTATTATTAGCATTATTAATTAATAATTAGCAAACAATATAAAACATAAAAAATAAACAATATAAACATAAAAAAATAAACAATATAAAAAAAAATAAAAAAATAAATAAATAAATAAATAAAAATAAACAATATAAAACATGAAGATATCGATTGCTCCGAGTCGAAGACTCGGAGTGATCGATTTCTTCATGTTTTTATAATAATTAAAAATAACTCAGAGATAAAATTATTATTTTATATAAAAATATTGTTACTCTAACTTCTTTGAAATTTTTTTTATCATTTTAATTAAATTATTATTTTCTAGAATTTTAAATTATTTTTTATGAAAATAATAATTGAATTCCTTAAAAAAATGTTATTATTTATGAAAATAATTGAATTCCTGTGAAATGTTTATTATTTATGAAAATAAATTAAATGTTTGCATACAATTTTATTACAATTTTTTTTAAATAGTTGAATTCTTTTTGGGAAACTTTAATAAAATAGTAGATATTGAAAATCATTGAAATTAGAAAAATACATTTTATTTTTGAAAATAATTGAAATTAGGACAAGATTTTTTTTGATATTTATAAATATAATTGAACTTTGGAGAAGAATTTTGTTATTTATAAAGATAATTGGGATTTTTACGAGAATTTTTTTCAAATTTTAAACATAGTTAAATAAGAAGAATTTTATTTTTTTAAAATAATTGAATTTCTGCAATTATTTGTATTTCTCAAAAATTGAATTTTTTCAGTGTTTTCAACAAAAATTTTAATTAGAGAATTTTTAAATTCTATTATTTTTAAAATTCCTAATTTTTTTTTTTAAAAAAGGCAGAAAGAAGTTAGCCGCGCGAATTGTTGCTAGTTAATTATATTGAGAAATTAAAATTAACAATTATATTGAGAAATTAAAATTAATAATTATACTGACTAATTATAATAAATTAATAATTATATTGAGAAATTAAAATTAATAATTATACTGACTAATTATAATAAATTAATAATTATATTGAGAAATTAAAATTAATAATTATACTGACTAATTATAATAAATTAATAATTATATTGACTAATTATTATTAATAATTATATTGACTAATTATAATTAATAATTATATTGACTAATTATAATTAGTAATTATATTGACTAATAATAATTAATAATTATATTGACTAATTATAATTAATAATTTTATGGTCTAATTCTAATTAATAACTATATTGAGTTTATTGACTAATTATAATTAATAATTATATCGACGAATTATAATTAAAAATTATACTCAGCAATAAATTGAAAATTCCTTCAAAGGCAGTAATTTTTCGTCTCTCAAAACTGATTCTTTTTAATTAAAAATTGGATTTGCAAGTTTCAATTAAAGTTATAAGTGAAAATTCTGCCTCTATATAGTTATAAAGATTATCCTTGAAGTAAAGCAGTAGAAACAAGAATCTGAGTAGTTAAATTCTGAATGTAAGGCAAAAGCCCTTCTAAGCTTTTGCTCAACTACAATAAGAACTCTCTTACCCTCCCTCCCTCCCTCTCTCACTCTATCTTTCTCTTACCCCCTTTTATCTTAAACGATATTAAAAAAAATGTAAAGTCGAATGAATCATAAACAACGTCTACTTTTATTAAATATTCAAAAATAAAAGCCCGACATTATGTTTACGGCCATACCCTTAAATCATAAAAGAAATTATGTGAATTTATTTTCATAACTGCCACGTATTGTTAATAAAATCGTAATATTTCGTACATTACTCGCAAAATTCTACGGTGTAGCTTGAAAATTAGTACATATCTTGTATGTGTGTGTGTGAATATTTCGTGACAATTTAATTTTTTTTTGTTTCGTTATCGAATGTCCTTTAATTAAAGTTGTAAATTAATAATTTTACATTAAGTTGTTTATGAGTGAGGAGTTTGTTCTGTATTTTTAATTGATAATTATTAATGCGCTATAAATTAATGCCGTAATAAATTTATCACTTTTTTTCATATTTTTGAGTACTTTGCTGATTAATTAACAATTTTTTATTATAACGTTAATTTTTCATTTATTATCCGGAAAAGGAAAATAATATTTTCAAATCCTATAGATTCGAAATTAATGATTAATTATTAATTATAATAAATTAATGATTAATTATTTAATATAATAAATTAATAATTAATTATTAATCATAAGAAATTAATAATTAATTAAAATTATTTCAATATAATTATGAATTGAAAAATAAAAGTTATTAAATAAATAATTATTATTATTATTATTTAATGATTGATTATTATTATTATTCATTATGTCGAAAAAATTGTTTCAACATTTTGATAAAAAATATATTAATAAATTAATAATTAAACATTAATTAATGTATTTAAAAATTCGAAATTATTATCGCTTTTAGAATGAAATTTAATATATTTAAAAATAGAATTTATTAAAATGTCAAGAAAAATTAAAGTGGTTTGCAAACAATATAATAATTTTTTTCCATTAATACTTTTTCCGATGAGAGAGAATTTAAGTCTTTTTTTAATAGTGTAATCAAGATCCTGTAAAAAAAAGCTTTCCTAGGATGCTGATTCAAACCGCATTATCAATCTTGATTATCAGATTTTTCATTGAAGGTTGTATCGTCATTATTATGGCTTTCACTCTACAAAAAAAAGTGGCTAAGAATATAATAGACGAATAAAATATTTTACTGTTCTTAATTTGAATTTATGTTGCGAATGTGTATTTTAACCAAAAATTTAAATAAAATTATTTTCTATTTATTAAATTATTATTAATAATTCCATTATTAATAATAATTTAATTATTATTCATTTGTACAATGAATTTATTAATTATTATTAATTAATTGTTTTAGGAATTATGTATTTTCTTTATTTCGTAATTATAAATAATTGTTAAATAAAATAATTTATAACATAACTTAATTAATAATTATTTTAATAATGAGAATTATAATTCAATTGATACGTAAATATTTTATTCATTAGAAATTAAATTCAATTAATTCAATAATATTTTTTCTTAAACAATTAAAATACATTTAAATAAAGAATAAACATAATATTCGTAACGAAAATTCTCTTATGTTTAAAATGATTTTAAAAACACTGGAAAAAATTATTATCGGTCGCGGGAATTGAACACCTCAACCTAATACCCGGAAGCCTGACACTTAACCACTCCGCTACGTCGACATCAGATAAAGAATATAATTTTAATAGACAATAAATAATGCCTTCTGAATGTAAACAGAATAATATACCTAAAATATTAAAACATAAATTTAAAAATAAAATAATTAAAATACAAAAACAATAAAATATAAAACCTAAATAAAAAATAAAAGCAAACACTATTAATTTCTAAATTATTAACATTAAAAAAATCTTATTTTTATTCTATTATCTTTAATAGGAGCAATTTTTCTCCGTGTACTATGTATTTATTATAGGAAATTTCTTTTATTGACAACGTAATTAAGGAAACTGATTGTAAAAAAATACCTATAACTACTTGAATGAAAGCAATATTTTATCTTTTAATTGAGCTTTATAGAAAAATGACCTTTTATAGAAAAAAAGCACTATATAAATGAAAAAGTTTCCTCGATTATAATTGATCTTTCTATACACAGTGTGTAAAGCTCGAAGCGAGTATATATTTTGTTTAATAATTCCCAACTTATAAATACAAAAATACTTCGTGTCATACATTACATTTAAAGAATTGTGAAAAAATTATATAAAAAATACCAAAAATAACAACAATTATATTATATATAAATATTATATTATTATTCAATAAATAAGTAACAATTTATTTTTTTTTATTTTTTTTATTTTTAATTCTTTTTTTTTAATTTTTTCTTTTGATAGTTACCCCCCTATGAATTTTTTTAACGGCCCCTAAATAATAGTTGGAATAAATTTAATAAATCTAAAAAAAATTGCATGTACAAAAAATTTAAAATACTATAAAATAAGAAAATAATTAATAAAAAATATAAATAAAGAAAATTGTTTTTAATTTAAAATTGAAAATAATGTACAATTTAAGATTAAAAAGAAAGATAAAAATTGCGTGCGGTGAATATTATAGGTACATTAGTTTATAAATATTGTCTTCATATGAAGATTATTACGTATTTAATTGTTAGAATAGAGAAAGGTTGACAAATGCTTCTATTCTGAATAAACAGAACATTAAAGATTAACATCAACTTCTAATAATGGTTTATCTGGCAAACTGTAAAGTGCAATCTTAAATAAGATATAGAAGCCCATTTATCAACAACGTTAATTGAAGCTAGCTTGTAACTGCGTTTGTAACGGTTAAAATTCTTTAGGTCTCTGACGAATAGTCCTAAATTAAATCCTATGTACTCTCTCTTTCTCTCCAAAACGAGCAAGAGAAAGAAATTACGAAATTTTCATTTTTAATACATAATATATTTTTTTCTAAAATAAAAAAAATATCTTTCACTTTCCAGGAGTTTTTACTATAAAAAAAATTTTTTTGTTCTTCTACTTTTTTCCTTTTTTCCTTCTGCTCTCAAAATTTGAATTAGTAAAAATGTTTACTAATTTGAATTAGTAAAAATATTTACTACAATAAATTAGTAAAAATATTTACGAATGTAAATTAGTAAAAATATTTACTACATTAAATTAGTAAAAATATTTACTACATTAAATTAGTAAAAATATTTACGAATGTAAATTAGTAAAAATATTTACTAATTAAAATTAGTAAAAATATTTAATAATTAAAATTAGTAAACATTTTTACTAATTTAAATTACTGACTGACTTTCTGCTTTCGATTTTGTCAATTTTACTAATAAATAATTATTTATAATTTATTAGAAGAATTAATAAAATTTAGATTAAGATTCAGAAATTAAAATTAGTACAAATGTTATACTAATAAATAGTAATTTCTACTAATTTATTAGTGAAACTTACTATAATACAAATTTAGGGAGTGAATTAACGACTGACTTTTTGCTTTTGAATTTGTAAATTCTATTAACAAATAATAATTTTTTTCTAATTTATTAGTAGAGTTAGTAATATTTTAGATTAAGATTTATAAATTGAAATTAGTATAAATTTTACTAATAAATAGTCATTTCGACTAATTTATCAGTGAAATTTACAAATTCAAATTTAGAGAGTGAATTAACGAACTGACTTTTTGCTATTGAATTAGTAAATTTAACTAATAAATTAGTAGAAATTACTATTTATTAATAAAATTTACTAATTCGAAAACAAAAAGTTAGTCACTGACTCAAATTGACAAACATTTTTACTAATTCAAAATTTAGATAGGAAATCCCTACAAAAACTGTCAAAAAAATTACTCTCACTTCCAAGCAACTTTTACTGCAAATAAAGTTAAAATAATTTACACTTTTTTCCTTATTCCAAAATCTAAAACTGTCCAAAAAAATTTTCTCTCATTTTCAAGCAACTTTTACTATTTAAATATAGTAAAAACAATTTACATTTTCGTCCTTCAAAAACCCTAAAAACTGTCCAAAAATGTTTTCTCCTATTTTCCATAAATTTTAACTATTTTTAAAATAAACTTTACTGTATAATTATAATTACAAAAGTAGCAAAAATTTACCCACTATGAATTAAAGATCTTTTCAAAAATAGTAAAATTTACTTTTAAGAAATTTAAAAAAAAAATTCTATTTAAAAAAAATATTTGGAAAAAAGTAAAGAGCAATTTTTACTACAGTAAAAATTGCTCTTTACTTTTTTCCAAATATATTTTTTTTATAATTGATTCTATTTTCTTTCGGGTAAATTTAATTCACCAATAGAAAATAATGAGGGAAAAAAATGTTTTTTTCCACAAATTGCAAACAATATGAAACTTTGATGAAAAACGTACACAGAGTATTTTAAGCTTTTTACTTTTAATCGGGCTTTATATTAAAAAGCTCCGCAAAATATTGCAGACATAAAAAGTGAAACAAAAAAAGCTTAATTACTCACTGATAATAATTGTTTATTACACTATTATTAAATTTGTATATTTTTTTAAAAAATTCTAATATTATTAATAATTAATAATTAATTTATATTTCTCATCAACCAATTAGTTAAGAAAAAAACAGAACAATAATAACATTAGTATAATTAGAGTATCTACTATAAGCAGAGAAAAAGAATTAGAATTAGTAAATTTTACTAATAAATAACTATTTTTTTTAGTAAAATTAACTAATAAATATTCATTTCATTAAATACTAATTTTTACTAATTTTTTTTTTGCTTTTCATTTAGCAAATTTTACTAACAAATTAGTAGAAATAACTATTTTTTAGTAAAATTCCAAAATAAATATTTATTTAACTAAATACTAATTTCTGCTCATTTTGTTTGCTTGCGAATTTGTAAATTTTTCTAAAAAATTAGTAGAAATAATTATTTTTTAGTAAAATTCCAAAATAAATATTTATTTAACTAAATACTAATTTCTGCTAATTTTGTTTGCTTTCGAATTTGTAAATTTAACTAAAAAATTAGTTGAAAAAACTATTTTTTAGTAGAATTCCGAAATAAATATTTATTTAATTAAATACTATACTTTCTACTAATTTTGTTTGCTTTCGAATTAGTAAATTTTACTAACAAATTAGTAGAAATTACAATTTATTAGTAAAATTTACTAATAAATATTTATGTAAATAAATATTAATATAAAATATTAATTAAATAATTAGTGTACTAATAATATTAACTCCCAAATAATTACTAACTAATCAGTAATTATTTAATGAAAAAAATACTTTATTAATTAATTAGTATATGAATGCAGATTAATAAAAATATTACGTAATTTTAATTATAATATAATTTTTATTCCAATGAAATTAAAATATAACCTAATTTTTCTTCGAGTAAAATTAAAATATAATTTTAATTCAAATAAAATGAAAATATACTATAATTTTAATTCCAATAAAATGAAAATATAATATAATTTTGATTCCAATGTGATTAAAATATATTATTAATTTTAGCTGAATTAAAATATATTATTCTTTTAATTCTAATATAATTAAAATACAACAATCAAAACACAATAATAATAAAGCACAATTTTATCCAAAAAAAAAAATTTGTAAATCATATCCTTCTCTCTAATCTCCAACTCACGAAAACTAAAATTAGTTTTAATAAAATAACACATTCGTTTATCATCTCTCTTTTACACAGAATCTTATCTCAATTTCCAATTCATAATAATTGCTCCAAAATTTTCTTGACAAAAATTGTAGTAGCAAAACGGAAAACAATAAAAGCTACCTCTTGCAATGTTCTCGTTAAAAAAAAGGATAGAAAATAAAAAATCACAACAAATAAAACAAAAATAAAAATATTTAAAGTAAAACAAAAAAGAATACTTACCTCGTGGTTAGAAAAAGTGTGTATTCTTCTCAGCTTTTCATTTTCAAAGCGTTTCTCGTGACGCCAATCTGCTTTCTCCAAAAGAATGGCGAAAAATACGTCCTTATAATACAAAATAATGAAAAAAAAAACCTGTCGCCTTTAACGACAAACACTAATTTTTTTCCAAAAATAAAAAACAACACCACTTTTCACTAAGAAGCAATGCAGTCGCACTGATTGGGTCCAAAAAATTTTTTCTTATATTTCAGGATCGAATCAAGTTGCACTGACAATTTCTCTATATACACGACGACAACGACAGGTTAGAAAATAGTTGAACAGCGTTATTTCATGTCGGGAAAACTCGGCATTTATCGTCTCTCGATAAAAGCAGTCTTGCCACAGAATTTCAAAATTGCCCGCTAATAAATTCTTCCAAACAAAAAACATTCAAAAACCTTAAATTTATCAATATTTCTACCATTTATTTATTTTTCTTTTGCAAAAAATTAAGAAAGAAAAATATATATTTACTTGTTCAGTATTCCAAAGGGTATAAAAATAGAAATAATAATATTAAATTCAGTAATAAACAATAATTCTACAAACTAATTAAATAAAAAATATTCCATTTGGATTGAGAAAGAAATTTTTCTTTTCACCCGCCTCGCAAAAAATGGAGAGAATTGTTTTAAAATTGAAATTTCGTTTTTGGAGTAGAATGAAATTTAACACAGTGCCGCGCAGTTGCCACCATTTTGGGTTGAACATCGACCAACAGCCGAGTTGGATAACAAAACAACGTTTCTGCCAACGTAGGAGAAACTAATTCCCGAGCATTGTATTTTTCTCGAGGCCAGTGGTTCTCAATTTGAAAATGATTCCTTTTTGTATATAAAGAGCAAATCTCTCTCAATTCTTAATTTACAAAATTGTTTATTAACTTTTTCCAAAAATTTTAGACAAACTTCAAGGAGTTTACAGAAAAAAAAACAAACAAAATCAGAAGGCACGTCTTAAAACCAAAAAGATTGAAAAGAACCCTATTTTTATGCTTAAAACCAGATATGTCAATTGTAAGACAAAAAAAAAAGCTTAATGACAGAATCATACTCTTAATGCTAAAATTCAGTCAAAAATGGTGGTTTCAGTAAAAAGTGAATTTTAAGCTCATTTTTGACTTAAAGTTTACTTTACGATTCAGAAAAAATTTCTACACGGAGAGAGAATATATATTAAATTTTGTAAAAATATTTTCAAATTGGGGAAAAAGTGCGACAAAGCGAAATTTTCATATAAAAAATACTAAACTTTAAAAAAAGTTTTGTGAAATTTATTAAAGTTATATTAGAATTTAATTAATATTCTTGATATTTGATATAATTATACTAAATTTCACATAAGTTTTTTTAAAGTTTAGTATTTTTTATATGAAAATTTCGCTTTGTCGCACTTTTTCCCCAATTTGAAAATATTTTTACAAAATTTAATATATATTCTCTCTCCGTGTATATTGAAAAATGACGCTGGTCTTGACAATTTTTTTAAAACAATTTTTGGAGTCGAATATCAAATTTGGGCTTTTTTCATCAAATTAGAGCTTTTTTTTATTAAGGAAGAGCTTTTTCCGAAACATGGAGGTACTGAGACTTTTTTTGGAAATTATTTCCGATTCAGAAAAAATTTGTATTTTGAAAACGACGCTAGAATATCAAATTTAGATCTTTTTCATCAAATTCGAGTTGTTTTTATAAAGGAAGAGCTTTTTCCGAAACATAAAACTTTTTTAGAACTTATTTCCAATTCAGAAAAAATTTGTATCTTGAAAAACGACGATGGTCTTGACAATTGATTTTAAAAATTTTTTGGAGTCAAATATCAAATTTGGGCTTTTTTCGTCAAATTTTGAAGATATTTTATTAAATAAAGCTTTTTCCTAAACACAGAGAAACTCAGAACTTTTTTAGAATTTCTTTCAGATTCAGAAAAAATTTGTACTTTGAAAAACGACGCTATAGTCTTATTTATTTTTTATATTTCTTGGAGTTGAATATCAAATTTACGCTTTTTTCATCAAATTTGAGCTTCTTTTATTAAAGAAAAGCTTTTTCCGAAACACAAAGGTACTCAGAGCTTTTTTAGAATTTATTTCCGATTTCGAAAAAATTTGTATCTTGAAAGACGACGATGGTCTTGACAATTGATTTTAAAAATTTTTTGGAGTCAAATATCAAATTTGGGCTTTTTTCATCAAATTTTGGAGCTTTTTTATTAAATAAAGCTTTTTTCCGAAACACGGAGTCACACAGAACTTTTTTAAACTTTATTTCAGATTCAGAAAAAATTTGTATTTTGAAAAACGACGCTATATTTATTTTTACATTTTTTGGAGTTGAATATAAAATTTGGGCTTTTTTCATCAAATTTTGGAGCTTTTTTATTAAAAAAAGTTTTTCAAAAAAAAAAACGGAGAAACTCAGAGCTTTTTTAAAATTTATTTCCGATTCAGAAAAAATTTCTATCTTGAAAAACGACGCTGGTCTTGTATATTTATTTTTACAATTTTTGGAGTCAAATATATCAAATTTGGGCTTTTGTCATCAAATTTTGTAGCTTTTTTATTAAATAAAGCTTTTTCCGAAAGATTGAGATACTCAGAACTTTTTTAGAATTTATTTCCGATTCAGAAAAATTTGTATTTTGAAAAACGACGCTAGTATATTTATTTTTACATTTTTTGGAGTTGGATATAAATTTTATGCTTTTTTCATCAAATTTTGGAGCTTTTTTTTATTAAAGAAAAGCTTTTTCCGAAACACAAAGGTACTCAGAATTTTTTTGTAACTAAATAAATTGTTTTTTACTAATAATAGTAATAAGAAATAGTAATAACAAGAAAGAAACTAATAGTAAGTAATAGTAAAAAGTAATAATTACTCTCTAAATTAGTGAAAAGTCGTTGACTAATATCAATTAGTAAAAAAGTTTTTATTAAAAAAAATTGTTTTCTACTAATAATTAGTTATTAGTTACTTTCAAAGTTTTAAGAAATTAATTATTATCTTGTAATAATTAGTTATCTTCCACAAAGAATTTAATTTCTTAATTTTAATTAGTAAAAATAAAAATGTTTACTAATTGAAATTAGTGACTTTTAGTAGTAAAATTTAGTAATTGAAATTAGTGATTTTTAATAGTAGTAAAATTTAATAATTTAAAAGCAAAAGGGCTAATTTTACTAATTCAAAAGGAGTCGCAGTCACTAATTCTAATTAGTAAACATTTTTACTAATTTGAATTTAGAGAATAATTTTTACTGATTCGAATTTAGAGAATAATTTTTATTAATAATTAGCAATTTTCTACTAATTGTAATTAAAATTAGTTATTTTTATATACAAATAGTTATTTTCTACAAATGAATTTTTTTCTACTAATAATTAGTTACTATTTTTTACTAAAAATTAGTTATTTTCTACTAATAATTTTTATTGTTTTTCACTAAGTGCAAAATTTTACTAACAATCAGTAATTACTAATTGATAGTAAAATTTTAACTAATGATCTGTAACTAACACAAATCTAGAGAGAAAAAATATTCTTAATATTTTCATATATATAAACAAATACACAGGTAATAATCGAAACTATCTTTCAAGTTAATTCGTGTCTTCTCCCCGAAAAATAAATTCATTAAAATAATAAATCAATGGCATAAGTAGAAAATTTTTTTACAAAAAAAGAATAATAATAATAATAACAGTAGATTGCACGACAGTTATATTGGATTATATTTCTTGGTGACAAAAAAGGTCTGCAAATGGTGTGCAATAAAGCACTAAACTAAAAAAATAAACTTTCGCAGGTCAATGGGAGAAGTTTTTTTTTCTTTTTTGGCAAAACCTTTTCATACAATAAATACCAGTGGCTGTACATAAAGTATCATAATTATTACTCTTCTATTTTTTACTAATTTGAACCTTTTGTCTTCTTATTTTTATTTACAAAATTGCGACTAAAAATTAGTTAAAATTCTTAGTTCTTTTCTTTTTTTCTTAAAATTCTTTTTTTTTTAATTAGTGTCTGAATTTTCATACTAATTCAAATCTAAATTTAGTGAAAATTGATCCGCTAATTCATATTGGTAAGAATTTTCACTAATTATTATTAGTAAATTATTACTAATATTTTAGTACAAATATAATTTTTTTTCACTAAAGCATAGAGCTGAAACATGATGCAAAAATTAGTAAAAATTCTTACTAATGTGAATTAGTGGCTCAATTATCACTAATTCAGATTTGAAGAGTGGAATTTTCCGCTCGCATTCCTGGAAAATTTCATCCACATTTTTAACGCAGAAAAATATTTTATTTAAATCAAATATAATTTATTTGAGTCAAATAAAAGCTAGAGAGAGCCTACTAAATTATTTATTTCTTCTAAACAAATATTTTATTTAGTACAAATAAAATTTTTTACTAAACCAACTAAAATTTGTTGTTGAACCAGCTAAAATTTATTTGAATCAAATAAAATTTATTTGAATCAAATAAAATTTGTTGAACCAACTAAATATTATTTATGAATCGAATAAAATTGATTTTAACTAAATAAAGTTTATTTGTAGGAAATAAAAGTTTTTATTGAACCAACTAAAATTTATTTGATTCAAATAAATTTTATCTGCTCCAAATAAATTATTAGTTGATTCAAATAAATTTTATTTGCTCCAAATAAATTATTAGTTGAACCTAATATTCTGTGAGTCAAATATATATTTTATCTGATTGTAAGAAAAATTAAAAACGTCCGAACTTCGGAATATTTTTTTGAAATAATGCAAAGAATTACTCCCAATGCTCCAATGGAATATTCCAAGATTGTGAATGGAAAATTCCATGCTCTTGGGGAGGGGATTTAGAGAAAAATACTGATTACGAAATCATTACTATATTCACGAATAACTTTACGAAAATTGTTCATATTAATTAATTTTACCCAATAATTTCTATTAAGAAATTCAAATAAACATTATTACTCAATAATTAATTACAAACTCAGAAAAAAAAAATTAAGTTTGAAGCAAGTACTTTATTTTGTTAAAACAAAAATTTTATTTTCAGGCTTTTAACAAACTTTATTTGAAAGAAATAAAGTTTGTTTAAACTAAACAAATATTTATTTTATTTAAAGAAACATTTGGTTCAGTTTAATACATTTTATGCATTTAGGGGAAGGAATTTAGTCATTTAAAGTAAATTTTTATTTTAACCAAACAAATATTTCCAGTTAACTGTACAACAACGCATTTTATTGTTAACTCTGTTATTAAAAATAAAAAAATTCTGTTATTATTCAAATAATTTTACTAAAACACAGCAAAAATTTACAGTAAATTTTACAGTATTTTAGTAAAATTTGTTTTTGAAATTATGTGTGAAAAATCATCAATAAAATCAAATGTATAATCTAATCTATAAGCAAAAATTATTAACTATTATTGATGTTAGTAATAATTCATGACTATCAATTACAGTCGAAATGCAACTATTTAAAAAATTTTGTATTCAAAAATGTCCAAAAAGAACTATTTTCAGTTCCGGAATATTGTAAATAATTATTAAAAAAAATAAAATTATAAATCACTTCTTTAAGGATTTAAAGATTGTTTAATGTCTACTGTAATAAAATTTAAAAAATCAGGTTGCATTCAGACAGGTTTCACTGTAGCACTAATTCTTATTGTAAATTGTTAATTTGTTAATTATAATAAAATTGTTAATTATAATTGTAGAATTATTAATTATTAACAAATATTAATACTTAATATACAAAATATTCAATAAATTATCCTTTGCTACTAAAACCGAAGAAAATATCATCAAAATCACTATTAAATATCAATAAAATTCAACTTTCAACATTAAAAAACAAACCTTTATAAAAAATAATCCCACAAATATGTAAAATTCAGGAAAGAAAATATCACATCAATTGAAAGTTGAGAGTCACATTTCTAGGAAATTTCATCAATAATTGCCAGCACTGTTCCTCGTGAGGCACAACTCCCAACACTTTGGGCTCTCAGTCGCTAAAGTTCGCTGCATCGAGTCACAACTAAAAACCCAAGGGTTCAAAATTTCAGGTCAGAGACATTTTTCGTCTCTCTCTCTCACTCTCTCGCTCGCTCTCTTTCTCACTCACTCTCTCTCTCTCTCACTCCCACCATCATCGTTTTTCGATCCTCCGCCCGTGGTTCTCTAAACGCAGCAAATATAACTTTCTTACATTACATTCTTGTTTTTTTTCTCCCCAAAGAAAAAAAAAGAAACAACAAAATTTTTCCATCGTGCTCGATAAATTGGAAGAATTTAAAATAGCAAACAAGAAACAAAAAGCAAAGTTTAGTGATTATAATTTATCAACAGAGAGAGAGAGAAAAAAAAATATTCCTTAAAATTGTGAGGCGCAATGAGCGTCGGCCACGGTTAAATAAACGGTTTTGCCGTCGGAACGGGGTTGGGTCTCTCTCGCCTCTCCTCACTCACTCTCTCTCTCTCCATGATACCACCTTAGTGACAGTGATGAGTGTTTTTTTTTCAATTGTGTCACACCTTATAATCGTGATTGAATTGGAAAAACTACGTGACTACTGTGAATTAATTACGCCCCTGAATTATCCTGATTACGTATTAAACCTGGAGAGAAAATCACACCGACAACAAGATGACGTGAGTAGTAACCTTCGAGAGATTCATTTCCATAATGTTATACCGATTTTATTTCTTTCTTTTCGCTTCTTTTCTTTAGGAACATTTTTTTTTTTTTTTGATAAAGGTTTTTTCAAAAGAAGAAAGAAAAAGAGAAAAATTATCCTCCTCGAGGTGGAGGAGGGTGGTGGGGAAGGAGTAAAAAAAGGGGGGTTATTTAGGGAGGAATATATTTCAACTATTGGGTTTAGACTTCCAATATACCGACAGAGGCTGACTTCGATCCATATCGGATCGAAAATTCAGGTGGAGTCTCTTCGATTCCGAAAAAAAGCCTCTTTGAATCTCTTTAAAACAAGACCAGCAGCACCGGTTTCATGAACTTTGTTCGCTTTTCATTCAGGAACGTTTCTCTTTGGCTTTTTAGTACACTATATATGTACGTATATGTACAACGAAACATAAAGAGAAATGCGTTTGTATTTTCTTTATAATGTTTTTTAAACTCAACATATTTTTTCACATAACATACTGAAACTGTTATTTTACAGAAAAAAAGTAAATAAACGAGACGAACGTTATTAATTTGTTATTTTGTTGCAATTAGCATTATTTGCTACTATTATTTTGCTATTTTCTTATTGTCATTATTATTTGTTACTATTTTGTTATTATTTGTTACTATTTTGTTATTATTTGATATTTTGTTGTTATTTGTTACTATTTTGTTATTATTTAATATTTTGTTGTTATTTGTTACTATTTTGTTGTTATTTGATATTTTGTTGTTATTTGTTGCTATTTTGTTATTATTTGATATTTTGTTGTTATTTGTTGCTATTTTGTTGTTACTATTATTTTGTTATTATTTGATATTTTGTTGTTATTTGTTACTATTTTGTTGTTACTATTATTTTGTTATTATAAAAATTTGATTCAAATAAGAAATAACTGATTACTTGTCCTAAACTATCAAATAAATATTTACTTGTATCAAATAATTTTTATTTAAATCAAATAAATTGTATTTGAACCAATACTTTCAGTATTAAAAGCAAATAAAAATAATAGACATAAATAAAAATTATTTGATACAAATAAATATTTATTTGATACACGAATCATTTTTTATTTGAATTAAATAAATTTTTATTCAGAGTATTTTTTATTAACTCGTTTCTTATTGTTATACTCAGAAAAAAATTTTATTTGAAACAAGTATAATTTACTTGATCTGATAAAAAATATAGGTAAAATAAAAAAGAAAAATCAATTGAATTTAAAAATTTCATTCGGCACAAATAGAATTTTTATTTAAACCAAATAGAATTTATTTGAAAGAAATAAAATTTATTTAAAGCCAAATAAAATTCATTTGCACCAAAAAGAAATTACTTCGAACCAAATTAAAGTCATTGAAACGAAATAATAAAATTTATATGAACCCAATGAAATTCATTTGCACCAAAAAAATTGCTTTGAACCAAATAAAAGTGAATGTAACAAAATAAAATTTCTCTAAACCCAATAAAATTCATTTAAACCAAATAAAAGTCATTGTAACAAAATAAAATTTCTCTAAACCCAATAAAATTCATTTGAACCAAATAAAATATATTTGAACCAAATTAAATTTTCATTTAAACCAAATAAAAGTCATTGAAACTAAATAAAATTTATTTAAACCCAATAAAATTTATTTGAACCAAATAAAATGTATTTTTACCAAATAAAATTGATTTGAACCAAATAGAATTTATTTCAAACAAATACAATATATTTGAACCCAATAAAATTAATTTGCACCAAAAACATTGCTTTGAACCAAATAAAATCCATTGAAACAAAATAAAATTTCTTGAAACCCAATAAAATTCATTTGAACTAAATAAAATATTTTTGAACCAAATAAAATTCTTATTTAAACCAAATAGAATTTATTTGAATCAAATGAAATTTTTTTGAACCCAAAAAAATTAATTTGCATAAAAAAAATGCTTCGAACCAAATAAAAGTCATTGAAACCAAATAATAAAATTTATGTGAACCCAATGAAATTCATTTGAACCAAATAAAAGTCATTAAAATTAAATAAAATTTATTAAAACTCAATAAAATTTATTTGAACCAAATAAAATGTATTTTTACCAAATAAAATTGATTTGAACCAAATAGAATCTATTTCAAACAAATACAATACAAACAAACCCAATAAAATTAATTTGCACCGAAAAAATTGCTTTGAACCAAATAAAATCCATTGAAACAAAATAAAATTTCTTTAAACCCAATAAAATTCATTTCAACCAAATAAAATATATTTGAACCAAATAAAACTATTTTGATCCAAATAAATTTCATTTGAACCAAAAGAAATTCATTAGAAACAATAAAAAAATCTAGTAAGCTCTGAGATAAATTTTCACTAATTCTCGGTGCAATTATTACTATTCTTTATTTTTGTTATTTTCATTTTTTTCATTGTTATTATTTTGTTTCCATTTCCAAGAAAAATTCTCAATTCGTGATAAATTAAATTTGTACAACACTAGACACTTGAATTGATTGAAATTTCCATATATAGCTAAACATATGTAACAACACTATGTTAGTTAAAATATTTTGGAATTGAAAATTTACTGTAGATTCTTTATATATAAAGACAGTACATATATGTGTTTGTGTGTTTGTAAACGAAAGTTTATATCAAAATGCTGATAAAAGTGAAGAAACAAGGCAAATAAGCATTAAGCTTTTTATTAACCCTTTTGTTTTTTTATGAATTTACAAAATAAAATTTAACTCATTTTTCTGACTAGTTATTTTCTTTTTCATTTTGTATTTTAAATAAACCGTATTTTTTTAACCAAATAATTCTGATATTTACTTATTTAATTTTTAAAACTGAATTAGTAAAAATTTTGCAGCACTGATTCATGTTCTTAGTATAAAATATTACTAATTTTGTTCAGTAATTTTTTTCTAGTTTAGTATGGTTAATTTTTTTTTACTAAAATTTTGATAAAAATAACAAGTAAAAATTCTTGTTTAGCAATTTTTTGTTAAGTAGTTAATTTTTTTACTAAAATTTTGTTAAAAAATAACTAAAAACAAGTAAAAATTCTTGTTTAGCATTTTTTAGTTAAGTAGTTAATTTTTTTTACTAAAATTTCGGTGAAAAATAACTAAAAACAAGTAAAAATTCTTGTTTAGCATTTTTTAGTTAGGTAGTTAAATTTTTTATACTAAAGTTTTAGTAAAAAATGACTAAAAAGTAGTAAAAATTCTTATTAATATAAATTAGTGGCTTAATTTTTACTAATTCAGGTTTAGAGAGTTCCTCACATTTTTGTTTAGTGCAAACTTACTAAAAATTAGTAAATTTTACTAATTTAAATTAGTTGACTTTTCACTAATTCTCTCTGATTTAAAAAATACACGGTAAATTTTTAATTAAAAAGCGAAAATTCAGTGACTAATTTTAATTATATTAAGAATTTTTATTAATTCTTTAAACTCACTAATTTTTAATTAATAATTTTTATTAGTAAAAATTAATCATTTAATTAGTAAAATAATATTATAACACTATTTTATAGGATATACATATTAAATTATAAAAGTTAATAATTTATTTTTAATTTATTAAATTATTCGATATTTACAATAAATATTTATATCAAGCCAAAGAGAAACTTTAAAGCAAGAGAAAAAGAAAGCATGCAATGAAAATGTCTTATCGAATCAAAAATATTTTTTTCAAAAGCATAAATTGACTTGGAAACAAAAAAAAAAAAAGAAACAGATGCCATGCAGAATTACTTACACGTAGCATATGTTTTTTGAATCAATCATTTCCTCGTTTTTTTTAAAATACTAATGACACATTAATTTTTTTCGTTACAAAATTATAGAAAACAATAATAATTTTCCATAATTCGCAAAATTTCATAAAACCTGATAATCATTATTCCCAGAAAAAAAAATCATATTTCTTTCTAATTTTAACTATTTCAGTTAAAAACCGAAATTTTACAAATTGAGATTCTTTAATTAAAAATTCAATAAATTCTGCATAAAAAATTCAGTGAATTTTAAATTAAAGATTCAATAAAATTCTGAATTAATAATTCAATAAATTCTCTCATTTAAAATTAATTTTCCCTTACTATACTTACTATAGGTATGCTTTTATTTTATTTATTTTATTATTTATTGAATAATATTTATTTTACTCTACTTTCTCTTTAACTCCAAAAAAAAAATAATTTCCCCTAACACAATTTTTCCAAGGCACGTAAATTACAAAGCAAATTTTCAATATTATCAGTTCCAAAATTTCCTTTCATTATATTACCTACGTAGCAAGCAGGGACAATATTTTATGCTAAAGTTCATAAAGTTACTTGACAAAAAATATCGAGTTAGGTCATTTAAAAATTAAGTTAATATTCAAATTAGTTTATATATTAAAATTATGTTAATATAAATATTAAAGAAGTATAAAAATAAAGTTAACATAAATGTAAAGAAAATATAAAAACAAAGTTAATATGAATATTAAGTTAGTATAAAAATTAAGTTCCAAACGTTAAAATTATTTAACAAAAATAAAATTATGTGAAAATTATTATTTTCACTATTTATTAAATAATAATATTTATTTATTTACTATTATTTTTATTAATTTATTATTTTTCAATTATAATAATTGTAAATTACTATTTATATTTAGAAAATTATAGTTTATTACTTTGCTAATTTGTTAATTTGTTAATTAGTTAATAATTTATTAATTTGTGACTTTATCAATTTGTCAATAATTTATTAATATTATTAATTTTATAACAAGAATTACAAAAGGAAAACAAATATATAATTGAGATAAAGGAAAGAAAACGTGAATTCAGCAAAATAAGGACGAAAACTTGTTTCAAAAAGGGAAAATAAAAATTTTTTTTTTCTAAATAGACCTGTGGAAAAAGGAGTTTCGATCGGTCAGACCGGGAGATTCTTGTTTGTTTCTGTTGGAAACAGGGTTGCCAGACCTCCAGAATTTTCAACTGGACACATAAACCTTACACTTTCTGTATACTTTGACCAGCATCCCAAAATTCATTCACTTATTATATTTATTTTTTATTTATTTATTAAATAAAAAATGGTTTTCAAAAAATCAATAATTTTTCATCACTCACCGATTCTGCATATTTTCATTTGTTGTTAGGCTCATCGTTTATTCCTCACTTACTGAAACAAACAATCAATTTTCATTGTTAATTTCTTTGCACAATTATAATAAATTATGTTTGATTTTTTAATAGTTATTAAAATTTTTATTTTTATATAATTATATGTAAATATTTATCAATATTTATTTTTAATAACTATTGTTTTCTATTGTTAACTATTGTTTTTTTATTTTAATATTTGTTTTTTATTTCTATTTTATTTTTAATATTTGTTTTTTATTTTTATTTTATTTTTATTTTATTTTTATTTTATTTTTATTATTAGTGATAGATCGTCCAACATCCTTCCGGCAGGACGAAAAAGACTCAGGTGAGTCCCTCCGAAATCACTAAAGAAAACTAACATGGATTAAGATAAATAAAAAATGAAATATATCATTGGAAAGGTAACGAAACAAGCTTTCAGCGCATATAAATATCGAGCTTGTAAGTTCAAAACTAAGGGCTGGGTAGTTTGAAGAAGTTACACGTTCCAAAAATTCACATAATTTTTAGTCACAGAATGACGAAGCCCGGTCCTGCCGGCAGGACGCTTTTCGCTTTATTTAAGAGACTACCTAGCCCAGGTTTATAAATTTAAAGACTCGATATTTACATCATTTGAAAGCTTGTTTCATTACCTTTCCAACGATATATTTAGTTTAATATTTATCTGCTTCCATATTAATTTTATAAAGAAATTTCAAAGGGACTCGCGCCTGAGTATTACTCAGATATACTGAACAATACTAAAAATGAATTATTTTTTAATTGAACAATTAGGTTTCATTCTTTGAACGTTTCTGAAGAGAAAGAGACTTGTCCGGTCAAAAAATATTGATTTTTGGGGATTTTACAATAAATTTACGAAAAAATGTTTTTTTCACTGTTTAGAAACATAGCAAGTTTGAAGGCTTTTAAAAATAGTTTAAATTATTATTTTAAGAAGTAAAAAATATGGATTTTTTCGTCTTTTCGTCTACTTTAATCCCAAGGAGTGCCAGAAAAGAAAAGTTAAATTCCCTTTTTTTAAAAGCCTTTTTTTCGGAACGTCCTTCCGGCAGGACGGGCGCTTGGACGATTTATCATTAGTAGATATTATTGATAATAATCAATAATAATCAAAATAAAAAAAATATTAATAATATTTATTAGTTCATTTTAACATTTTTTTTAATATTTATTAGTATTGCACAGAAAAATAATTTTACCTAGAATAGTGATAATTAGTCTTAGGCAGTTTAAATAAAACAAAAAGGAAATAGAAAAATAACATAAAATAGAAGAAAATAGAAGAAAAGGAAAAAAATAGAAAAAAAACATAAAAAAGAAAAGAAAAAGGAAAAATTAAAAAAAACAGAATAAATAAGAGAAAAAGGAAAAAAAGAAAAGAAAGAAGTAAAAGAAGTAAAAGAAAACATAAAAAAGAAAAAAGAAAAAAAATAAATTAAAGAAATATAGAAAAAGGAAAAGTAAAAAATTGTCATTCCAATATAATTTGCTTATATCAAAAGGAATTATTTCAATTTAGACTCATCATAATATTTGTTTTCAATCATCGAAATATACACACATATTCACATATACATATATATATATAAGCGTGATTTAATAAGCGAATCCGGTTTTTAATTATGAAAATAAAGTGAACTTAAGTTCAAATATAAATTGAAGGAAAACTCTCATGAAATGAATAATTATTTGTGAGGAGCATGGAAACCTCGACAGAAAAATTCTTTTTGAATGGCGTATACATATATGTAAAAAGAAATTCATTCGAGTTGGAAAAACTACATTTGAAAAGGATTCAACTTCAGGTTTTACAAATGAAATTCTTTCCACTTCGTTCGAATTTCTCTTAAATTTAAATTGCCCTTTTATTTTCCTTTTTTTTTTTTCTTATCAAAAAAGGGTATTATTGATTTTACACTTTTGGAATACAAATTTATTTTTGTAAAAGAAATATATTTTTTATATACCTACGCTTTTTTTAATTTAGAAAAAAATTTCAGATTTCATACGCATTTCTTTAATTTGAAAAAAATGTATTTTGTCCGCTTTGTTGTATTTGGAAAAGAATTTATTTTACTCGACCTTTTTTTAAAATTTGGAAAAAAATATATTTTGAAAATTATTGCAAACTAATTTTCTAATGAAATCGTTTTTAACAAATTTGTAATAAAATTATTTTTTATAAAATTACCACAAAATAATTTTGTAATAAAATAATTTTCAGAATTATTTCAAAATAATTGCCCAATACAATTATTTTTAAAATGAATACAAAACAATTTAGTGATAAAATTAAAAACTAAAATTTAGAAAAAAATCCTCATTTATTTGAATCTTTAAAACTTAAAGAGACACTAAATAGAAAAAAAACTCGAAAAAAATAATTCTCCGTTTAAAATTCAACTTTTTTCGACTAATAATAATAATAATAATAATTTTTTTTTTCTTTTGCGAATATATATTTCAACTGGATGTGACTTTGGTATAGTAGTAGGCGGAAGTTGAGTAGCTCGAGTATCAATTCGTACGTGGATCAAGTATGGCTGTGCGGTCGAAACTATGCGAACCGAAGACACGAATAGAATCAAGCCACATTCGCTACTAGGTCGAAATAAGTCTTTTTCATACATGAGAAGCCAAAAAAAAAATCCTTTCCAAAAAATTGTTCAATTTCTGCAAAAAAAATATTCAAAAAAACGAAAAACCAACAAAAACTATTTTATTCTAAAACTGAACAACACTCACTTTTTGAGAACCACTGCTGTTTTCCTTTCAAAAACCAACACCCCTTGCAAATACATTTCCACATTATTGACATCAGAAATCTTTTCAAACACTTTTCTCCCGAGTATTAAATAAAACATTAATTTCGAATTTTCATTTGGAATTTCTTCTCGTTCATGAAACGTTGACCTACATTAAAGATCGATTAAATTCCTATAGAAAGTGTAAAATCTCATTATAAAATTGTCAAAAAAGAAAAGAGAGTAAATTTACATTTACCGGAAAAAAAATTTCGAAAAACTAAATATAAAAATTTATATTTTTAAACAAACCTAAAGTTCGTAATAATCAAACGTTCCTATAATGACGAAATTTTTACTTCTTTTATTATTATTTACAAAAAATTTTTTTTATAATTAGAAAATGGATTTTTAACGTTTAAACCAAATTTAAAAAAGTTTAAAAAATTTTTAAAGTTCAAAAAATGATCAAATTTTTTTTCTGTCTAAATATTTTCAAAAATTACTGTATAAAAAATAGAAGAATAATATGCATAAAAATAATTATTGATTATTAATGTGGTTAACATTTCTTTTTATATAAAAATAATATTTTATTTAAAATAAAAATTAAAAATAGTAATACAAAAATATTGGCGTTCACTTGAAAATTAAAAAATACAGGGACATTAAATTATATTTTTTAATAATTTAAAAAAAATTTGGAGCAGAAAAAAAATTTTTAAACTAGGAAAATATTAAAAAGAAACATTCTACTTCACTAATAAAACTTTCCAAGAAGAAAGAAAAAAATTTTCGAAAAGTCGAAAATAATTTTCAATACACGCAGAAAGTTAGACCTCAAGTTTTGAGAAACGAAATCAGCTAGTCATCTTTATTTCCAGATAAGATAAAACTTGCATGGTAACGAAGGACCTGGAAAATATTCGAACGAATCTCTCATGGTTTCTATCGATGATAAAAATACTCTCTTTCTCTCTCTCGAAAAAAGAAATGTTTTTCCACTGAAAAATTAAAATTTTCGAATTTATATTAACGCCTAAAATTTTTCTTTCAAATTAAAATTATTGTAATATTAGCAAATTATAGTTTGTCTACAATAATAAAATATAGAAAACAAAATAAATACGTTATTCAATTTTTTTCGTAGGTAATTAAAAAAACAGCTTTTTTTCGATAAAGAAAAAAGACTGGAGTTCGATTATATTCTGCAAAAAAGAATAAAATATATCTGGGAGTGAAAAAATTCTGTCTAGATTGAGAGTCACTGAAAACTCGAGCGTGCTCGATTACCAGACCTATGTACATGGCGTCTTATATATTGAACTGACAAGAAGCAAATGAAAATTCAAGTTGCCTTTTGGAAAAAAAGAGGTGATTTCGTAAAATTATTACAAATTTTCTATTTTTTATCTACAATTTTTTTTTTTTTTTGCTTTATTTTCCTGAACTTGACGATTTTATTTATTATGCCACAATAATTTCGTTTATATTATAGAAAAATAATTTTTATAGGTTAAATAAAACGAATTTTTTCAACTTTTATTTATAAACAAATTCGACAAATTTTACTATTTTATTTATTTTTTTTTTAATTTAATCAGATCAAGTTTAACCATGTTCAAAGTAAATTTTAACATTTAAAAATATTAGTAAAAAAATTAACTTGCAATTACAGTAAAAACTAAATTGGCTCGAATTTTTGACAATTTTTATTTTTTACTATTTTAGTAACACGTACAAAGTAAATTTTAGCAAAAAAAAAATTGTAGTAAATTTATAACTACGAAAGGGGTAAAATTTACTTCGAAAATTATAAAAATTGATTAAATTCCAGAAAATTTAGATTTTATTTTACTAATTAAAAGAACGAATAAAGAAACTATAATTTTATAGTAACTAAAAATTAAATTGTCTCGATTTTTTAATTTTTTACTATTTAGTATCACATTCAAGTAAATTTTAGTAAACAAAAATTACTAAACTGAACTTCAAAAGTAAATTAAAAAAAAAACAAAAAAAAACTTTACTTTAATCTAAATTTACTCGAAGTTTTGACAATTTTTACTATTTACTCTCTAAATTGAATTAGTAAAAATCTAAAAATGTTTACTAATTTGAATTAGTAACTGACTAAAAAGTCAGCTTTTGAATTAGTAAATTTTACTAATAAATAACTTAGTAGAAATTAACATTTATTTATTAGTAAAATTTACGTTCAAAGAAAAATTTAGCAGAACAATTAGTAAATTTGACTTCAAACGAAGTAAAATTTACTTCAAAAATACTAAATATTGACTGGAATATCAAGAAAAATTAGATAATTTTACTATATTTTTACGGTAAAAGCTAAAAAGTTTTGAATGTTTACTGTAATTTTTACATCTAAAGTAAATTTTAGCAGAAAACCAAAAGTTAAACTATTCTTAATTTCCCCTAAATTTGTACTATTTCCCGTAAATAAAGTTTACTAAAAATCTGAAATAAAAATCAGCAATAAATAGTAAAAATAGTAAAATAATTAAAATAGTAGGTAAAAATTGTGAAACAATAAAAATAGTAAAATATTGAAATATAAAAAAATAGTGAAAAATAGTGGAACAATAAATATAGTAAAAATAGCGTAGGAAAAAAAATAGTAAACTAGTAAAATAAGAAAATAGTTAAATAATAAAAAAGTAAATATTCTAAAGTTAAAAAAAATAGTAAAATACTAAAAATAGTAAAAATAGTAAAATAGTTTAACAATAAAAATAGCATAATAGTAAAACAACAAAAATAGTAAAAATAACATAATAGTAAAAACGGTAAAATAGTGAAATAATAAAAATAGTAAATATAGTAAAGTTTCTAAAAAATAGTAAAAATAGTAAAATAGTAGGTAAAAATTATAAAACAATATAAATAGTAAAATATTGAAATATGAAAAAATAGTGAAAATAGTGGAACAACAAATATAGTTAAAAATAGCGTAGGAGGAAAAATAGTAAACTAGTGTAAATAGTAAAATGGTGGAACAATAAAAATAGTAAAAATAGCATAATAGTGAAATTAAAAAAGTAGTGAAAATAGCATAAGAGGGAGAATAGTAAAATAATAAAAATAGTACCGAAAATAGTGAAATAATAAAAAAGTAAATATACTAAAGTTAAAAAAATAGTAAAATAATAAAAATCGTAAAAATAGTAGGTAAAAATAGTAAAATAGTAGGCAAAAATTGTAAAACAGTAGGCAAAAATTGTAAAACAATAAAAATAATAAAATATTGAAATATAAAAAATAGTGAAAATAGTGGAATAACAAAAAGAGTAAAAATAGCGTAGGAGGAAAAATAGTAAACTAGTGAAAATAGTAAAATAGTGGAACAATAAAAATAGTAAAAATAGCATAATAGTAAAATTACAAAAGTAGTGAAAATAGCATAGGAGGAAAAATTGTAAAATAATAAAAATAGTAAAAACAGTAAAATAGTAAAATAATATATATAGTAAACATAGTAATGTTAAAAGAATAGTAAAATAATAAAAATAGTAAAAATAGTAAAATAGTTTAACAATAAAAATCGCATAATAGTAAAAACAGTAAAATAGTGAAATAATAAAAATAGTAAATGTAGTAAAGTTGAAAAAATATTAAAATAATAAAATTAGTAAAAATAGTAAAATATTTTGACAATAAAAATAGAATAATAGTAAAATAACAAAAATAGTAAAAATATCATAATAATAAAAACAGTTAAATGGTTTAATAATAAAAATAGTAAATATAGTAAATTTAAAAAAATAGTAAAATAGTAAAAATAGTAAAAAATATATAGTAAAAAAATTATTTGAATAAAAAGGAATTTTTTCTTCTCCCTCTCCGATTTTTCTCTACATTATCTCGAAAACATATTCTTCTTCTCTTCTTGGAGGAAAATAAAAATTCTAAATTCCACCGAAAAGGATGAGAAAAATCACGTAAGACAAGTTTTAATGAATTCCGAATAATTCAACTAACTTGATTCACGTCCTCTTTGTATCACGCAGATGATAGTTTATAAAGTAATTGTAACTTTGGGATTATCTCAAAGTGGTCGGCAAGTCTCATCGCAAGTATCGAAGGAGCGAGTATAGGTACATAAGAGCCGCGCATGCATTCACCTTCATCCATGAATAGCAAATTCAGGAGAAAGTCTCTACTGCATTGAGAAAGCTTGGATTCTAAATTCGTCCTTGAAAATGTCGCCAATTATGTATTGAATACCATATCTTTTACAAACTTATTACTCTTATGCAATAAACAAGTTCCTTATTTTTCATTTTATTCAATTTTTCCTTTAAACAATAATAGTTGTAACAAATTTTCCATACTTTATCCGAAATAATTTCAAATTTTAACAAAAAAAATTCTTCGTTCATTTGAATTTTCGAATCATTAAAAATATTTTTCTAAATTTCAAATTTCAAATTACAAATTAGTTAAATTCATTTTAAATTTTCTTTTCCTTTAAATTCTTTTTTTTAAATTCTTTCTTTTTTTAAATTTTCTAAACTTTGAAAAAGGTGAAAAAAATTAATTTCCCGCAAAAGAAAAAATATTTTTCTAAATTACAAAACTGACAATTTTTACACTTTTTTCCCTTTTTCGGAAAAAGCAGGAAATTAGGGGAGAAAAAACATAATTTCACGTCTTTCAGGTAATTTTGTTAATTTGATGGAAAAAGGGAGAAAATGTGTGAAAAGAGGGGAAAAAAGGAAACTTTTTTCGAGTCCAAAAAGTGACTCGAAACAGAACACTAAAAAAATTGTTCCACTCAATTTAGAACAGAAGGAAAAAAAAATTGTCTTCAAAATGAAAAATTTGTTTAAAAAAAAGAGAAAAATAAATAATTTTGTTAATGAAAAAGAGGAGAGGAATTTTACGGTGAATCTACGACTTGACATAAAGTGGGTCACCAAGAAGACTTCTACACAGTCATTTTGCCAACGTGCCAGATTCTCTCTCTCTCTCTCTTTCTCTCTCTTTACTAGTAAAACGCAACGCGGAAGAAATTTTATCAAGAAAATTTTCGAAAAAATTTTTCTCTCCCAAAGTAAAATTTTACTAAAAAGAAAATAAAGTGTAAATTAAATTTTGAAATTGAATTAAATTTCTTAAATTGAAATTAAATTTTCACCTCTTTTTCTAAATACTAACTCTCCTTTAAGGCAGATAAAAAAAAAAACTTTTTCTCCCCAAAAATAAGTAAAATATATTTTTGGATAATTCCAGGGGAAAAATTACAGTAGGCGAAAAAGTAATTTCCAAGCCATTTTGGCATTTGGATTTTGTGCGAGTGGAAAGAAATGAACTTATTATTGGTTTTAGGGTGTAAAATATAAGTTGTATATATGACTCTCGATATCTTCTAAGAACTTCTCATAAAATACGCTTCAATGACCTCGCATTATTGTTATCGAATGACCTCCTCAGCTCGGCCTTTCATGTCCTAATTATACTGTCTTTCTGCCGTCATTAACGTACCTATTTTGCTTTCATATATTTCTTCGACTTTAATCCAACGCGCGAACACACCATAAGAAATTGCCAACAAACAAAAGCGAAAAGAAAAAAAAAATAATACAAAAATCGTATTTTTTAAATAAAAATAAAAATTCTAAGAATCACTTTTGGAAATGTTCTTCTAAAAAATTTCTAGTTCCTTTTCTCAACGTTCAAATATTGACAAAAAAATTCCCCTATTTAGTTCACAACTTCTGACTCATTAGAATTCACCGGTAAATCGTGTTTAAGGTGCGAAAGTTCGCAACTTTTTTCTTAAATAAAACGTTGTTGAAGTTCACAACGTTTAAATATTAATGAACGATTTGGAAAAAATATTTTTCCATTTAAATTTTTATATATTTTTGTATAAAAATATTTTTGCATAATTTTGTTTTCCAATAATTTAATTAGCAAAAGAAAAATTTGCAAAGAAAATATTTTACTATCAACAATTCTCACACACTTTTTTAAATAATATTAGCAATTTTAAAAATAGAAGGTAAAAATTTTTAATTCAAATTTTTTTTATAAAAATAATAACTTAAATCTTAAACAACTATCATAAAATAAATAAATTATTTAATGAATAATTTTACTAAATATTTCAAAATTAATTGAATTTTAAAAGAGTTGCGTTTACAATTTTCATAAATAAATGAACTTCAAACGATTTCAATTTGAAATTTTAGAAAATTTCAATCTTGAAATGATCCTAAAGTTTTGAATGTTCAAATGAACGAAATTGATTTATTTCTTCTTTAAATTCAATTTTTATTACAATAATTTTGAGTCACTATTAAAAAAATTAATTTTTAAAGTTTTTAAACGTAGAATCTAAGTTTTAAATTTTTATTCGAATCAGTAATTTATAAAAATATTTTTAATATAAAATATTTCGTTCATTTGAACGTTCAAAACTTGTGGATCATATCTTGAATAAATTTAGTTAGAAATTTTAATGAACTTAGATTTTTAAAAAAATTAAATAATTCAAAATCTACTAAAATTAGTTAAATTTTGTTAATGTATATTTAATTAATTATTAAAAATAATTAATTTATAGAAGAATTTTAGTTAAAAATACTAAAAAAAAAATTGAATTTTGAAGAAGTTACAAATTATTGCAGAAATTCAATTATTTTCAAAACTAATAAAATTCTTGTCACAAAAGTCAATTATGTTCAAAATTTACAAGAAAATCTCGACAAAATTCCAATTACTATCTTTATAAATAAAAAAATTCTTCAAAATTCAATTATTTACAAAACTTTTAATAAAAATTCTTGTCAAAATTTCAATTATTTTCAAAAATTTTCCTCATTTCAATGATTTTTAATATCTACTACTTTAATAAAATTACCCAAAAGAATTCAATTATTTAAACAAAATTTTAATAAAAGTTTCTCTGGTATTCAATCACTTACCAATTTTTTTATAAATTTTTTCGAACCATTTCAATTATTTTTAATTTTCTAATGAAGTTTTTCGAAAAAATTCAAATATATTCAAAGAATTGAAAAAAATAGTTCTGAGTAATTCAATTATTTCGAAAAATCGAAATAAAATTCTTTTAAAAATTCTATTACAATTTAAAAAAATGTTGACAAAGTTCTTTACAAGATTTAGTTAATAAAATTGCAATTTTAATAAAATTCTCCTGTTCAATTCAATTATTTTTAATACAATTCTTCTTAAGAATTCAATTATTTAAAAAAACTGGAATAAAGTTCTTCGCAAGAAATCAATTAGTTTCATAAATAATAAAATTTTTCTCGAGAATTCAATTATTTAAAAAAAATTTGATAAAACTGGATATAAATTTGAAAAGCTATAATAAAATCGATCACAGAATACAATTATTTTCGTAAAATATAACATTCTTCCTAGGACAACAATTATTATTGTCAAAAATGTTTGTAAAAATCTTCGAAACAATTCAATTATTTTCGTAAAAAACAAAATTCTTCGTAGCAAATCAATTATTTAAGTAAATTGTAATAAAATTCTTCTCAAAAATTCAATTCTTTTTAAAAATAAACATTTTCAAAGGAATTCAATTATTAAAAATTTTTTTTTTTTAATTCTTCGTCAGATTTCAATTATTTTCAATTTTTTAATAGAATTTCTCAATGGAATTTAATTATTTTCAAAAAGTTTTTAAAAATTCTGAGAAACTCAATTATTTTAAAAAATTTGAATAAAATTCTTCACAAGAAATTAATTATTTTCATAAGTAATAATACTTTTCTCCAGAATTCAATTATTTTCACAAATAAATTTTTCCATAGGAATTTAATTCTTTAAACAAATTTTTAATAAAATTTGTTGCAAAAATTCAATTATTTTCTCATCTTAAATTTATTGTAAGTTATTGAATTTCAAAAGGTTTGAATTTGAAAATCTTAATTCCTATATAGAAAAATAATAATGATTAAATATTTATTTAAAAAAGAAGTTATTTATGTTTTCGAATAATTTTACAATTAAAGAAATTCGTAAATAAATGTAATAGAACATTTTTTTGAGTATCTATAATAATTTTTGGAGTGAATTAGAATATTTTTCAAGGTCAGGGAAAAAGTGAAAATTTTGTCTGGAAATCAGGGAAAAGTCAGGGAAAAATAAAATTTAATTTTTGTGGCAACCCTGTATTTTCTATTTATTATGTACTATTTATAATTTATTATTTACTGTTTAAAATTTATTATCTGAAATTTACTATTTAAAATTTACTATTTATAATTTACTATTTACAATTTACTACTTACTTACTCATTTTTAATAGAAAAGTATTAATTTTTTAATGAAATATATTTATTTTTAATACAATTTTAATCAAATTCCTTGAAAAATGTAATTTTTCTTAAAAATTTGAATAAAATTCGTCCAAAAAATACAATTATTTAAAAATTTGTTAATAAAATTCTTTATAAGAATTAAATTTTAAGAAACATTTAATTATTCAATAAATAATTTACTATTAATTTTATTATTATTATTATTATTATTATTATTATTATTATTATTATTATTTTATTATTTAATTATTTAATTATTTAATTATTTTATTTAATTTACTATTAATTTACTTTTCTATTTAAATAATTGAATAAAATTTAAATAATTTTTTCATGTTTCGATTTTCTTCATGTTTTATAACAATTTTTTTAAAGTTAATTAATTTCAAAAAAATTTGAATTTGAATGTTTTGAAGAATTTTAATTCCTATGGAAAAATAATAATAATTAAATATTTAAAAAAGAAATTATTCTTTTCGAATAATTTTACAATTAAATATTTTTACATTAATTTAAACGAGCAAAAAAGAAAAATACAAAAATTTTTAAAATATTCTCAAAAAAAAAAATTTTTTTCTCGCACGAAAGTTAAAAATACATTTCAGTAAATATTTGGAAATTTCCAAAGTATATTTACACTTAATCATTCCAGAAAAGGAATCTGCGTTTTTATTCATTTTGGATATGAGAGAGAGAGAGAGAGCGATTGTCTAGAAGCGAAAGAATTGTGGCAAATGAAAGGATGAGAAGAAGAAAGATGAGATGAGAGCGCATAAATAAAAATGAAAAAGGAGAAAAAAGGAACACGATATAAAAAGTTTCAAAGCAAAAAGCTAAAAAGAGAAAAAAAACAAACAACAAGAGAAAAAGGGAAACGTGAGAACTATTACACTTCTTTACTCATGAGCAAGACTATATTGCTATATATGTTATAAACTACCATAAATATGGTTCATTTTCCTATATAAGCGATTTTAACACTGCATTGGAAGGAAACTGTTAAAAACCCTCTTTCTTCATTACTTATGCAACTAAAACTAACAAGTATCGAAATAATGTTAAATTCGCCCATTTTTTTTAATGTTTAAAGTTTTTTTTTTTAATTCCGAAATTTATTTATTTTTTCCTCAAATTAAAATTTTATTTTACAATAAATTTGCGTCACTATCAAAGAAAATAATTAATATGACATTTAAATTAAATTTTTTTTTCATTTTAGTGAATGTAAAAATGTAAAATAGTAAAAGTAAAAATAGTAATCAGTAGAAATAACAATAGTAGAAATAAAATAGTGAAAGTAAAAATAGTAAAAATAAAACAAAGTAAAAATAGTGAAAGTAAAAATAGTAAAATTACTAAATAGCAATTGTAAAATTGCAGAAGTAAAAATAGTAAAAGAAAAATAGCGAAACTTTACACATTTTACCGAATAGTTTCCGAAAAAAAAAAATTCGATAACGAATTAAACTACAAATTAAATTGTTAATTATCTTTTAAACATATCGTTAACAATATACAGATCTTTCCTTCATTTATAATGAAGAATAAAACCTAGAGAAAAGAAATACGAGTTCATTTTCTCTAACACAGTAAATGAATTTATTTCTTCATTTATTTCTACATCTCTCTCTCTCACTCACTCTCTATCAGGAAGAATCGTATCGTAGAAGAAAAGAAACGAACTTTTACCCCCGTAGTACCTTTAAAAGAGATAATCGATAAATAATTATAATCTCCTTTTTCAGAGAATGTAATTTGAATATCTTTTTAATTAAAAGTAAATTAATTAAATATTATTTCATTTGAAAATAGGATTATTGGTTTTGTATTATTATTTTTCTTTTTTTTTCTGACCTTGAATATTTTTGAAAGGCAATCATAGATCAAACAAGTGCTGGCAACATAATGTTCCACAATCTTCCCCTTAATGGCAAAAAATATTATTCGATATTCTCCTTACTATCCAGTTTCTAAAAATACGAAAAAGTTATCATTTCGCTGTAAAATATAATTTACAACTTTCAACTATATAGTGATAATCATGAAAAGATTTACAATTATTGGTATTTTGATTTATAGAAAATCAGATCGTGTATTAAATTCGAATATACAATAAATGTAACTTCCAATCGAATGTAAAAAATATTTTTACAGTTGTTTTCTAACTTTATCTTTTAATTATTTTATTTATTTTATTTATTTTTATCTAACTTTTAACTTTTATGTTTTAAGAAAAATTACAAATTTTAATGTTCCTTAAGTTCTGAAGGTACAAATAATGAACGAAATTTATCTATTTCCTCTTTTAAAATTTTATTGCGGATTAAAAATAATAATTAAAAATTCGTCAAGGATCAAAAATAATAATTAAAAATACGTCATGGATTAAAAATTTGATTTAAATATTTATAAAGTTTCAAAATGTTTTAATTACTTTTTCCATTTTTAATGAAGTCGATAATTTCCGAAAATATTTGTAGCGAAAAATATTTCCTTTATTTAAACGTTCATTATTACTATATAAAGTTTTGAACGTTTAAATGAAGGGGAATGTTTTTTTTGGTTAAATATTTTCAAGAATTCTTTCTTTTTGAGAAAAATATTTTAGTTATTATAACGAAGAATTCTTTTTTTCGGAAAAGAATTTTTTCCATTTCAGAAAGAATTATTTTTTACGGAAAAAAATTCTTCCTTTTGAGAAAGAATTCTTTTTTTTCGGAAAAGAATTTTTTCCTTTTGAAAAAAAATTCCTTTTTTTCCGAAAAAAATAATTCTTTCTCAAAAGGAAAAAATTGAATGAGAAAGCATTCTTTTTTTGCAAAAAAAAAATTTTTTCTTTTTAAGTAAGTAATCTTGTTTTAAGTCGAAACATTTTTAAGACGCGTCCTTATTGATTTTCTGCGAGAACTCGTTTCTCGATACTGCGTTTGACACAATATTTTTCTGTTGAATTTAAGGTTTCCATTGAAACAATTTATTTTTCGTAAGAAAATACAAGACCAAATTTTTAATATTAAGACCCAAATTGTCCTGAATTTCACTTTCTTTACAAAAAAAAGTTCTAAACATTTTCCTCCAATTTCACACAAAATTAAATTTTAAACTAATAATATTGAAATTAATAATTATTAAATATTAATCTGAATACTTAAAAATATATTAATAAGTAATAAAAATAAAATTAATTTCTACCTTAAATAAGTTTCATTTCTTCCTCAATAAAATTAATATTTAAATATTTTTCTCTATTTTAAGAACATTTATACTCCAACTTTAAAAATATTAGAAAAAATATGTCTTAATTTAAAATTTAATTTATTTTATTAATTTCATAATTGGGAATAACTAATTCAATTTCCTTTTTCCGAAAGTGGAACAAAACTGCAAAAAAACTTATCTGAGACTCAAAAGCCAAAAAACAAGGAATTATTAAAGAAACTGTTTCTTAATTTAAAAAATTATTTTATAAATTAAAAAAATAAGAAATTATTTTAAAAATAAAAAAATTCTTAAAATAAGAAATTATTTTAAAAATAAAAAAATTCTTAAAATAAGAAAGTATTTTAAAAATAAAAAAATTCTTAAAATAAGAACATTATTTTGTGAATTAAAACAATAATTTTGGAAATAAGAAAATTATGTTGGAAATTAAGAAGTAGATTTGGTTAATTTAAACAAAAAACCCCAAACAGAAAAAAACGGAGAGTTTTTCTAAGTTTTGAGAAAATATTTAAACAGAAAAAAATTCATTTATTTGAACGCTTAAAATCTTTGAAAAATTATAGTTTCACTAGAAAATATTGAAACAGAAAAAATCTTTTGAATCTCTTTTTTTTTGGTTTTAAAATTTAGAGAAATTTTGAAACTTTAAAAAATTTGTAACACGCACTCTGAATACTATTTTTATTTACCGGGTGGGTAAATATATATTTGTATATTATTTACAGTATTATGGGAATAATCGTTCGTTACCTTCTTGCGAAACACGATACGCTGAATCACGAGAAAATGGAAGTATGTACACATATATATACAAGGCAAAGACACGTTTCTGCGACAAGTTTTTTTTTTTCATTCGAAACTGGTGTCGATATGCATTAATAATTACCATCTTTATACATATATATAAATATACAGAGAGAATTCATTCCTTCATAATAAAATCATAAAGCAATTATTAATAAAAATTGTTTAGAAAAAAATATCTACTTATTAAATTTTTTTTCACCCACTATCAAATTTGTAATCAAATTGTTTCCTTCACAAACTAATGTCCCTTTCACCAAAAAGAAATTTCTACTTCAAAATTATTTCCCAAAAAAAAAAAATTACAAATTTCAATATAAAAAAAAATTTACCTGGAACAGCGATAATTTTCTCTAGACTAGCGAAAGCGAGCGAAAGCCACAAATAAAGCAAAAAAACTCGTTAATTTAGGGAAATTTTTACCTGTTCCAAACAAAGATTTTTTTTTCCAAGAAACGAAAATTAAATATTACGGCAACTTAAAAGAGATAAGGGGAAAATAAAATAAATTAAGACTAAACTAGAAAAATAACGGAAAAATGAAAAATAGTTGAAGATAAAATAGAATTTAACATTGTTTCTTGACTTTTTTTTTTGTTTTTTGTTTTTTCATTGACACCTGATAGTGTAAATTGAGTAGATATATATCTATAGTTGATGTATGTACGTTGATGCACTCGACAACAAAACGAGCTCCGGCGACGAATAGCACTTTCGATCCGCATAGCCGTTGCCATGTCCTTGTTCGCAATGTCCACAGCGAGAAAAGAAAATTTCATGGAAATTAACGTGTACGCAAAAAGAAAAAAAAATAATACACCGATTCTTAACCAAGCCTTGAAAAAGTAAAGATTTTAAATATAAAACGAATAAATTGAATTTTTCGATAAAAATCATAATTTTTACTGTTATTTTTGGTCATTTGCCACATTGCCAGTAAAAAAATAATTTATTTAAAAAGAAATCCACTAAACAAAATAGTAATATTTTTGTAAAATATACTATTTTTTTACTAAAATATTACTATTATTTCTTTTTAAATTTTTACCAATAGTATCATTGGAATTTTCAGCAATATAATATTAATTGAATTCTAACTAATTTTTAGTAATTTTTCATACTTAAAGTTGATTTTAAAAAATACATTTTATAAACAAAATAATATTTCAGTAAAATTTGATAATTTTTATAGCATAATATTACTATTCTGTTTACAATTTTTACTAATATTATTATTCGAATTTTTAACAATAAAGTATTAATTGAATTTTTGCTAACTTTTAGTTATTTTTCACTAAAAGTTTATTTCAAAAAATAGATTATAAAAAAACGTTTTTAAAACGTTTTTCTATTCGCAAAATAGATTTATCAAACAAAATAGTAATGTTTTAGTAAAAATCTTTTTAGTTTTAGTAAAATATTACGATTCCGTTGAGTGATATTTGAATTTAAAATTTAAATTAACTTTTAGTCATTTTTCATTAAAAGTCTATTTTAAAAAAATATATTTACCAAACAAAATAGTAAGATTTTAGTAAAATTGTTTCATTTTCAGCAAAATATTACTATTCAGCTTAGTATTACTAGAACTTTTACTAATATTATTATTTAAATTGTCATTAACAGTATAAATTAAATTTTTAATAATTTTTAGTCATTTTCCAGTTTCCACTAAAACTTTAGTTAAGAATATAAATCTACTAAAGAAGATGGTATAATATTTCAAAAAAAAGTTTATTTTAAAAAGTATCTTTACTAAACAAAATAGTAATATTTTAGTAAAAATTGATAACTTAGAAAAAAATTAATAGAATTTTAACTAAAAGTAGTATTTAAACTTACATTAACAGTACGAATTAAATTTTTACCAATTTTTAGTTTTTATCAATAAAAATTAATTTTTAGTCATTTTTCACTAAAACTTTAGTGAATGTTGTAGAAAAAAAAATATAAACCTACTGAAGAAAATGGTAATATTTCACTATAAGTTTATTTTAAAAAGTATCTTTACTAAACAAAATAGTAATATTTTAGTCAAAATTACTCATTTTTAGTAAAATATTAATAGAATTTTTACTGAGAGTAGTATTTAAACTTACATTAACAGTACGAATTGAATTTTTTAGTAATTTTTAGTTTTTATCACTAAAAATTCATCTTTAGTCATTTTCCACTAAAAATTTATTTAAAAATATAAACCTACCAAAGAAAATGGTAATATTTCACTATCAAGTTTATTTTAAAAAGTATCTTTACTAAACAAAATAGTTTAATTTTAGTAAAAATTACCAATTTTTAGTAAAATATTACTAGAATTTTTACCAAAAGAATTATTTAAATTTTCGTTAATAAGTACGAATTAAATTTTTAGTAATTCTTAGTTTTTGTCACTAAAAATTTATTTTTAGTCATTTTTCACTAAAACTTTATTTAAAAATATAAACCTACTAAAGAAAATGGTAATATTTCACTAAAAGTTTATTTTACAATGTATCTTTACTAAACAAAATAGTAATATTTTAGTAAGAAATTACTAATTTTTAGTAAAATATTAATAGAATTTTTACTAAAAGTAGTATTTAAATTTTTATTGACAGTAAATATTAAATTTTTACCCTATTTTAGTTTCTATCACTAAAAATTCACATTTTTAGTCATTTTCATTTTTCACCAAAACTTTATTTAAAAATAAAAACTTACTAAACAAATTGCTATAATATTTCACAATAAGTTTATTTTAAAAAGTATCTTTACTAAACAAAATAGTAATATTTCAGTAAAAATTACTAATTTTTGGTAAAACATTACTAGAATTTTTACTAAAAGTAATATTTAAATTTTCATTAACAGTACGAATTGAATTTTTACTAATTTTCAGTTTTTATCACTAAAAATTTATTTTCAGTCATTTTTCACTAAAACTTTATTTAAAAATAAAAACCTACTAAACAAATTGCTATAATATTTCACAATAAGTTTATTTTAAAAAGTATCTTTACTAAACAAAATAATATTTTAGTAAAAATTACCATTTTTTAGTAAAATATTACTAGAATTTTTACTAAAAGAATTATTTAAATTTTTAATAATAGTAAGAATTAGATATTTAGTAATTTTTACTTTTTATCACTAAAAGTTCACTTTTAGTATTTTTCACTAAACTTTTTTTTAAAAATAAAAACCTACTTTTTAAACCTAATCAAATTTTGAAAAATTAGATTTCAAGAATAAACACAATAACTTTAAGAAAACAACAATTTTCCAGGTTTTCGATCAAAATTCCCTGACATTTTTAGGTTGCGTAGCAACCCTGTTTAATTTAGAGAAAATAATAAAAAAATTATTGTTTAGTTATTATTTAGTTAATAATTATTTAATTCTGAAGCAAATTTAATTTCTGGAGCAATTTTAGAGCAAATAAATACACAGGAAAAAAAAAGTCTGACTCCGTTTACACCTTAAATTCAGCCCATGTATTTCACATAAGTCTGTCCTTGTTTAACGGGGCTGACTCCGTTTACATCTTAAATTCAGCCTCAAAAAGAGGCTGAAAGTAAAACTTTTTTTTTAGCGTGTATTTATTTCAAATAAAAAATTTTTTCAGAGAGTAAAGAATATATTTTGAAGTAAAAAAAAAAATAAAAAAAAAATTATTCAGTTTTGATAAATTAATTTTTTCGATTTTTGGAAGACGTATATAAAAGGTAAAAGAAAAACACTCTTTTACTTTTTTATAAAATAGACGACGTTTCGGTGGTCAGGTTCAGGTTTTTAAAAAAAATTTTTTCTATTAAAGTGACCTGATGATGGTGGCGAACCTGACCACCGAAACGTCGTCTATTTTATAAAAAAGTAAAAGAGTGTTTTTCTTTTACCTTTTATATACGTCTTCCAAAAATCGAAAAAATTAATTTATTAAATAACTGTGGAAGAATTTACTAAATATTTAATTATTCAGTTTTGGTGCATATTTATTTGAAATAATTAATATACTTGTTTCAAGTAAAACGTTTTTTGTGAATGAAAATAATATTCAGAGTGCGAAAGCAAAACTTTGGTAAAAAAAGTAAGAAATTCATTTAAATTCGGAGCAAAAATGATTGATGCTAATTATTATCTGATGTGTGAATTTTGAAGATATGTGCCAGAGGTTCGAAATTTCATATGCATGCGAGTAGGAAACCTAGCAAGTAAAATGAATAAGTGTGTTGTGCGCAGTGAAGCACTGTTTTCTCTCTCTCTCTCTCTCTCTCTCTCTCTCTCTCTCTCTCTCTGCTCTTGTATAGGGTCCCCTCCCTCCGTTCTGAATTACAGATGGGAATATTTTTCAAGTGCTTTTTAGCAGACTTCAATCTGCATCACATTTGAATTTGCATCTTCCTTGCGGATTTCTCGCAAACATTTATTAATTTAATCTTTTCTGTGTGTATATAAGTATCATTGACCAAGAATACAATTAATTTCCTTAAAAGCCTTTTTCTCCGACATGTATATTATATTATATATACCGATGTGTATACAAAAGATATTAGAACGATGAAGGACTTTTTAATCACGTTTTTAATTCATTATAGAAACCGTTAGACTAACACGCGGAAGTGAGATAAGAGGAAAAAAGAAAATAAATTACGAGTACATAGAAAAAAAAATGTTCTTTATTGATTTTTGGGGATAATTTTAATTTTTGCTTTCTTTTTTCGATTTTACCAAATTTTTGTTTATTGTAAAATTTATTTCTTAGTCCAATTTTATTATTTTTTTATTTTATTTCATATTACTCCCTAAATTTTAAGTAGTAAAAATATTTACTTGAATTATATATTTATTTATTATTTTTATTAATTTTTTTCGTTTTCTTTATTTTATTGAATTTATTTATTGATATTTTTTTGAAATATAAAATAAATTTTTTTATTGTAGTAGTTTTTTGAAAATATTTAAAGTTTTTTTCCTCTCAATCTAAATCTGAATAATTTTTGAAGAAGTTACAGTAACAAAGTTGGGAGCAAAAAAAAATGTATTCAAAACTAAAAAAAAAAGTTCAGTAATAGACTCTAAATAAACTAAACAATTTTTTCTCGATGTTAAATAAATGAATTTATTTTTTAAATTTATTTTGCTTAAATAAATGAATATTACTATTTTTACACAATTATACCCTTTTTTTCCTCTTTCATTTTTCTAAAGAGTAAATTATTTACACGTCAGGAGCTCGAAGAAATAAATAATTCATCTCGCGAAGAAAAAAAAAAAAGAAAAATGCGACAAAACAACACATTTTCATAATAAGAATTTCATAACTCACACAACAATTAGAGAATGTCGTAAATTATTATTATACTTTATGGTTTTTTCCAAGCCATAATCTTCCAACCAGAAGCCAAACCAAGGCTCTTGATACAATTTGCGTGAAACATAATATTTTTTTCCCTCCCATAATTCTCGACAAATTAATGAATTTTCTATATACAATATCTATAGACAATTAAGTTTTTATCTAAAATTTCATAAATAGAGAAAATTGGCAACAAGTATTAAAAATTCTAAAAAAAATATTTAAATTTTCTAAAAATGTTGAATTTATTTTATTTTCAATTTAGTTTAGTAATTTAATTTGTTTTTTGAATTTATAAATTATAATTTATAATTTATCTATTTATGAACGTTTTTTTTATTTTTCAAAACTTTAGGTTGGTTGGTTGGTTGGTTGGTGTTGGTTAGTGGCCTGTTGTCCCCTAGGGTCAAATAGTAAATTTTGAACGTTGATATTTTTGCCCCTACTTCTAATTTTATTAAAAAATAGTAATTTAGTACCTATATTAAAAAAAAAATCGTCAGCGAAATAAATATTAAACTATTTTTTATTATCAATAATTTTTCCTCTTAAAAATCGATTTAGTGAATAAAAAAGCAAAATGATTATTTTGCTTGAAAACGTATCTCCATTAGTAGCTACGAAAGAAAGCTCATTTTAAATACTTTGGCAAATGTTTGAATACGTCAATTTTTTTTTTAGTTTTAATTTTGTTATATAAGGTAACAGTTAATCACTGCCTCGTTAAAGTCGATCCATCGGTTGTCTACCTAACTTAATCCGTGGTCGTTAATTAATGGCTTTGCGAAAACGTTAAAGTCAATCTGCGGGCTTATTCACTTGTTGTCGCTTAATGTTTACAATTTGACAAAAAGGCGGAAAAAAAATTAAAGACTTTCACTTTCTAAGTAATAAAGGAAAAAATATCTTTCAAACTTTTATTAAGAAAACGCATGAAAGCACAAAATTATTATCCATATACTCTCTATGTGTAAAAGAAATTTTAACACTTTCAAAAAAATTATTTCTGAATAATATTAAATACCAATAATAATTTTTTTATTTTTATAATGAAAATTGTTAGAAATATTCTATTCAATAAAATTTTAAAGATGAATTTTCAGAAATTGAGTAGAATTTTATTTTATTTAGAAATATTTCACGTAGCGAGAAATATTTTATTTGAATCAAATATAATTTTTATTTATGTCCAGTAAATAAATGTAATCAGAGTTTTTCTAAGGATATCAAATTGAGACAAAAAACGTATCAAAATTGTTGCGATGCAACAATTTTAATACATTTTTTGTCTCAATTTGTTATCCTTAGAAAAACTGTAAATTTTTCCCACCGCCTTCTGTAACTTTTTTCTTTTTTTTTGTTTCATATAAAAAATTTTTTTGTGCCAAAAAATTCCACCGCCTTCTGTAACTATTTTCTTTTTTTTGTTTCATATAAAAAAATTTTTTGTGCCAAAAAATTCTTTTTAGGGGAAAACTAATTTTTTTGTTAACAAAAAAATTTATTTGTATCGAATAAATTTATTAATAAATTTATTTATTTTTATTTGGCTGAGAGAAAAATATACTTCACTCAGAGCGTATAGTAAATTTTTTATTTGTTTTAAATACAAATAAATTATTTTTTGATTTTTGTTTTTTTTAAACAAATAAAATATGTAATAAAAAAACAAATAAACTATATTTGGTTTAAATAAAATTTGTTTCTTTGTGTATTCTTGAATAAATGAATAATATACTGCAAAATTAAAAGAAATAGAAAATTTTACTTCGAAAGATAGTGATGTTTAGTTAGAAAATAGTTAAATTAAATAATAATAATTATATTATTATTAAAAAAATTAATAAAAATTATTATTATTATTATTATTATTATTATTATTATTATTATTATTATTGTAATTGTTGTTGTTAAAAAGTTTGACTAAAAGTTTAATTGTATTTTTTTATTCAATAATTATAATTATTATTGTTAATAGTAATTATTGTAACTATTAAAAAATTTTAAATATAAAAAATCACAAGTAAACTTTTAGTAAAACTTCAGTAGAAACTTGACCAATAAACAGTCATGAGATCAGTGTTTGTGTCGCTTCTCTCTCTCTCTCTCTCTGTGGGGTACCTCGAATGCTTCCCTAGAATAATTTCGTTCAGCTGTGGGGTCTCGTTTTCATGGGGAGGAGTTTCTATACCGTAAGTTTCTCTCCCTCGTGTTGAGGGAAAATTCACGCATGCGCACATTTATTTACATAGTAGCAACCATAGAGTTCCGGCTAATTAACAATTTATTTCGTCGACTTCGACTAGCCAAAAGAATATCTATTCATCAAGGGAGTTTTTACCTATAATTTCCAATTTCACTCAATTCAAACTATTCAAAGCCAAAGAATCTATCAAAATTATTTTTTTTTTTGGGAAATTTTATTTCTGTCCTTTTTAAAATTTTAACCACTTGCATTTCTTCTATTTATTTAAAACTAATTAATATTAAGAGAAAAAGCAAATTACTACAATTAAATTTTAAATTAAAATTTTTAATTTAATTTAAAATTAATTAATTAATTAACTAATTTTTAATTTTAATTTTAATTTTTATTTTTATTTTTATTTTTATTTTTATTTTTATTTTTATTTTAAATTAATTAATTATTTAATTAATTTTTAATTTTAAATCAAATTTTTTTCGTTTTTTTTTAAGAATTTTTATTTTAATTTATTTTATTTTTTTTATTTTTTTTAAATTTTTACTACTTGCATTTCTTCTATTTGTTTACAACTAATTAATACGTATTACGAGAAAAAGCTAATTGCTATAATCCGAATAAAGCAGAGAGTCAACTAAACTTTTCATTTATTTTTGATAAATTCTATTTGGTTTCAAATAAATTTTCCAAACTCAGAGTCAACTGAACTTTTTATTTACTTTTCATAAATTTTATTTTTGGTTCAAATAAATTTTCCAAACTCAGAGACAACGAAACTTTTTATTTATTTTTGATAAATTTTCTAAACTCAGAGCCAAATAAACTTTTTATTAGTTTCAAATAAATTTAATTTGACTCAAATAAATTTTCTAAATTCAGAGAAAACTAAACTTTTTATTTGTTTCAAATAAATTTAATTTGGAATATAATAAAATTGATTTTCTAAATAGTAAAAATGTACTTTACTACGAAAATAGAGGTGTTTAAATATAATAAATGAATGAAATAGTAAAATTTACTATAGAAATTGTAAATTTACTTTCCTAGTAGTAAAAAAATGTACTTTACCCTGTAAATAGTAAAATTTACTCTGAAAATAGTAAATTTACTTTCTAAGTAGTAAAAATGTACTTTACCCTGTAAATAGTAAAATTTATTTTGTAAGTAGTAAAAAATTACTTAGTAAATAGTAAAAATTTACTACGAAAATAGTAAAATTTATTTTGTAAGTAGTAAAAAATTATTTAGTAAATAGTACAAATTTACTACAAAAATAGTAAAATTTACTTTGCAGTTAGTAAAAATTTATTTTGAAAATAGTCAAATTTACTCTGGAAATAGTAAATATACTTTCTAAAAGTAGTAAAAATGTAATTTACCCTGTAAATAGTAAAATTTACTTTGTAAGTAGTGAAAAACTAGTAAATAGTAAAAAGTAAATAGTAAATAGTAAAAAGTAAATAGTAAATAGTAAAAAGTAAATAGTAAATAGTAAAAAGTAAATAGTAAATAGTAAAAAGTAAATACTAAATAGTAAAAAGTAAATAGTAAATAGTAAAAAGTAAATAGTAAAAAATTACTTTGTAGTTAGTAAAAATGTGGAAATAGTAAAATTTACTTTCTGAATAAAAAAACAAGAACTTTGAAAATAGTAAAATTTTCTTTGTAAATAGTAAAAATTGACTTTAAACATAGTGAATACTTAAAAATAGTGAACAATTTACTTCAGAAATATAATAAAATTTACACTCATCCGGAAATAGATTTTATAATAACAAAACCATGGAAGACTTAAAGTTTAGACCTAAAAAATTTGTAAATATAAAAGACTAATTTTTTTCCAGTGATAAAATTTTATAATACTGAAAATGAAACTAAAAAGTACAAACTCATCACTATAGGTATAAGTCATGTATACACGCAGTCACCTTAAACATAATCGGAAATAATAAATCTAAAGTAACTATTATCGTGCAACCAAGTGTTACAAATTTAAAATTAACTTTGGCCTGAAATGAATAATAATAATCAGTCGCATCTGTACCACAGAATAAGTAAATGAACCTCTCACTCGTTATCGCCGGGGAGAAAAAGATAAGCACCTTTCCTATTATATACCTATAAGGGCTTCTTTTCTCTTCAGCATTTCAAATTTCAAGAAAAAGATGACGTTAATTTATGTAAAATTATTCTCGTATTTACTTTCTTTAGCCAATATTTCTTCATTCCATCTTTTACATTCATAAACATTTTGTATATTTTTCAAAATTTTTTATTTTTATACGGTAAATATCTAAACAACAATAATTTTCAATTCCTTCTCATATATAGTATTCCGGATATATTCAACTTCACAGTTTTTCTAAGGATATTAAATTGAGGGAAAAAATGTATCAAAATTGTTTAGAATATTGACGCAATTCTGTGGAAATTTTTACTACACTCTATAATTAAATTTTACTATTTTCTGAGTTTTCATTTTTACGTAAATATTTCGGAAAGATTTACTCTGTAAACAGTTAGAATTACAACGAAAATAGTAAGTTGAAAGCATATAGTTAAACTTACTTTGGAAATAATAAAACTTACTTTTTTTAAGTAAATTTTACTATACTTAAAGTATTTACTATTTTCATAGTGAAATTTACTTTAAAAATAGTAAAATTTTCTACGAAAGTAGTAAATATTACAAGTATAGTAAAATTTACTTCGAAAACAGTAGAATTTTTTACGAAAGTATAGTAAATACTATAAATATAGTAAAATTTACTTGCAAAGTAGTAAATACTACAAGTATAGTAAAATTCACTCAATAATTTCAACAATCGAAGTTATTGTTAATGCGAAAGCAATACTATATTGGAATTATAGTAATTTTCACTAAAAATTCTCAGTAAAATGACTATAATCAAAACTGTCTAAAATTTTAAGAAATTCATACGTAAATTTTTACTATTTTCGAATTAAACTAGGCTATTTTAAAATTTTTCAGTTAAGTAAAAATTCTAGTGAAATTTACTATACGAAAATAGTAAAATTTACTATCTCGTCAAATGTAAAAAATTACTTTGAAAACAGTAAAATTTATTATGAATATTGTAAAAAATATGCTACAAATCTAGTAAAAATTACTTTAAAAATCAAAATTTTCTAGAATTTCAACGAATTTTGGTGAAAATTTTAACTATTTCCAAATTTTTTTATTTTTTCTATTCAAATTTACTAGAGAAAATAGTAAAAATTAATCTATAAATAATCAAAATTTACTTTGAAAATGGTAAACTTTGTAAATAGTAAAATATACTTCAGGAATATTCAAAATTATAATCATAATTTTTGTATAAAATTTTACTTTAGAAATAATGAAAATACTTCAAAAACAGTAAAAAATTTACTTTTAAATTGAAAAACTTTGAAAATAGTAAAATATATTTTAAAAATATTCAAAAATTTACTTTAAAAATCAAAATTTTCTCCAATTTTAACCAATTTCGGTGAAAATTTTAACTATTTCCAAATTTTTTTTTTCTAGTAAAATTTACTAGAAAAAATAGTAAAAATTAATTTATAAATAATCAAAATTTACTTTGAAAATAGTAAAATACACTTTAGCAATATTCAAAATTATAATAATAATTTTTTTACAAAATTTTACTTTAGAAATAGTGAAAATGATTCAAAAATAAGTAAAAAAAAAATTTACTTTTAAAATGAAAAACTTTGAAAATAGTAAAATATATACTTTAAAAATAGTCAAAAATTTACTTTAGAAATAGTAAATTATCGGTAAACTTAAAATTTACCAAATTCAAAAAAATAATCCTTGTAATATCTTTCGCGGCTTAAAATTAAACACTTTGGAAAAAACATTTTACATTTAAAATTCTAAACTTTCAAATAAACGAAAATTTCAATTCCTGTTCAAAAATTTTTAAAAAGTTTCTTTTACCTTACTTTTTATTTTACCATATCGAATTGAAAAACTAACGTAAACTCGATATTTACACAGTTTTTCTGATGATATTAAATTGAGACAAAAAAAGTATCAAAATGTTGCTTCGCAACATTTACTAAGTAGTTTTTCACTACTTACAAAGTAAATTTTACTATTTACAGGGTAAATTACATTTTTACTACTTTTAGAAAGTATATTTACTATTTCCAGAGTAAATTTGACTATTTTCAAAATAAATTTTTACTAACTGCATAGTAAATTTTACTATTTTTGTAGTAAATTTGTACTATTTACTAAATAATGTTTTACTACTTACAAAGTCAATTTTACTATTGTAATCCTTAGCTAAGAATAAAATATTTATACAAAATTTTATTCGAACAAAATAATTTCCAAAAAAAAACATTTTCTAAAAATTAAAAATAGTAACAAAAATATCCAAAATTCAAATATACGTGAAATGTTACAAAAGTTTGAAATGTCGAAAAATTGTGAATGTGTCAAAAATCATTTTTACTTCTTACAAAAACAAAAGGAAATTTAAAAGATATATATAATGTAATAGTATAGAGAAATAAGAACTTGGCACCGTTTCATTAGTGACTTCCAGCTAATTAAGAAATTACGTGAATAAATGTATGTATACATATACTTATAGCTATATGTTGGTAATTTCTCAATGAACATTAGTTTCTAAATGAATTGGGAGCCTATTTAATACAATGAATATATAACGGGTTGGATAAACGAGAATCTTTCGCGTTTGTATCCACCGGGGTGTATTTATCGACGTGGTTGAACCGAAAGTACAATAACCTCAATTGAAGCCGATGCGTCGAGGCGGTCTGCTGAACCCAAAACCAATTATTTCCAGGCCGAACTACATATATAGTATATATACATATATATACTCTCAAATTTCCCATGAAACCAAAATCAAGTTATTTGTATAAATTCTAAATACTCAATTTCTACTATTAGAATTATGAAACTCATTCAATTATTACTCTCTGAATCGGAATATAGTGTTGAGCTTCCTACTAATTAATGAGTAAGGATTCAATTAACCAATCAAATAGTAGGAATTTTATACTAATTTTCAGTAGAAACTACTCGTTTTTACTAGAAACTACTCATTTTATACTTTATAGTAGGAAACTACTAATTTCATAGGCAAACATTGCTAATCGTTAAAAATTAGGAAATACCTACTAATTTTATAGTAGAAAACTACAAAGTTAGTAGTTAAAAATACTGCTAAAAAACTGCTAATCGTTAAAAATTAGGAAATAACTACTAATTTTATAGTAGAAAACTACAAAGTTAGTAGTTAAAAATACTGCTAAAAAACTGCTAATCGTTAAAAATTAGGAAATAACTACTAATTTTATAGTAGAAAACTACAAAGTTAGTAGTAAAAAAAACTGAAAAACAGCTGATCGTTAAAAATTAGGAAATAACTACTAATTTTATAGTAAAAAACTAGAAAGTTAGTAGTAAAAAAACTGCTAACCGTTAAAAATTAGGAAATAACTTCTAATTTTATAGTAGAAAACTACAAAGTTAGTAGTAAGAAAAACTGTTAAAAAACAGCTAATCGTTAAAAATTAGGAAATAACTACTAATTTTATAGTAAAAAACTACAAAATTAGTAGTAAAAAAAAACTGCTAATCGTTAAAAATTAGGAAATAACTACTAATTTTATAGTAGAAAACTACAAAGTCAGTAGTAAAAAAAACTAATAATTTTATAGTAGAAAACTACTAATTTGATCTCGAATTTTATAATAAAGAACTACTAATTTCATTGTAAAAATTTGCAAGCTACTAAAAATTATGAGAAAAGTACTAATTTTACAGCAGAAAACTACTAATTTTATAGTAAAAAAAACCTGCTAACTTTATAGTAGAAAACTACTAATTTTATACCTATAGTAGAAAATTGATGGCTACTAAAAAGTATGACAGAAATACTAATTTTACGTTAGAAAACTACAAATCTTATAGCAGAGAACTACAAATTTTATAGTAAAGAACTACTAATTTTATAGTGGAGAACTGCTAATTTTATAGTAGAAAACTACTAATTTAGCAGATAGTTACTAATTTTATAGTAAAAATACTACTAAATTAGCAGATAACTACTAATTTTATAGTAGAGATCCACTATTTTTATTATAGTTTTAATAGAACTACTATTTATAAAGTAAAAAACAACTAATTTTTTAAGTTTTCATTTTTAATAAAAAATTTAGGAAAAAATGAAAATTTTAGGAAATTTTGGAAAACTTTCGAAAATAGTGAAATTTCCTTGGAAAATAGTAAAAATCATTAGAAATGTTGAAAAAAATTACTACAAATATAGTCAAAATTTACTTTAAAAATAATAATATTGACTGAACTGGAGATAGTAAATGCTGACAATTTCTTATGCCAAAATTCACTGAATAATTAATATTTAGAAATAATAAAATTTGTTTATTCGTAAATAGTAAAATTCACTTATCTGGAAATAGTAAAATTCACTTTTTTCAGAATTATTACTCTTCAATTATGAATTAGTAGTTTTTTACTAATTAAAGCGTACGAATTCGTTTGACAATTAAAAATAGTAAACGTTTTACTAATTTTTTAGTAAAATATATTTATATTGATTGAAGTTTACAAAATTTCATTTAAATATATTTTATTGAAAAATTAATACTTCTTTACTATAAATGAGTAAGTAAGTAGTAAATTGTAAATAGTAATTTTTAAATAGTAAATAGTTAATTATAAATAGTAAATTTTAAATAGTAAATTTCAAATAATAAATTTTAAACAATAAATAATAAATTGTAAATAGTAGTACCTACATAAAAAACAGAAAATACAGGGTTGCCACAAAAATTAAATTTTATTTTTCCCTGACTTTTCCCTGATTTCCAAACAAAATTTTCACTTTTCTCCTGACCATGAAAAATATTCTAGATCACGCCAAAACTTATTATAGATACTCAAAAAAATGTTCTATTACATTTATTTACGAATTTCTTTAATTGTAAAATTATTCGAAATACTAATACCTTCTTTTTTAAGTAAATATTTAATCATTATTATTTTTCTATAGAAATTAAGATTTTCAAATTCAAACCTTTTGAAATTCAATAACTTATAATAAATTTAAAATGAGAAAATAATTGAATTCATGCAGCAAATTTTATTAAAAATTCTTTTAAAGAATTAAATTCCATTAAAAAAATTTATTTATGAAAATAATTGAATTCTGGAGAAAAGTATTATTACTTATAAAAATAATTAATTTTCTGTGAAGAATTTTATTCAAATTTTTTAAAATAATTGAATTTCTCAGAATTTTTAAAAACTTTTTGAAAATAATTAAATTTTATCGAGAAATTTTATTAAAAAATTGAAAATAATTGAAATCTGACAAAAAAAAATTTCTTTTTAATAATTGAATTCTTTTGAAAATGTTTATTTTTGAAAAGAATTGAATTTTTGGGAAGAATTTTATTAAAATTTCTTAAATAATTGATTTGCTACAAAGAATTTTAATTTTTACGATAATAATTGAATTATTTCGAAGATTTTTCCAACATTTTTGACAATAATTGTATTCCTAAGAAAAATGTTATATTTTACAAAAATAATTGTATTCTATGATCAATTTTTATAATTTTTCAAAATTATTTAAAACATTTTATAAAATTTTTTTTAAATAATCGAATTTTCGAGAAAAATTTTATTATTTATGGAAATAATTGTTTTCTTGCGAAGAACTTTATTCAAATTTTTTTAAATAATTGAATTCTTAAGAAGAATTGTATTAAAAATAATTTAATTGTATAGGAAAATTTTACTGAAATTGCAATTTTTTGAACTAAATCTTGTAAAGAATTTTGTCAACATTTTTTTAAATAATAGAATTTTTAAAAGAATTATATTTCAATTTTTCGAAATAATTGAATTTCTCAGAACTATTTTTTTCAATTCTCCGAATATATTTGAATTTTTTCGAGAAACTTCATTAGGAAATTAAAAATAATTGAATTGGTTCGAAGAAATTTATAAAAAATTGGTAAGTAATTGAATACCAATAAAACTTTTATTAAAATTTTGTTTAAATAATTGAATTCTTTTGGAAAATTTTATTAAAATAGATATTAAAAATAATTGAAATGAGGAAAATTGTTGAAAATCATTGAAATTTTGCCAAGAATTTTATTGAATTTTTTGAAAATAATTGAATTTCGTATAGAAAAATTCCAAAAACCAAAAAGATCATGGAACATTGACATTAAATTTTACTATTTTCATCCATCAGCTAATTTTACGATCTAATTAACGGAAAATCTAATTTTAATACACACAAACTATTAATAACGAATTTTGCAAATTTTATTTTAACAGGTTTTTAATAACACTCATTATTAAATTTAAATTACTCTAAGCAATAAGTGTTGAGCAATAGTAAGTTATACAGTAGTTCAAAAAAAGAAACTGTTAGATAATTCTTTTTCTACTGTAAATTCCATTCAAGTCGTTTTTTAATTTTTTTTTTCTTTTTCAATGACAGACGAGAGCTTTTGTTGAAAAATATTCAACTCGACATACATGATCATAAGAATGACATTATATCGTGCAAAGCGAATTGCATAACGTTATACGATTATTTTCAGCAATTCAGATACAAATAGAATTCATCCTTACGACTTTCTTTTATTTTTAAATTTTTTTCATATCGTTTATTATTGTTTATTATTATTATTACTAATATATATTTATTTTTTGTTTTTTAATTTAGTGAAAATTCGCAAACTATACTCTAAATTTTAATTAATAAAAATGTTTACTAATCTGAATAAAAGACTGAATTTTTGTTTTTAAATTAGTAAATTTTACTGATAAATCAGAAGAAATTTATTATTAAAAAAATTTACTAATTCAAAAGCAAAAAAACAGTCACTTATTCAAATTAGTTAAATATTTCTTTTTTAGTAAACATATTTTTTTTTAGTTTACAAAAAAATTCAAATAACAAATTCCTGCTACAACTGATTTTAATTTTTTATCAAATTAATAAATTAGTTTTTGCCCCGAATTTCGTTAAACTTTTTAATAATAATTATCGATTATTTTTCCAAATTTTGTCGATTATACTTTTTTGAAAAAAAAAATATTGCGCTTGTATATAGTGTATAGAAAACAGTCAACAAGAAAAACAAAGATGCGTGTTGTTTGATTGATCACTTAAAAGTAATCAAGAAGCGTTGAAGATAAAGAGGGTGATTACCATCAAGACTCGTCTGATTGAATTGATACCGATAATTTCATTAAAATTTGTACCACACACAACGAATATATTTAAATAATTTTTGGATCTTTTATTCAGATTATTAATATTATAATAATATTGTGTATTGAATGTATTATTAAATCGTAATACCGTGACACGTAGTGACAACATTATTATCCGTTGTTCATTATAAACAAACACAAAATATAATAAATTCTCTTAAAAATGTCAATACATTTTTAATTAAATTCTAAATATAAATTTAACATAATTTCTATTTTAACATAATTTTATTATTATTAATAATTAATATAAATAATATTAATTTTTATTTTTTTTATTTTTTAATTATAAATAAAATAAATTTTTCATTCTGATTCTGATATAAATTCTAATTAAAATCTATTTCTAAATCCTAATCATTGTATACTTAGAATTTTTTTTAAATTCTGATTCTAAATCATAGACAGGGAAAGGTAAATATTAAAATTTCAATGGTGAAATTTGAATTTATTAAATAGTGAATTTGAAAAAATGGAACAAAATTGAAAAAATGATTAAAAACAGTGTATAATTATTAAAGGAGGTATTATAATTCCAATAATAAAAATTAATGTCCAGATATTAAAGAGTAATGTCATAGATATTAAAAACTAATGTCCTGACACTTGAAGTTTAATATCTGGATATTAAATTCTAATATTCAACATCTGGATTAACGCTGAATGTCTACTTCTCTCCTTAGAATTCTAATTCTAGTTCCTAATGTAATCCAATATTTTTAAACATAATTTCTTCATATTATATTTTTAAAAATTCTATTCTCAAGTAAACCTAAAAATCCGAATATCCTAAATTTCCAATTGAAATTAAAATTTTCTAACCTCCTAAATTTCTAAATTTCTCATCCTAATTATGGTTCTAATTATAGTGTCCTTTATTTCTAGATTTTCCATCAATTCGATACATAATTACAACATTTCAACTACAAAATATTGTGATTCTCTTTGAAAATCTAACCCTTCTTTTCAAATTAGTAAATTTTACTAATAAATTAGTAAAAATTAGTATTTTTTTATTTTTATTTTTACTATATTAAAAATTACTATTTATTGGTAAAATTTACTAATTCAAAAGCAAAAATCAGTAACTAATTCAAATTAGTGACTATGAATAAACATTTTTAGTAATTCAAATTTAAAGAGTAATTTTGTAAAGTTTAGTTTAATAAATTATAATTTAGTAAATTTTTTCTGATTTCAATAAAATTTTTACCAATTTATTATAATAATTAGTTCATTTTGACTAATTTATTATAATAAATAGTAATTTTTACTAACTTAAATTAGTAGACATTTTTACTAATTCAAAATTTAAAGAGTAACTAAAACTATAAAGTTATAATTCTTACACGGAGAAAAATATAAAATAACTTTTACTATACTTTTATAGTAAAAAATTTTCGGTAAAGCATTTCTGGTAATTTTTACTACTTTTGGAGTAAATTTTCCTACGTTCGAAGTAAATTTTACTAATTTTTACAAATATGTACTTCGAACATAGCAAAATTTACTTCAAAAGTAGTAAAAATTACCAGAAATGCTTTACCGGAAATTTTTTACTATAAAAGTATTAAAAGTTACTTTATATTTTTCTCTGTGTATAGTAAAATTTTACCGTTTATCATTTAGTAGTAGTTTAAAATTATTGTTTACTGAAGTTTAAAAATTTTTTAAAATTCTCGTCAAAATTTCAATTATCTTTAGAAATAATTAAATTCTTCTCCGAAAATTAATTGCTTTCAAAAATTTTAATAAAATTCTTGGCAAAATTTTAATTATTTTCAAAAATTTTCCTGAATTCAATGATTTTTAATAGGCATCTACTATTCTAATAAAATTTTCCGCAAAAGAATTCAATTTAAAAAAAAAATTAAATAAAATTCTACACAAACCTTTCATTATTTTCAAAACATAACAAAAATTTCACAGGAATTTCATTATTTACAATTTTTTTTTATAAATTTCTTCGCAATCATTCAATTATTTTCATAAATAATACAATTTTTACAGGGATTCAATTATTTCCGTAAATAATAAAAAAAAATTTCATTATTCTTAAAAATTTTATCAAAATTCGTCAAAAGAATTCAATTATTTAAAAATTTATTAATAAAATTCTTTATGAGAATTCAATTTTAAGAAACATGCAATTATTCTTCAATAAATTATTTTCTTTGTATTTAAATAATTGAATTCTAGTAGAATTTTCTCATAAAAATTGATTTAAAAATAGATTTCAGTTAAAATTTTCGATTATAATCGAATATTAAAAGCATTTGAGCGAAATATCAAAAAAATTCTTGTTCTAATTTCAATTATTTTCAAAAATAAAATGCATTTTTCTAATTTCAATGATTTTCAATATCTACTATTTTAATAAAATTTCCCAAATAGAATTCAATTATTTAAAAAACTTTTTAATAAAATTGTATGCGAACATTTAATTATTTTTATAAATAATAAAAATTTCACAGGAATTCAATTATTTTCGTAAATAATAAATTTTTTCTAAGGAATTTAATTATTCTTTTCATAAAAAATAATTTAAAATTCTAGAAAATAATAATTGAATTGAAATAATGAAAATAATTTTGAAGAAGTATTCTTATAATATAAAATAATGATTTTATCTCTCGGTCGTCTTTAATTATTAGAAAACATGAAGAAATCGATCACTTCATTTATCGATTTCTTCATGTTTTATAGTTATGAAAAATTTAATGTAAATTTTTTGTAAATGGTCCGTAATTTTTCATTTTTGGTCCGTAAAGTCCGTATTTTTAAATACTTTCACTGGTTCGAGCCCTGAAATTTTTTACTAAAATTAAAAGTATTATTTTACTATTTACTTTTTTATTTAGTATTTTTAAATTATTCTTTCCTTCAAGTGTTAATTAAAAATTACTATAAGAATAATTACTATAGAAATTTTTTACTAAATCACAAGTTCACAAAGAATCCAACAAACAATCGAAACAAAAATTAATTTAATTTCATAATTTTGTTTTTTAATTGTAAAAAAATTTTAAATTCGTTTTGTTTTAAAAATCTTTTACTGTAACTTTTACTATTTCATTTAGTAGTTTTCAATTATATTTTACTAAAGTTTAAAAAACGTTAAAAATAATTTTCAATTACTAAGTTTTGATTAAAATATTGAATGACTAATTTTGAATTACTTAATTACCTAGTAGTTTTAAATTATTCTCTTCTTCAACTTTTAGTGAAAAATTACTAAGTTTATAAACCAATTTTTACCAATTCTAATTAGTAGCCTTTTTTATACTAGTACTTTTTTCATTAATTTTTTCATTAATTTTTTCATTACTTTTTTTCAAAAGTATATTCAATCAAATTCCAAAAAACAAGAGCAGAAAAAAACAAAAATTTTACAAATCAAATCCCGTGAAACTTTATATTTAAACAAGATTCTATCTTCTGATCTAACTGACTTTAATTCAGATTCTAAACAGCTTGTATAAAACGGTAAATAGTTACAAACTCGGTACAAATTTACATCGAGAAACTACTTTTCCAAAAGAAGAAAAAAAAATAATTAGGTACAAGAAATAAAAATAGAGATTTAAAAATGAATTACACAAAATAGACAGAAAAAGAGCCCGAGAGATAGAGAGATAGATGGAGAGAGAGGGAAATAGTTTTTAATGCACCTTTTGTGTTTATTAGTAGTGACTGTAATAAATCTCTTAAAAAGTTCCGACCCTCGCAACTTTTGAAACACCCCGTATAACCTACACTATTACACACTGTATTCGAGTAACAGTACTGTGCTTGGAAGCACATTACGAGAGGCGATTCACACACCCAACGAAGCAAACCGTCACGAGAGACCGTATTCTAGACCCACCAGCAACAGCAGCAGCAGCAGCAGCAGAGCTCAGTCCCTGCTTGGACGAAGCTCAGTGGTTCTCATTGTCAACCATATCACGATGATAATAATAATAATAATACACAGGAAATAACATCCGAGACTCTCCTTCTCTCTTCATTACAAAAAAGGAAACCCTTTCAAAAATTCAATTCTTCCATCATTTGTCTAAATAAAGACGTTGATAAATGCCGACTGATAAAAATAATGTGAACTCTGTTCTCTTTTTTTAATCGAGTTGCTAAATATATTGAAAGAAACTTTTACTTCCTGACCTTTTTCTCCATTCTCTGCTATACTTCTATGACTAGTAGTATTTTCTGTTTAACTGCAAGTATTTTATGGTGATAACTACTAGTGTTTTCCACTGTATAACTACTAGTATTTTCTACTGTATAACTACTAGTATTTTCTACTGTATAACTACTAGTATTTTCTGCTGAATAACTACTATTATTTGCTACTGTACAACTACTATTATTTGCTACTGTACAACTACTATTATTTTCTAGAATATAACTTCTACTATTTTCTACTGTACAACTACTAGTATTTTTTACTGTTTAACTGCTAGTATTTTCTACTAAATAACTGCCAGTATTTTCTACTGTACAACTATAAAAATTTCTAGAATATAACTACTAGTATTTTTTTCCGTATAACTACTAGTTTTTCCTAAAATATACATATTAGTATTTTCTACAATTTACTATTAGAATTTTCTACTGTACACTGCTAATATAATTTCTACTAAAAATACTAGTAAATATATCAGGGCTCGAACTAGTGAAAGTATTTCAAAAAAATGGACTTTACGGACAAAAATGAAAAATTACGGAATGCTGACAAAAATATAACCAGTCCGAGTCAATTTAATTTTAACTATAAATTAAATTTGTCATAATGATAAAATCATTTTCAATTATTATTTTCAAGAAATTTTAACTAAAATTCATCGTAAAATCGATTATTTTTAATAATTTTCGAAAAAGTTCTTTGACAATTTTCAAATTCATTTGTTTACAATATTTAATTTTAGGAAATTTTAATTATTCGTAAATTTTTCAATTAAATATATATTAGAAAATAAAAACCTCAAATAATATAAAAAAAATTCGCAATTAAACTTTCTCAAAAAAAAAAAATATTTTAAAGCAATTTTTATGAGAAAATTCTACTAGAATTCAATTATTTAAATACAAAAAAACAATTTATTGAATAATTGCACGTTTCTTAAAATTGAATTCTCCTAAAGAATTTTATTAATAAATTATTAAATAATTGAATTCTTTTGACGAATTTTAATAAAATATTTAAGAATAATTACATATATCGAGAGGAATTCAATTACAATTGTATTAAAAATAATTGAAATTCTGCTATGAGTTTTATTATTTACCAAAACAATTGAATTTCTAATAAGAATTTTATTATTTTCCAAAATAATTTAATCCCTGTAGAAATTTTATTATTTATGAGAAGAAATGAGAAAGAAATTTATAAAAAAAATTTGTAAATAATAAAATTCCTGTGAAATTTTTAATATTTTTTGAAAATAATTAAAGGTTTGTGTAGAATTTTATTAAATAGTTTTTTAAATAATTGAATTTTTTGGAAAATTTTATTAGAATAGTATAGATGCCTATTAAAAATCACTGAATTTCGGAGAAGAATTTAATTATTTATTTCTAAAAATAATTGAAATTTGACAAGAATTTTATTAAATTTTTTGAAAATAATTTTATTTTGGAAAATAATTTTATTATTCCTAAAGACAATTAAAATTTTGACAAGAATTTTATTAAATTTTTTGAAAATAATTTAATTTTGGAAAAGAATTTTATTATTTATAAAGATAATTGAAATTTTGACTAGAATTTAAAAATTTTTTTTGAAAATAATTGAATTTCTGCGAAAAACTTTATTATTTATAAAGATAATTGAAATTTTATTATTTTTTTTCAAATAATTAAACGTTTGTGTTGAATTTTATTAAATTGTTTTTTTAAATAATTGAATTCTGTTTGATAATTTTATTAAAATAGTAAATAGTAGATATATTAAAAGTCATTAAATTAAGGAAAGTTTTTGGAAATAATTGAAATTTTGCCAACAATTTTATTAAAATTTTTTTAAACAATTCAATTTCGGAGAAGAACTTAATTATTTATTTCTAAACATAATTGAAATTTGACAAGAATTTTATTTAAATTTTTTAAAACAGATGAATTTCTCAGAAGAATTTTATTATTGTAAAAGAAAATAATTGAAATTTTTACAAAAATTTAAAAAAAAATGAATTCTCCAGAATTGTTAGTTGAAAAGTATGAAAATTCAGATTTTCCTAGATTTTAATTTGAAACCTATTTTCAAAATACATTTTTTTTTAAAAATTCATGCTCCAATTCTTTTAATATTCAATTATTATCTAAAATTTCAAAAAAAAATTAATTTTCAAATCAGTTTTGATTAGAAAATTCTACGAGAATTCAATTATTTAAATACAAATAAAATGCAAATAAATAATTTTTTAAATAATTGATTACTTCTTAAAAATAAATTCTCATATAGAATTTTATCAACAAATTTTTAAATAATTGAATTCTTTTGATGAATGTTAATCAAATTTTTATGATCTATGGCTAAGAAGTTTATATAAAATTTGTGAATAATCGAATTTCTGATACAAATAATTATTTATTTAATACACTGAAAAAAAAATTTATTTGATTTAAATAACCGATTATTTGGTTATATTCAAATAAATATTTATTTGAATCAAATAATTTTTATTTGAATCAATTAAATAATATTTGCTTCAAATACTGAAATATTTGATTCAAATACAATTTATTTAATTCAAATAAAAATTATTTGATTCAAATAAATATTTATTTGAATATAACCAAATAATCGGTTATTTGAATCAAATAAATTTTTTTTTCAGTGTAATATAGAAAACTAATATTTTATTTGAACAAAATAAATTTTGTTCCAGTCTGAGTCCTCGAAAATATATTTTTCTTCCGGATGAGATTTACTGGAGTATTTTAATTTGTTTTTCAAGACAAATCTTTTTGGCATTATTTTATACCAACTGTTATGTGTACCCAATGGAAAATCAAATTCAAATCTAGCGTTGACCTACTTGATGAAGAGCTAGCAGTACTGCTTTACTGCTCGTTGCTCGATGCGAATGTTTTTTTGAATTTCGCCTCCTATTGCCTTGATAGTACAATAATAATAATAATAATAATTATTATTATTATTATTATTATTATTATTATTATTATTATTATTATAGTAATAATAAAAGTGTTTTTTCATCAAAAGAATAAAATGTCCCAACATAAATACTTCGTGCTTCGATGAATATTATTTTTTTCCTAATAAATAGAACAAATAAAAATCCTTTTACGAATTTTGCTTGTACAAACGCAGCAAGAGAGAGAGGATTAAAAAATAAAAGCAATTTTCTCCTGCTTTTTTCCAGAGGTCCGTGGTATTGGCTGGTGCCTAAATGGTGGCTCTGAGAGGGGTCCTAAGGAAGCATGAGGGAACGAACACCCTCTGCCGATGACACCCCAAAGAGGGCCCCACCGGCGCCACCTAGAGGTGAGTGCCCGACTTTCCACTAAATTTATATTCCATTCTATTTTCGCACTTAAACAATTTTATTATGCAACTCAGGCTTATTGTGGTTATTTTACCTATCTAAGTATTTTTTTTTAGATCAGCGGTTAATAAAGTGCCCATTATTGACCTAGGGCAATAATGGTCACTTTATTAACCGCTCAATATTAATCGCAATAATGTTCACTTTATAAACCGCTCGAAAGTCAATAAAGTACTCATTATTGCCCTAGAGCAATAATGGTCACTTTATTAATCATCTAGTCTGTTATGGAAGAACTGAACGTCCAAATACACCCTATACACTCACTATTTTCTCTATTACTACAATGTAAAAAATAAGAACTACTATATTAACTCTAATTCTTTGGCAAAAACTGCTAATTCGTAGTCGAAAACAATCTAATTCTTAGTTAAAAATACTAATTCGTAGTCGAAAACTATACTAATTCTTAGATAAAAGTACTAATTGCTAGTAAAAAATAATTAATTAATTAAATAACTATTAATTCTTAGTCAAAAATAGTAATTTATTTGTTGAGCCTAGTATGTAGTTCAATTTGAAAAGTTTATGTACTAAATTAATTAATACAGCCTAAAACAACAGAATTAGTAGTTTTCTACTACAAATTAGTAGTTTTTGACTAAAAATTAGTAAAAACACTCACTAATTCATTTAATAAACAAATCGGTTCTATTCCATGAGTCAAAGTGACTGATTCACATTTAGAGAGTAACAAGAAAAATTTTATTTCCTTCTTCTCATGCCACTAAATTTTTTTTAAAGTAAAAATACAAAAACAACAATATAAGGATTATAAGGAAAGAAAAATGGGAAAAACAAAGAAAGAAAAATTGAAAAACTCAAAAAGAAATAAAAATAGAAGGTCAGAGAATAGAAAAGAAATTAAAAATAAAAAGACAATAAAGAAACAAGAAAGCAAGAACCGCAGGGAAAAAAAGAAACAAACTGTAGATTACTTACATTGCAAAAATTACATTGTGAAAAACAAATTGATACCGCAAAAACTATGGATTACATAGCAACAAATTGATACCAAAAACTGTGAATCAAATCGCAACGAACTGATACCAAAAAATCTGTATCAAATCCTAAATTGATCCAAATTTTTTCGTATCAATTTGGACCAATGATATCAATAGTTGCTATATACTTTCCAAGAAAACTATGTGAAAAACAAAACCTCAGAACAAATTTAGAAGCAACATGTTCACATTTAGTTGCATCCTTATTTCTTTACATTCTTATTTTAAACCAAGAAAACCTTTTTTCTTTTTTCTTTTTCTCCTTCACATAAACTGCGAACAAAACTGACAATTCCAAAATTGATAAATCTATCATCGGTATATATATATATTGCAATTGCGTGTGTAATTTTGCAATTTATAGATACATCTAGCATATCGGTAATCCATGTAACTCTAATCAAAAACAGCCTTATGTGATCATTCCCAAGGCCTCGACACAGTGCTCGTAACGCATTCGTTGCATATACACACACACAAACACACAGAGAAAAAACAATATTCACATACTCGAATACATATCAACTTGCAGCAACATTATCAGACCTACATCGTGCGGCAAAGTGCGTATACACGATGTAATAGTCATAGATTATGTACACAAAATTTATTTTTTCCCTGACCCAATATCATTTTTTTTTGAAAAAAAAATAGAAAAAGAAACAAAAGGTAAAAATCTTTTTAAACTTTGGAACTAAAATTCTGTATCTTTCTAAAGTATGAATTAAAACAACACAACAAAAAATTGTGTATTTTAATACCTAAAAAATTTGATTCAAACTCCCCTCCCCCCCCTTGTTTTAATTTAATAATTTTTCTTGCAGTTAAAATAGTAAATTAAAATATAATAATGCGGGAAACATAACACAACACAAAATTGTGTATTTTAATACTGAATTAGTATTCTTTCTGTACTAAATGAAACAGTGCGGATTCGTTTACTTAATCAATAGTAAACATTTAACTAATTTTTAGTGTAGAAAATTACTATTTTACTATAGTAAACAACTACTAATTTCATGGGAAATTATCTAGTAATTAAAAGAGTTAAAGATTCACTCTATAGTGAAATAAATTTATTCTATAGTAGTAAATATTTTACTATGAGATTGGTAATTTTCTACTATTAAAATAGTAGCAGGGCTCGGATTGTGCGACTTTTTCGACTTTTCTAAGGAAATGTGACTTTTTTCGACTTTTTTGTAAAAAAATGCGACTAATCGACTTCTTCGAGATTTTTTTTAGTAAAATGCGACTAAATAGACTTTTTTCAAATTTTTCAATTACTTTTCGACTTAAATTGTAAATAGCAGAAATCTTTTTTTGTAAACAATATTGATCACAAAATCATTCTTCTCTTTAGGGAAAAAAAAACATAACATATTATCTCGTTTCTTAATATTTTTGTAGGAAATTCTCAATTTTCGTAAGGAAACAATTTCCATCATTTCTATTTCTTAATTACAATTGCTTTAATAAAATTTAAAGTTTTTTAAAAATTAATGAAAAAAAATGTTTATAAATTCTATTTGTCAATTAGAAAGTGAAACTTTTAAAATTTTTAGAAAATTGAAGGAAAAAGTTTTAGTCAAAAAAATGATCTGTTACATTTATTTACCAATTTCTTTCAAATTTTTCGAAAACATCAATAACTTCTTTTTTAAATAAATATTTAATTGTTATTTTTCCATAGGTAAAAAAAAATTCTTCAAAAGATTCAAATTCAAACCTTTTTGAAATTAAACAACTTATAAAAAATTGTTATAAAACATGAAGAAATCGATCACTCCGAGTCTTCGACTCGGAGCAATCGATGTCTTCATGTTTTATTACAATTAAAGATGACCGAGTGATAAAATCATTATTTTATATTATAAGACTTTATAAAAAAAAAAATTTTAATTATTTTTTATGAAAATAATTGAAATATTGAGAAGAAATTTATAAAACATTAGTAAGTAATTGAATTTTGCAAAATAATTTTGATATTTACAAAGATAATTGAAATTTTGAGGAGAATTTTAAAAAAATTTCGAAAATAATTGAACTCTGCGAAGAATTTTCTTACTTTTGAAGATAATTGAATTTTGCAAAGAATTTTATCAGAACTTTTGAAAATAATTAAATTTTCAGGATGAAATTTAATAAAATTTTGACGAGGAATTTAAAAAAAAAATTTGAAAATAATAGAATTTCTAGGATGAATCTTTTTATTTATAAAGATAATTGAAATTTTGACAAGAATTTTATTATTATTTTTACAAATAATTAAATTTCAGAGAAGAATTTTATTATTTATGAAGAAAATTGAAATTTTGAACAGATTTTTTTAAAAATATTTAAAAGTAATTGAATTTTGCAGAAGAATTTTCTTACTTTTGAAGATAATTGAATTTTGAAAAGAATTTTATCGAGAAAATTTGAATTTGAAAAAAAATTTGAATATAATTGAATTTCTGCGAAGAATTTTATTACTTATGAAAATAATTGAATTTTAGAGAAGAATTATATTATTTATAAAGATAATTGAAATTTTGACGAGAATTTTATTATTATTTTTACAAATATATAAATTTCAGAGAAGAATTTTATTATTTATAAAAATAATTGAAATTTTGAACAGATTTCTTTAAAAATGTTTAAAAGTAATTGAATTTTGCAGAAGAATTTTGATATTTATAAAGATAATTGAAATTGTGAGGAGAAATTAAATTAATTTTTTGAAAATAATTGAATTTCAGCGTAGAATTTTCGTACTTTTAAAGATAATTGAATTTTGTATTATAATTTTATTAGAACTTTTGAAAATAATTAAATTTCCATAATGAATTTTATTATTTATAAAATTTTTACGAGAATTTCAATTATTTTTTAAAAGATTTTACCAAATTTCAATTTTTCGACATTTTTTCATTGTTTGTGAATGTAAAACTATTGTCTTCCAAAAATTATATAGAAATAGGTACTTTTAGAAAGTTAATTTTACGAATTTCTTTATTAAAATTTTTGAAAATATTTTACCTTAATATTTTTAAAAAGAAAAATTGATGGTTTCAATTATTATAAAAAATTGAATTTTTGTATTTAAATAATTGAATTCTCGTCATTTTTTTATTAAAAATTAATCATTACTTGCTACTAATTTATATTTAATAAACAAATTGCTGCTGTCGAATTAGTCAAAAGTGACTAATTCAAAATTAGTCGACTCAAAAGTGAGTCGTTTTCTACTATAGTGGAAAAATACTAATTCACATTTAAAGAGTAAAAAAAAACTTTAGGGAAAATAAATAAGGCAAAATTTTAAATATAGAAAAATATTAGAAGTTTCTTTGAAAATTTTTTTTTCTGGTATAAAACAGATAATATTTATAACTTTGTCAGCGACAATCTACGGGTGCGACAACTTTCAAAACGTCCTGTGTAAAACCACGACAAATACACTCAAACAGCTCATATGTTCGTGTGTATAGACTGTCGTTGCGCGCATAATCCAGCACCAAAGTGCAAACGCACGTTTAATGTCGTGTGCGTATACTTTCCAACTCACACACACACACATGAGCGAAAATTCCTTCTTCATCTTCACGCATTTAAAACTGATGTATACATCACAACCAAGGAAAAAATTTAAATTATTTTATAATTCTTCTCATTACTCTCGACACTCAGTAAAAAAAATATACTTGACTCAGGACCCAGTAAATTTTTTATTTGTTTCAAACAAATTTTATTTGGTTCAAGTAAATTTTATCTGATGCAACTAAATTTTACTTTTCGTCCCTCGACAAAAGAAATTTTAAAATTCACTAAATATTTTTCACAAATTTTCATTTTTACTTTTTTTTCTTTTCACTTAAACATTGCACTACTCTGTAAATTTGAATTAATAAAAATGTTTACTAATTTGAATTAGTGACTGGATTTTTGCTTTTAAATTAGTAATTTTTTACTAATAATTAGTAATTTTTACTAATTTATTAGTAAAATTTACTAATTCAAAAAGCTTTTTCTATCAGTATAGTCTAGTCAGTCAGTAAATTAAATTAGTAAACATTTTTACTAATTCAATATTTAGAGAGTATAGTTTATTAAGTTTAGTTTAATAAATTAAAATTAGTAAAATTTTCCTAATTTCAATAATTAGTGGATTTTGACTAATTCAATATAATAAATAGGCATTTTTACTAATTTATTAGTAAAATTTTTCTAATTTTAATAATTAGTGGATTTTGACTAATTCAATATAATAAATAGACATTTTTACCATAATTTATTAGTAAAATTTACTAATTTAAAAACAAAAAATTAGTCACTAATTCAAAATAATCAACGTTTTTACTAATTCAAATTTAGAGAGTACAAAAAAATTATAACTGCTGAATAAAATAGTAAAATTTGACTCAAAAATAATTTTAAAAAATGCATACTAATTTTAGTAACTGAAGGAATAATAGTCCTATCAATATTATATTTAGTTAATAAACTATATTCCATAAATAATATTACAACTATTAAGTAACAAATAAGGTGCTCATTAATTAGCTTATTTATGTATACACACTTGTACACAATTTATACAAAGTGTCAAATGTTTGAAAACTTATTTATTAAAATAATAATCGTTTCTTATTAAGTGAAAAATAATTACTAGATAATTACCGATTAATTATTAGGTACGATAATTACAATTAATATCAATAAATAACTATACCATTAAATATTACTATACGATAGACCGTAACTATTGATTTGATAATAATTCGTTCACTAATTTTCCAGAAATAGTCATATTATTAATTTTAAAAAAAATTATCTTTACTTGACCAATTTATGTGTATTTAATAATTTTACTATATATTTCCACAATAAAAAACAAAAAAGAAAAATGCAATAAAATAGGATTTACAAATATATTGTTATTAAAATAAAGATATGAAGAAATGCCGAAATAAAAAAATAATATAAAATTTACTAATTTTACTAATAAATTAATAAAAATTATTATGTATTAGTAAAATTTACTAATTCAAAAGCGAAAAGTCAATCACTAATTCAGATTAGCAAATAGTTTTCCTAATTCAAATTAGTAAATTTTTACTAATTAATTAGTAGAAATGACTATTTATTAGTAACATTTAATAATTTTGATTTCTAAATCTTAATCTAAAATTTACTAATTCTACTAATAAATTAATAAAATTATTATTTATCAGTAAAATTTACCAATTCAAAAGCGAAAATTTAATCACTAATTCGAATTAACAAATATTTTTCCTTATTCAAACTTCGAGAGTATATTTATAAACTTTTATTATTATTTTAATTATTTTCATACATTTATAAATATTTATTATATTAATTTATACCCATATATCGTACATTATATAAAGAATTCATTATTATTCATATTAATTTAATTTTATATACTTATACAACATATACGTTTATTTATTTATTATTATTATTCTTTCTTCCTAAAATTGCCAACGGGATCATTAATGTACGAATTTACTCAATTTTCAACGATTAGTGAAATATATTGTTTTTCGTGAATTTCTGTATGTGTGTGTGTGTGTTTATGTAAATACACATATAGAGTAAATTTTTCCAATCATTCCGTTCGTATATATTACGAATACATAAACGAAAAGGGACACACATTTATATTCTATACAAATACATGAAAAAGCAAACTCGCACATAACAAGCTAACAACACGACAGTTCATTAAATAGAGAGGAAAGATGGCGTACATGAACGACACTATATATACATTACACTCCATTTTTTATCGAATAACACTATATGTACTAACATTTTTATTTTTGTTTCTTCAAAAAAGAAAATTTTTGTTTCCTCAAAACAAAAAATTCTTTTTTTTAAGAAAAAATTTTTTTTTTTATTCTAACTCTAATTTTATTCTAATTTGTATTCTAGTTTGTTGGATTATAAACGTTGTGAACTTCATCAAAATTAAAAATAATAATAATAATAAAAATAATAAAATTTACTAATATATTAACATTACTAAATTAACAGTTATTATTCATAATAATTTGTTCCTTAAATTATTATTAGAATACGTTTCGAACGTTCAAATAAACGAAATATTTTCTAGTAATATTATTTTCGTAAATTACTGATTGCAGTAAAAATTATGAATGACATAAATTTTAGATTTAAAAATTTTATAATTAAATTATTTAATAGTGTAACGCAAAATTATTGTAATAAAAATTTAATTTGAAGAAAAAATAAATCGTTCATTTAAACGTTATCAGAATTTTAGGATCATTATTATTATTATTATTATTATTATTATTATTATTATTATTATTATTATTATTATTATTATTATTATTAATAAAAAACGACCCAGAGCAATCATTATTTTTTACCTCAAGCAAAAATAAACAAATTTTGATATGAAAAAATACTACTTCCTTCGGAGCTTTCGGAGTGAAATACAGAAATAAATATAAATTCTAATAATAATATAAGGAACAAACAATTATTATTTAATATCATTAAAATTTACCACTCATTTGATTAATTCGTTTTATATATTCGCTATTTAATGATTAATTCATTCACTGTTAATTTAAAAGTATCAAATTACAACCAATTGATACATAGAAAATGTGGACCAAAATCAAAGTTTGATACCAATTTTCGGTATTAAAATTTGCATTAATTTTAGATTTGATCTACATTTTTGGTATCAATTCGTTGCAATTCGATACTCTTAAGTTAAGATTGTGAATAATCAATTAATTTAATAATTAATTCATTAAATAATTAATTTCATCAATAATTAATTCCTTCAATAATTAATTCATTAAATAATTAATTCATTAAATAATTAATGCATTGAATAATTAATTCCCTTAATTATCAATTCATTAAATAATTAATTCCTTTAATTATCAATTCATCAAATAATCAATTTCTTTAATAATTAATTCATTCAAAATTTTAAAATAGAATTCTATAAAACAACACTAAATTTAATGTGTCCGTCAACTGAAGTTGTTATTTTGAAGAAATTCAGAATACTCGCATATTACTCTCGAAAAGTTAGAAAGCTATCGCGTTCTTATCAAAATATATATAACATATACGTATATTCTGTGTAATATACCCTAAAGTGTGTTTCAGGTCTGTAGATCTCATCCTCAACATATATATACATATATATATAGCATATAACATTCGATAAAAACTAATCACGCTAATAATATCACAACCAAGAATTCCTTAATGTCAACAACCTGTTTAGAAGTACCTACCACCAACGTTTAAACTGATCTCGCTTATTCCAAAGAGATCCTATCTTCCTCTATACATGCACAACATATACATAAATATGCAAATTGAAACTAAAACTACATAATAACGTGAAACTAACTTATGAAAAATATTCCAATATTTTCCATTTCATCCAAACTAAAACAGACACCGCGAATGAAAAGCGAAAAAAAAATAGTTTCTGATATTTCTAATTCAGAAATAATTCTCATCTGATGAGAATATAATTATATAAAATAAGCCAGCAGACGAAAAAAAGACATTTCACCGCTTTAGTATGAAAAAAATAATTATGGAAAATAATTTAGAAGAACAAGTTTAATAATTTCATATAGTGGTATAATTTACTAGCGCAGTTTTCTAGTGATTTGCGCAACATGGCAGATTAATATATTCAATATCAAAGCAAAATTTAAGAGAGAAAAACAACTATTTTGATAATTAATTACATTCTCGCACATTTTTTGTGCTTTAAGGGAAGAATTTCAGTAATTTAAAGAATAGTTGATTTAATAAAATTTGCCCGCAGCTCAATGGGACGAAGGTCGTGAATATAACCAGAACATTTGCTTTATATTATTAAGTACAAATATATAAGCAAAGAAGAAGAAGAAGAGCGAAAATAATTGAAAAGAAAATTGAAATTTCTCTTGTCTTATCTCATCTCGATTGTCATTACTTTGTTTCCCGTGTGACGAGATTGTATAAGCTTCAAATTATAAAGTGCGAACAATAACAATAGCGCATTAATAAAACTTTTAAATTTTCATTTAAGTCTTAAACGACATGTACTTTCATTTACGTGATAAATAATATGCTTTTAGTTATTTTAGTTATGCATTTTATTAACAGTTCACAAATTTTTGAATTCCGATAAATAATAACGAAGCAGTTCGAAATTTTAACTCCCGATTTCTGTTATGCATTTTATTAACAGTTCACAAATTTTTGAATTCCGATAAATAGTAAAGAAGCAGTTCGAAATTTTAACACCCGATTTCTGTTAATACAACTAATATTTATGCATTAGAAGCAAAAATTAAAAATTGAAGCAGATTAACAATATCAAGTTCAAGTACTACATGAAGCAGTAATTCTTACCCCAAAAATTACCCAAAGCCTTCTTTTTCCAAAACAAAAGCAATTCAAAATTTCAAAATTCGATTTCTGTAAATTGCACTGTATACGAACAAAGCATATCCATAATTTTCGCATAAAAATCCGATAACCTATGATAGTACAGGTCATTAAAGAATCATCCTACAGCACGTGTAACTTGTATTTATGCATTTTCTTTCACAACTCATAAAAAAAATAATGCTTACAAAGTACAATTGGAAAATCCGCATTGCTTCTCAATCGCAAGGGGTCTAAAATTTTTTACAAAGTCATTTTAAGATCATTGTCATCTTATGTTAGAGATTATCTAAAGAAAAACAAGTTCAAAATCATTTTAGGAATAAGAATCATAAGAATCATCCTTAGAAACTTAAAAATCGTCTTAAGGTTCTTAAAGGTCAGCTTTAGAATATTAAAAACCATCTAAAGAAACATGAACTTACTATAATTTTGGGAAAATCTTACAAAGAGAATCATCATCCTAAGAATTTTAAGAACGATTTTGAAAAAAGTTGGATCAAGAGAATTATTTAAAGAATCATTATCTTAGGAATCTCAAGAACCATCTTAAAAACACTGCACTAAGAGAATTATTTAAAAAATCACTATCTTAAAAATCTCAAGAAGCATTACAAAAAAATTATACCAACAGAATTATTTAAAGAATCATCATCCTAAGAATCTTAAGAATCAACTTTAGAACATTGTGCCTAATGAATTATATTTAAAGAATCATCTTAAGAATAATGCACCAAGATAATGATTTAAAGAATCATCTTAAGAATATTGTACCAAGATAATGATTAAAAGAATCATCTTAAGAATATTGTACCAAGATAATGATTAAAAGAATCACCTTAAGAATATTGTACCGAGATAATGATTATAAGAATCATAAGAATATTGTACCAAAATAATTATTTAAAGGATCATTATCTAAAGGATTTCAAGAACCATCTTGAAAAAATTGTACCAAGAGAATTATTAAAAGAATATCATTATTATTATCATTAATATCAATAACATTATCCTAAAAATTTAAGAACCGCATCGTAAGAGAATTGTACCAAGAAAAACATCTAAAGAATCTTAAGAACCATAAAAAGTTGCACCAAGAGAATCATCTACAGAATCTTAAGAATCATCTCAAAAAAATGTACCAAAAGAGATTCATCTCTCTCAATTTGATATCCTTAGAAAAATTATGAATCGAACCAACAAAATCAAAATCATTATCAAAAGTGCAGTATTAATAATAAAATACCATCAAATACTCAATTGCAAACTTCAATCGTCTTAATCAAAATCGAATCATGGTACAAAAAAAAAAACTCTTTATAGCAACAAAATAACTATAAAGAGTATCAATTGCAAAGTACAAAAATCATCAACAAATTCATAAAAATTACAGTATTATTGTTATACCATCAATTTAGAAACTGTAATCAATTGCAAACTCGACAATTTAAACAATACCAAACCATTAATAAAATTCCACCATATCCCTGATTCCCTCTCTCCAACTATACATTAACTCCATTTCCCTCCACCGTATATATGTGAAAATATTAACAGAAATTTGTAACCCATTGTACCGAAAAAAAGGAGAAATAATCATAACAACCAAGAGATTAGAGACAAGCTTATTACAACACGAGTAGAATTGGAAATGTTAACATTATTTTAATGTTCACTTATGATCTCATACAGTGAGTTTCATTCGAGGTAGCAACCTCTTTGGCGTTGTAGGGGAGGATATATCGATTCCCAGCCCCACCAAGATGGTACGAGAGAGGACCGGTACTTCCGGATAAAAGGGCGTTAGGAGAAGTTAGCCATGTTCTCTCTTTGCAGAAAAGCAGATAGATGCTGAGACTAGCCCAAGGGGAACGAAGAGACAGATAAAAAAAAGGAACTAAAAAAGAGAGAGAGAGAAATGTAGTGCGAGAATATTCCTCTCCTTATTATATATATAGATGTACATGTGTGTGTCTGTATGAGAAAAACAAGGATGGAACTGTTGGAGGGTGAAGAACAGAGGAGAGATGTTCAACACTCTAGTGTTAAAGTCGATTGGTGAAAGCGAGAGAGAAAACTCATAGATGACAAAAAGGAAAGAGAAAGATGGAGAAAACACGATGATAATATTGGTCAAGCGTATATGAAAAAAGAGGGCAAAATACAACTGTTTTTGAACCCAAATTTTCAAAATCGTGTAAAACTTTCTGTTTTTTAGCTTTAATAATAACTGAATATACGATTTTTGATTATTAATTATTAAACCAAATTTACTTCTTAAGATTCACGAACAAGTGAATGCGATTCACTTGAATGATTATTAATTATTAAACCAAATTCACTTCTTTAGTTTTACGAACAAGTGAATGCGATTTTTGATTATATTTAATTAAGCAGAAAATATTGTCAACATAGTGGAAATTTATCTACTATTCCATACAGTGGAACCTCGATTATCCGAACTAATTCAGACAGGACCTGGTTCGAATAACCGAAAAATAGAATAACAACCCCCACAGTATCTGAACTTGCAAAAACATTAACAAACTCACTTCAATTTTGTGCAACTTTGCAAGAATATTGTCAATTTTGCTGAGAATTTAATTGCTGATGGGGAGAAATAACAAATGATTTCGTTTGCACCAATGGACAAATGATTATTTTCGACACTATTTTACAATTTTAAATGGCATTCGTCTTTTTTAAGTATTTACCAAAAAAATAAAAATATAATCCGTAAAAAGAAAAAATAAACCCAAATTTCTTTATTTTTATGAGATTTTTGAACCGAAAGATGCAAGAAACGAAGTTTTGGGTTTAAAATTTAAATGAAAAAGTTCGGATAAAATTATTTGCACTTTTGCAGTTCGGACAACAGAGACTCCAGTGTAGATACAAACTTCTAGAGATTAAAATATTAGGGACAGTTTCTAAAAATTTTACACCTATTCGCATCAAGAGATAATTCATCCTCTCAAAAAAAAAAAACTTGCAAATGTTCCTCAATTATGCTCTCAAAGTAAAGACAATTAATGAAATTTCAAAGTAGATGCGATTTTTAGACAGAGCTTTAATGGAAAACTCATATCGACTTTGATATCTCCTTAAGGTTTCTGAAATTAGCGTCGACGCTGTGCGTCAAAAACGCTATTTTAATTTTTATTTTTCAAAAATTCGCAAAAATCGAGTTCTGCTATTTACTGCAACAAACTAACCTTGTTCTGATGTCTCTTAAACAACACGAAGACACCAAGTTGAAACTGCTACTTCCGCATGTGTATCACACTTCCTTGCGTCCCTTGGGTGTGACTCCTTTATCTTCTCCTTCGACGCAGTTCCTCCTTTTTTTTTGTTCCGATCGTCCTCTTCATAGAAAACACTACACACACATAAAAACCGCTTTGGATTTTTATCCAAAGTTACGCACTAATTTTCATCCCAATCTTTTTTGCCTTTTTTTTACTAATTTTTACACTCTTAAGGTACACAATTTTCACTGTCATTTTCTCATTCATTCATTGTTTGTGAATATTGTTCCACGAATATGTTTTTCAGGTAAAAATACAAAAAAAAAATTTCCCGACTAAACTCAATCACGAAATGGCGATTCTTTTGATACGAAAAGAAATTGTCGACGCGAATTTCAGTATTTCCGGATAACATTTTTATTATTTTATTGATTATAATTTTAGTTTTTATAGTTCAGAGTAATTACTTTGTAATTTTTTTTGTAAAATTTATATTTTTTATATTTGCTTTTTGTTAAAACCGATTTTTAAATTATTTTGCATTAAAAGGACCGAAATTATTTTTATAGTCTGTAGCAATTATACTTTTTATGGTTTATAGAATATTTTTTGGAAAATTTATAATATTTTTTATATTTTCTTTTTTTAAAATCTTTTTTTATTAATTTTGTATTAAAAGAACCAAAATGATTTTTATACTCTTTAGTAATTATAGTTTTCACAGTTTATAGTAGTATGGTTCTATTTTAAGAGTTTCGTAAAAACTGTTACGTTTCCTTTTTTTTACGTCAAAGCGTATTAAAAATTAACGCAGCAAAAAAAAAATTCTCTCTCGACGAAAATTAAACAATTTTAATATCTCCCGTTTCCCGAAAATTTTCTCTATCCACGATAATGTAAAATTTATAATTTACCAAAAAAAGTTCCTCAAAATTCACGAGTTTTTTTTTGTCCATCTGAAACAGAAAAAAAAGAAGAAATTTTCAATTAACATCATACAAATCTTTAATTCATGATATATAATTTATACTTAAAGTACAAATTTAAAGAGAGTGAAGAAAGAAAGAAAGAATTCTTTTCCTTCTTTTTGGACAATTATTCAAAAAGAAAACAACTCCGAAGTGAAATAAACAGTGATTTCTTATACATATAAATATTTATTTTACACTCGCATAAAAGAGCATTGACCCCGACCGTAAAAGAATTTCAGGTTCGAGTGAACGACAGAAAATTAGAGAGGGTAATAAGTAATGAGGTTAGTGGTCGTTTGAAACCGTCGAGTTATCGATTCCCCGTCGTTGACTATATTTTTCTTAGGAGTCTACCTTTAAGGCTTGTGTTTTTTTTTCACTGAGCATTTTCATTAGGGGGATGAAACCCTTAAAAAGACCGTCATGTCCTTTATACTTGTGGTAAATTTTCTCTTCTCGATGTAAAATAAAAAAAAATCTCTCATGTGCATTTTAGGAAAAAAACCTATTCTAATTTATTTAAATGACACAAAAAAAATAATTAAAAAAGGAAACATAATATTTCTTGGCTTTTTGTCAAAAACCGTGTTTTTTAATTATTTTTTGTAATAAAATTTGTTTTTATAGAACAAATGAAGAGAATAATTGAAAAATGATAAATAATTCAAGTAACACAAGAAAGTAATTGAAAAAATTTAAATAATTTAAATAATTAGAGAAATTTATTCAAAAATGGCAAATAATTCAAAAATTGAAAATAATTAACAAAATTAAAAAAAAACGAGCAAAAAAGTAATTTAAAAATGGAAAGTAATTCAAATAACTGAAGAAAGTAATTTATTAATTAAAAATAATTCGAATAAACCAAAGAAATTAATTCCAAAAGTAAGAATAATTCCATTAACTCAAAAATTGAAAATAACTCAAATAACTCAAAAAAGTAATCCAAAAATTGAAAAATATTCAAACAACTCAAAAAGTAATTCAAAAATCGAAAAATATTCAAATAACTCAAAAAAGTAATTCAAAAATTGAAAAATATTCAAATAACTCAAAAAATTAATTCAAAAATTGAAAAATATTAAAATAGCTCCAAAAAGTAATTCAAGAATTTAATACAATTAAAATAACTGAAATAAACAATTCAAAAATTGAAAATAGTTCAAAATAACTAAAAAAAAAATTATTCGACAATGGAAAATAAATCAAATAACACAAAAAATAATTTTCAAAAATGTAAAATAATTCAAATTACCTAAAAAAGTAATTAAAAAATGTCAAATAATTCAACTAATTAAAAAAAGTAATTCGAATACTAAAACAAATAAAAATATCTAAAGAAAGAAATTTATTAATTAAAAAAAATTCGAAAACTCAAGAAAAGTAATTTAAAAACAAAGAATAATTCTTTATCTCAAAAATTAATATTAAAAAATTTGAAATAATTAAAATAACTCAAAAAAGTAATTAAAAATTGAAAATTGGTTAAATAATTCCAAAAAAGTAATTCAAGAATTGAAAATAATTTAAATTATTAAAAAAAGAAATTCGAGAATAGAAAATAATTCAAATAACTAAAAAAAAACCATTGAAAAATTAAAAATATTTCAAATAACTCCAAAAAAAATAATTCGACAGTGGAAAATAATTCAGATAACATAAAAAATAATTTTCAAAAATTGAAAATAATTCAATCAATGCAAAAAAGTAATTCGAATACTAAAAATAATAAAAATATCTAAAGAAAGAAATTTATTAATTAAAAAAAATTCGAAAACTCAAAAAAAGTAATTAAAAAACAAAGAATAATTCTTTATCTCAAAAATTAATATTAAAAAATTTGAAATAATTAAAATAACTCAAAAAAGTAATTAAAAATTGAAAATTGGTTAAATAATTCCAAAAAAGTAATTCAAGAATTGAAAATAATTTAAATTATTAAAAAAAGAAATTCGAGAATAGAAAATAATTCAAATAACTAAAAAAAAACCATTGAAAAATTAAAAATATTTCAAATAACTCCAAAAAAAATAATTCGACAGTGGAAAATAATTCAGATAACATAAAAAATAATTTTCAAAAATTGAAAATAATTCAATCAATGCAAAAAAGTAATTCGAATACTAAAAATAATAAAAATATCTAAAGAAAGAAATTTATTAATTAAAAAAAATTCGAAAACTCAAAAAAAGTAATTAAAAAACAAAGAATAATTCTTTATCTCAAAAATTAATATTAAAAAATTTGAAATAATTCAAATAACTCAAAAAAGTAATTAAAAATTGAAAATTGGTTAAATAATTCCAAAAAAGTAATTCAAGAATTGAAAATAATTTAAATTATTAAAAAAAGAAATTCGAGAATAGAAAATAATTCAAATAACTAAAAAAAAAACCATTGAAAAATTAAAAATATTTCAAATAACTCCAAAAAAAATAATTCGACAGTGGAAAATAATTCAGATAACATAAAAAATAATTTTCAAAAATTGAAAATAATTCAATCAATGCAAAAAAGTAATTCGAATACTAAAAATAATAAAAATATCTAAAGAAAGAAATTTATTAATTAAAAAAAATTCGAAAACTCAAAAAAAGTAATTAAAAAACAAAGAATAATTCTTTATCTCAAAAATTAATATTAAAAAATTGGAAATAATTCAAATAACTCAAAAAAGTAATTAAAAATTGAAAATTGTTTAAATAACTTCAAAAAAGTAATTCACGAATTGAACATAATTCAAATTATTAAAAAAAGTAATTCGAGAATAGAAAATAATTCAAAAACTAAAAATAATTCAGATAACTCAAAAACATATTCAAAAATTGAAAATAATTCAAATGATTCAAGAAAGTAATTCAAAAACTAAAAATAATTCAAACGACTGAAGAAAGTAATTCGAAAACTAAACATAATTAAAAGAATTCAAAAAGTAACTCAAGAACTAAAAACAATTAAAATAAAATTATAAATTTTTCAATTATTATTATTATTTGCAAATAATAATAAAATTATTTTCAATTAAAAATTGAAAATAATTCAAATGACCCAAAATTAAAAAAAGAAAAATAACACAAATGATTCAAAAAAAAAAAACTAATTAAAAAATTAAAAACAGTTCAAACAACTCTCAAAAACAGTAATTGAAATAATTATTTGAAAAGAAAAAAAAGAAGAATGAAAATAGTGCGCTATTGAAGTATGTACCATGTGCCTTTTGTAACTATATTTATAAAGAACCGCTCTTTTCTTCTTTCATAAATTGTTTCCATCTTTCTCGAGCTTATAAATGTCCATGAATATATATGTTGTTACGTAAAAACACACTCACATTGAACACGTAAAACAAGTTTATGAATGGAGTATCGATTTTATTCAGACGCCGCCAACAATATAGAAATAAATAATATATACATAATGTGCATGTATACTATATATAAAAGATAATTATCGCAAAACATGCCTTATATACTTGAAAAAATCGTTCCGAATAAAAATTCAGTTCACTGATATGAATGCACCTTTAAAAATTCGATTACTGATACGAAAAAGGTAAATATAATGTTAAATTTTAAATTCCATTTTCAAAATAAGTTTTAAAATATTTTTTTTAATTCTTTTAAATTTTTAATTTAAATAAATAAATAAATAAATAAAAATTAATAATACAATTAATATTAATAAATCGTTGTTGTTACTATTTAATTAAACTAATTATGACAATTTAGTAACAAAATTATTTACATTTTTAAACTAACTGTAGCGAAGAATTTTTAATAAAAAAAATTTACGACTCCTTAATTTTCGACTATTAATATTTTTTTACAAACAAGAATAAACTAAATTACAATACAATTCAAAAATTTACAGTCTTTAAATAGCCGCATATTATTTAAACTGAAATTTCAATTTTCTCTCCCCTCTTTTTTTTTACCTTGTGGCAAACAAACTACTTGAGTTTTTTCTTTTATTACAAAAAATACCTTTAGACTTGAAGTTAATGGGTGTTTCACGAAGTGAAATGGAAATACAAGTTGGGCAAAGTGTAACGAATCATCATTAATTGACTTTCCGTAAAAATGAAATTACAAACGGAAAGTCTATTAAAAGTTTTTTTTCTCCTTTTTTGTCGAATATTTTAAGAGAGAAAAAAAACTACATTTTCATGTAAATTGTATAATTTACTCATTTGGAAAAAACGTGTAACAAAAATAATAATAAATGAATGAAAATTGATAATTTTAACTACATTTTTTTGATTTGAAAATAAAAAGCATATTTTTGCTAAATTATAATAGTAAAAATGCGGGTAGAAATTTTTCTTTTTTTGTCTTTTACAATTGGTTAAGCTTTTATAGACCGAAAAAAAATCTCGGAGCACAAAAAATCGGGATTTCAAAGGTAGTGGAAAAATCGGATTTATTCGAACGTAACTTCCATTTTGAGAGTTCAAAAATTACGCTTTTATTTCATTGACGTAACCGTAGCGAAAGATCAGTGACCTGTAAATTCTAACACGTTGAGAGAATTTTGATTTTTGTTTACTAAAATTCAGACTATATTTTCTCAATCATTTTTTTGACAAACTTAATTTTGCAGTAGAATTTATTTTTATATGTGATTCAAAATGTATTGATTATATATCACTATCACTATCACTATCACTATCACTATCACTATCACTATCACTATCACTATCACTATCACTATCACTATCACTATCACTATTACTATCACTATCACTATCATTATCACTATCACTATCACTATCACTATCACTATCACTATCACTATCATTTTGATTTAAAAATTAATTTTTGTGGGTTATTGTCATTTTTTTAATGTCAAAAAAAACTCATTTTATTCACTTCACAAAATTGACAAAAATTCCATTCCATATTTTTTATTTTCCTGACTATTTTCTAATTTTCATCAAAAATATTTACTTTTTCTTATCCTGCTAATAACTTGAATTCATAAATTCATAAATTATTCATGAACTAATTTAAAATATATTTATAAAAAATAATTTAATTCTTGCGAAGAATTTTATAAAATTTTTTAAATAATTCACTTCTTTTGAATAATTTTATGCAAATTCTAATTTAAATAATTGAATTGATGAAAATTTTTGCTATTCATGAAAAGAATTGAATTCTTCCGAAAATTTTTACAAACCATTTTTTCAATAATTGAATTCTGTTTGGAAATTTTATGAAAATAGTAGACATTGAAAATCATTGAATTGCGAAAAGTTCTTAAAGATAATTAAATTTTACAAAAAATTCTAATAAAAAATTTGTCAATAATTGAATGTCTGTAGGAAATTTTATTAAATTTTTTTGAAAATAATTGAATTCCTAAAATGCATTTTATTATTTATGAAAATAATTGAATTCTTGCGAACAATTTATTAGAATTTTTGAAAATAATGTAATTTTCAAGAAGAAATTTATTACTTTTAAAAATAATTGAATTATTGTGATGAATATTGTTATTTATGAAAATAATTGAATTTTGAAAAGAATTTTATTAAAATACCTCAAAATAATTGAATTTTCGGGAGTAATTTTCTTATTTATCTTTAATAATTGAATTCTTTTGAAAAATTATTTGTGCAAATAATTGAATTCTTAGAAAAAATTTAATTAAAATTAAAAAAAATAATTGAATTATTTCAAAAAAATTGAATTAAAATTGTATTTAAAACAATTAATTTCTATCGAACAATTTTATTAAATTTTTTAAAATAATTATTCAATCCTTCCAAAAAATATTCAAAAAACATTTTTTTAAAATAATCCATTTTTTCGAGGAATTGAAATTAAGTTTTTAAGAATAATTACGTTTTTTGATCAATTCCTGTAAAATTGTATTAAAAATAATTGAAATCCTGCTATGAATTTTATTATTTATGGAAATGATTGAATAGTTGCTTGGAATTTTATTATTATTCTCAAAAATAATTGAATTACAGAGAAGAAATTTATTATTTTTGAAAATAATTGAATTATTGCGGAAAAGTTTATTAAAATGTTTAAAAATAATTGAATTTCTGTGAAAAATTTTATTATTTTTTAAAGTAATTCAATTCTTTATAAGAATTTTATGAACATTGTTTTAAATAGTAATTTTATTGTTTTAAATAATTAATTTTTTCTAAATATAATAAATATTATGAAAATTTTATTAGTTTAAGTAATTTTATTCTTGTGGAATACTTTATTTGTGAAAATAACTAAATTTTTCAATTATAAATTTAAAATAGTAATAAAAATAATTGAAATTCTTCGATGAGTTTTATTGTTTATGAAAATAATTAAATTCATGCTTTGAATTTAATCAAAAATTTTTTTTAAAAATTGAATTTTCATGAAAAATTTTATTATTAGTGAAAGTAATTGAATTATTGTGAAAAATAAATTGCATAAAATTTTATTAAATAATTGATTTTCTCGAAATGTTTTTGAAAATTAGCGAATTAAAATTAGTATGGAAATTCTCCAAAAAAAATATTATTTATATTCTTTGTTCAGAAAGTTGAATATATAATAATTTTTTTACCTTCTCTATTCTTCAGAATAATTAAAATTTTCGTAATAAAGATTATTTTTAATTTAGGTATCAAATAACAATTTTTGCGAAATTCAATTTTCCTGGTACAAGAAATGTTAATTATTTTCAATTTTATAGATCGGATGTCTAATTTAAAATTAGTATCATAATTTAATGTTTTTTTATATACTTTAAAGTTATTTTTTCGCAAATAAAATACAGGAGAAGTTTCTTGTTTGTTCTAATGCTCTTTTAGAAATTTTCTTCTTGTTTTATTTTATTCTTTATTTTAATGCAAGTATTCTACTTTTAAGAACAAAATAAATAAAAATAATTTTAAAAAAAGAAAAGAAAAAACAAATCTCCCATGCAAAGTTTATACAAATGTTGTTATTAACGGTTATTAATTAGTTTTTAGAGAGTTTAAACTGAAATGCATCTTTCTCTCTCGACTACCGTTGAAATCGTTTATTACCATTGAATTTCTTTTATTTTGCATCGTGAATTCTTGGTAATCTGAATATTTCCATGTTGAATGTTATCCATCTGGCATATTGCCATTAGACTGCAGTGGCAACGAAGATAAATTGATATTGATTACCAACAACTCAAAATCGATGTTTTTTTTTGTTTATTTTTTTGTACTTAGGATCAATAGATCCTAAATAGAAGACAAGAAACGTCGAAAAAAATTTCAGCTTCATGCTTTCAAACACCGTTATTTTCTAAATAGTTGTAATAATTATAAATAAAATACAAAGTGAAACCTGTGTCGGAATGCACTCGATTTTTTAAATTTTATTACAGTAAACAAACCTTAAAAAATTGTTTAATAATTTAATTTTGTAATATTTTTAGATTTTTACAATATTCTGGAACTAATTATTTTTTTATTTTTATTATTATTATTATTATTATTATTATTATTCGACAATTAATTAAAAATACGCTTGTAAAATATAGTGTTCGAGTTACAGAACTTTTGACAAAAATATTTCAAAAATTTCCAAACTCTAAAGAACAGTATTTCGACTTTAATAATTTTTACTAAAATTATCCGAAATATTTTACACACTTTGCTCTTAAAAATATTTCTGCAAATTCTAACAGAAACCTGATAATATAGTTTAAAACTTCTCTATTTAATAATTTTCCTGAAAAATTCTCTGAATATTTTACACTTTGCTCTGAAAATGCCAGGAATCAAAATTCTTCCAAAATAAAATCCAAAGTTTCATAAAAAAGAAAAGGATCAAATTTAGAAACGTAAATAAAAAAATTCCAACAAAATTTCTTTTGTAATTAAAAACTTTGCAACATTTGAAAATACAGTCAATTTTTTTTTCTTTTTTTTTTTACTTTATAAAGACAACAAAAAATATATGTGTGTACTTTTTAACGGTGCAACTAAGCGAAACAGTTTCGAAAAACATGGCAACTTTGATGAGGGTCAGGGAAAATATTAGCGAAATTCCAACGCGGAACGAAATGAGCTTTAAACTAGAGTTTCACTGTAAATTAACCCCTTCGCGTATAAGGGTTAAAATAACACTATATTTTCATTTTACGATCTATTTGGAAGGCAAGTGAGCGCGTTGAAAATCGTTGTGGCTAAATAAGCACTGTGAAAACGATTGATACTGATTTTAAATGCGTATCAATTGAATATATTTATATATATATATACGTTTCAATCGAAAATTGGAAAATTTTCTTCTCTGCATTTCGAAAGCATTGCTTTTATTTTTAATAAACAAAAAAAAATATTATAATTGACTCTTTGTCACCAACAGTCTTTTGACTGTTGAATTTTATTTTCAATAAACAAAATAACAAACATGTGCAAAATAATAAATGTGAGAACAATAAAATATAAGAATAATAAATATAAAAATAATAGAAACAAAAAATAAATATTATTTTATTATTATTTATTTTTATTTATTATTAATATTTTATTTTTTTTATTAAATTATTAATATATAATATTATTTATTCACAATATTATTTTTTATTTATTATTATTTATTATTATTTATTATTATTTATTATTTATCATTAAGTATTTAGATATTATTTACTGTTTTTATCAACAATAAACATAAGAATAATAATTTTTAATAAAAAAATAAGTCCTATAATATTTTTTTCGAAAACCTTCTATAATTATAGTAGCGTTACCTACTTTTTCTAAAAAGTAGAATATTTATGCATCGTTCAGGTTGAATGACTCGAAAAATATAATATGGGATTTAAAATGGAATCTCAAGCGAAAATGCTTCTTGCAGTTTCAGCAAACAGCACACACACATTCATACACACACACACACACAAGAAAATAACAGTTATTGACGGTTCAGTAAAAAAAAATTTTTACCGCAGCTAACGCGTGACCATTCGCCACAAAACTATTTTACGAAAAGAAGTTTCGTTTCATCTTTGATTGCTAACAAAAAAATGACATAAAAGAAGAATTCGACAAACAATCGGTAGCAAAAGTTACAACAATTCCATTATTTCCTATTTTAGATGAAAAGAACGAATTAAATATTAAATTCTTTTCAGTGTAAAGGTAATGAAACTTAATTTGAACAATTAATTAATTTTCAATTTATTACATAAATTAAAAGTTTTATTTGAATAAAAAAAAATTACAATTTTTTTCAATAAGTTTTTACTTTGGTAAATAAATTCAAAATTTTAACAAAATTTATCAAAACAGAAACAAAATTCAAAAAATTTTATGAAAACAGAAATAAAATTTGATAAATTTAAGCAAATTGCGAAGTAGATACAAAAATTAACAATAACGTTTCTTAATGACAAAATTGTAATTTTTATTCAAATGAAAATATTTACATGTTGAAAATTAAATTCCACCAAAAAGAGAATTTCAAGTTTAATTTGTTTTTTTATTTTTAAATACAAAATTATGGCATTAGAGTAATTTTACATTTTGACTGTCCATTAGATTCCTCTTTAAATAATTTCCTAAAGTTTAACGACAATTTTCAAAGAATCTGTAAAAAAAAAATAATTTTCCTAAACTTTTGAACGAAATTTGTTTCTATTTAAATATTTTTCAAAATTATTATGCAAGAAAGAAAAACAATTAAAATTAAATTTTTACGGTACTTAAAAATCAATTTTTTGATACAAAAAAATAATTTTTTTCATAAAAAAAATACAAATTAAAATCAGTTGAAAAAAGTCGTTCGTTTGAACGTTCGAAACTTTAGGAACAAAAAAAATAACAGTAGAAATTTATACACAAAAATTGAACGAATTAAAAAAAAATTTATGAATTATTTCTAGAAATTCCTACTATAACTCTTTCAGAATTCAATTATTTTTTTGCATTTTTAACTAAAATTCTTCTCTAAATCAATTATTTTCAATAATTTTGAGAAGATTTTTTCAAAATTCAATTCTTTAATTATTAAATATGTAAAAAAGAAAGTTCACTTTAAAAACGTCTAAAATTCAATTATTTTCAATTCATTTTTACAAAAATTCGATTATTCGAATATTTTTCAAAATTTTCAAACCATTTGAAATTTAATTCTTTTGAAAAATTTCTATTGCAACTCTTTCAATATTCAATTATTTTTTTTGAGTTTTGAGCTAAAATTCTTTTCTAAATAAATTATTTTTTATAAATTTGTAGAAAATTCTTCAAGAATTAAATTATTCAATTTTTAAAAATGTAAAAATAAAGAAAATAATGTTTTTTTAATAATAATTTTAATTATAAATTTCGAAAATAATTGGAACATAAAAAGAATTTTATCAAAGCTTTCGAGAATATGCATTAGAATTTTTTAGAAAAATTTTATTACAATTTTTTAAAAATAATTGAACTTATTCCAGAAATTTTATTAAAAAATTATATTGAAAATAATTGAATTCCTGAGAAGAATTTTTACAAAATTTTAGAAATTAATTTAATCCCTTCGTATAATTTTATTATAAAATTGTTTTTGAAAATAATTAAATTCCTACGAAAAATTGTACTATTTATAAAAATAATTGAGTTTTTCTAAAAATATCTATGTTATAATTCAATTTTAAAAAATCTAAAAACAATTTAAAATACAAATTTTTCAAAAAACTAAACTTTTTCAACATTTTTAATTACATTTGCAATTTAAAATTCAAATTTCTGTAAAATTTAAATTTGAAACCTTTTGAAATTCAATTATTCATAAAAGATGTAAACCCAATTCTTCTAAAATTTAATTATTTGTGAACCTTCTTAAAAAAAATTATTCTTTAAATAATTTATAAGTTATTTCAAAGAATAAAAATAAACGAAAAAAAAATTTTCTAAATTTTTCTAAATAAAATTAGCAATTTTAAAAATAATAGAATTTAAAAATTTTCAAATTTAAATTTTTGTTGAAAACACTAAAAAAATTTAATTTTTGAGAAATTATAAATAATTGCAGAAATTCAATTATTTAAAAAAAAATTAAATTCTTCTTATAAAATTCAACTATGTTCAAAATTTGAAAACAAATTCTTGTAAAAATCTCAATTATCTTTATAAATAACAAAATTCTTCTCCAAAGTTCAATTATTTTCATAAATGTCAAAAAAAACTTCGTCCTAATTTCAATTATTTTCAAAAATAAAATGCATTTTTCTAATTTCAATGATTTTCAATATCTACTATTTTAATAAAATTTCCCAAAAAGAATTCAATTATTTAAAAACAATTTTAATAAAATCGTATGCAAACATTTAATTATTTTCATAAATAATAAAAATTTCACAGGAATTCAATTATTTTCATAAATAAATAAATTTTTTTTAAGGAATTCAATTATTTTCATAAATAATAAATTTTTTTTAAGGAATTCAATTATTATTTTCATAAAAAATAATTTAAAATTCTAGAAAATAATAATTGAATTAAAATGATGAAAATAATTTTGATGAAGTTACAGTAACAATATTCTTATAATAAAAAATAATGATTTTATCTCTCGGTCATCTTTAATTATTAAAAAACATGAAGAAATCGATCACTCCGAGTCTTCGACTCGGAGCAATCGATATCTTCATGTTTTATAACAAAAAAAAATACTTTTTTAAGTTCTTTAATTTAAAAAAGGTTTGAATTCGAAATTTTTCAATGTCTTAATTCCTGTGGAAAATCCTGTTCCACAAATAAGATTAAAAATAGGAATATTGTGCAAATATTTTTCTTCTTTTTCTAAAACAAAATAATAATTTTGTTAAAAAAATTGTGATTCGTAAACAAAAATAATACAAAATAAATAAATTTTTATATTAGAAAATTTATTTATTTTGATTAAAAAATATTTAATCACAGTTGTTTAACAATTTTCTAATTTTGTTTAGAAGTAAAGAACAAAAATCTGCATAATTTCAATTTGACAAAACATAATATTTAACAAAATTTTAGTCCTTTTATGAAAAGAATTAATTAATTAATTTTCTAATGAATTCTAGAAATTTAATATTTTAATATTCAAAAATATTTTTTAATATTTTTAATTTTGATGAAATTCTCTGACTTTACTCAAAATTTCCTGACTTGTGGTAACCCTGTAATTAACTAATAATAAAAATAAATAATAAAAATAAATATTAAAAAAAAATAATCCAATTTTCAATAATAAAAAAGGGGTAAATATTTACAAACACTAATAAATATTTTATCAATTTTCAGAAGCAGACGTTGCAGGCAACAAAGCGACAAGAGGTCAAGCGGAATTTTACCACTCTCTAGGACTTTCATCGACGACCAATTGCAAAATGGTAGCGTCAACTAATAATTTAGAGGATCTTGGAATCACTCATCCATCGAGTGCAAGCACCGATACTCGTCAACAGCAACAACAACAACAACAACAACAGCAGCAACAAACTCATGCTTGCAGATCAGTTCCAACAGCGCAGGACAAACGCAGTCGACTCAGTAATGTGATAAACAATCTCAGAAAAAAAGTACCTGAGACTAAATGTGAGTCATCAACCTGCACGAAGGAAGACGATCGAAATTCTGTTGAACGAAATTTAGAAACACTCGAAAAATACGTAATGACTGTACTAAACGAAGTAATAAAAGACGAAGAGGAAAAAGAACGAGAAACAACAACTCTCGTCGAGAAATTCACCTCATCATCAAACGAAGAGGAAAGCAATAACACAAATGGTTCGCCGGTCAAAAAAGGAGACAATTCCAAAGACTGTGAAAATAGACTCGTCGAACCATTTACACCCATAAGTGAAAAGCTATTTAACAAAGGGACCAATGAAAATCAAGAGTCCAACAGGGATTCAACCAAAATTCAAAAAATCACCTCTACCCCAAAGGATGAACAATCCGAGGAGGAGAAAAAATTCCCCAATAAAGAAGAACACCGAACACTTGGTGCAATCATAATGGAAAGGTTAACCGATCCAGAGACAACAAAAACACCCCAAGAAGAGTCTCGGAATAAAGTTTGCCGTGAACTTTTGGACGATCTTCTAAACGACGTTCTCCAAACAGTTCAGAAAAATGTTGACACAAAAATTGATGTCAATGATAAGGATAATAAAAAAATTGAGAATTTACCCACAAGTCTTCATTGTAGTTTACCATTAGAGAAGGTTGCATCTGTACTTCAAACTTGTCAAACGCAAGATGTCGAAAATTCCCCACCGATTAAGACAAGCACTAAAGTAACATCGCCGACAGTTCGTCATCTTTGTCTCTATTGTGATCGTAAATTCTCATCAATTTCGCTGAGACAAAGGCACACTGAACGTGTACATCAATTTAAGGGTGGAAGACGTTCGGAGAGAAATTCACGAAAACCATCGCAAAATTGCCAGTACTGCTCGGAAAAAACTGTCGACAATTTGGACACACTTTTTCAACATATGATTGGAATGCACGGCGATAAATATCACGCGTGTCTTCAATGTGTCACTCGATATCTATCGAAAGAGGCTCTCACCAATCATATAAACGAGGTTCACAATAGGACCACTACAACACAACAGGTGAGTGTCTTTTTTTCATGCTTTGGATATTAGAATTCTTTTCGATTTTTTCGACAACTTCAGAGATCACAATAATTTTTTCATGTAATATTAGCTAAAAATAATTCCTTAAAAAAGGAATATTCATTTTTAACAAGGGATTCATATTAAAACAAGGAAATTTTAGAGTTTCATACACGAAACCAATAGAAATTATTTATCAAAATATTTGAAAATAATTGAATTCTTTTTAAGGATTTTATGACAATTTTTGAAAATAGATAATTTGAGTCCTTCAAGGAATTTTATTAAAATTGTATTGAAAATAATTGAATTCTTGAGAAGAATTTTATTATTTAGAAAAATAATTGAATTGCTTTAGAGAATTTTAGGAAATTGAAATCTTTCGAAAAAAATTTTTAAAATAATTGAATCTTTTCGTGAAATTTTATTAAAATTGTATTGAAAATAATTGAATTCTTGAGAAAAATTTTATTATTCATAAAAATAATTGAATTGCTTTAGAGAATTTTATCAAAATTTTAGGAAATAATTGAAATCTTTCGAAAAAATTTTTTTAAATAATTGAATCTTTTCGTGAAATTTGATTAAAATTGTATTGAAAATAATTGAATTGTTTCGAAGAAATTTATTTTGAGTTTCTAAAATAATCATATTTATTAATAACTATAATTAATAATTTTATTAAACATCTTAAAAATATTTTTTTAAGAATTTTAATTAAAAATTTTGCAAATAATTGAAAATTACAAAGAATTTTATCAAAACTTTTGAGAATAATAATAAATAATTGAATTTTTTAAAATAATTTTATTACAATTTTTAAAAATAATTGTACCCATCCCAGAAATTTTATTAAAATTATATTAAAAATAATTGAATTTCTCAGAAGAATTTTATTATTTATAAAAATAGTTGAATTGTTTTGAAGAATTTTATCAAAATTTTAGGAAATACTTGAGTTCTTTCGAAAAAATTTTTAAAATAATTGAATCCGTTCCAAAAATGTTATTAAAATTGTATTGAAAATAATTAAATTCCTGAGAAGAATTTTATCAGGATTTTAGAAAATAATTCAATTATTACGAAAATTTTTTTTTTAAAATAATTCAATCCTTTTGTGAAATTTTATTAAAATTGTTTTGAAAATAATTGAATTCCTGCGAAAAATTTTACTATTTATAAAAATAATTGAATTTTTCTGAAAAATGTTATAATTCAATTTTATAAAATTTCAAACAATTTGAAATACAAATTTTTCAAAAAACCAACTTTTCAAAATTTTAAATTACAATTTATAATCATATTGTAATTTAAAATTTAAATTTTCTGTCAAATTTAAATTTAAAACCTTTTGAAATTAAATTATTTATGGAAATTGTAAATGCAACTCTTCTAAAATTCAACTATTTTTGAAAATTTGAACTAAATTTCTTGTCTAAATCAATTATTTTTAATAAATTTTTGAGAATTAAATTATTCAAACAAAAATAGAAAGTTCATCTAAAATAATTCTGAAATCCACTTGTATAAAATTTAATTCTACAAAATTTCAATTATTCAAAAAATTTTCAATTAAATATATATGAAAAAATTTAACTGATTTCAAGAAAATTTGAATGAAAAGTTTTCAAAAAAATAACTTTTTCAAAATTTTCAATTCAAATTGTTTGAAATTTAAATCTTCCAAGATTTCAAATTAAAATATTTAAATTCAATTACTTTTCATAATTTTTTAAAAAGTTTTTTGAGAATTCAACTGTTTACAGAACACATGCTTTAAATTTTGCAATTTTACCTTTGCAATTAAAAAATATTTTTTTAATTATTCGTTTGGTAATTATACTTTCCTTATAATAAATAATTTTATATATTTCAAATTTTCAATATATATATATTCACTTACGAAATAAACTCGGCAAAAAAAATTGATGTTTAACTCACCTGAAACAAAAAGAAAATATTTTGTATTAGAATTATTATCAAAAAAAACAAAAACAATAACTTCTATTAAATAATTGTATAAAATTATATTTGTTTTAAAAAATGCGACTTTTTTCAAACTTATTTTAATAAAAAGAAGTCATAGAAAAAACTATTAGAAAATTAATCTTCTTTCCTTATCCTGGTAATAATCTCAATTCTAAATTTTTGTAAAATTCAATTATTTTCTTAATTTTCATTTACAATTCTTCAAAAATGCGATTAGTTTTAAAAATAATTTTTAAAAGTAAAAAAATTAATTTTTTTTAAATGTAAAATTAATTTTAAAGAAATTTGACAAAATTTTCAATTATTTCAATTCTTTAAAATTATTTTTCTGAATTCAACTATTTAAAAAAATTTAATTACAGTTTTTAAAAATTCAATAATTTTTATTAAATAAATTTTTAAATACTAATTATTATTTATTTTTCCAAATTTCGGTATTTAAATAATTTAATTTTCAAAGAGCTTTCTGAAAATTATTCAAAATAATTGATTTAGAGAAAAAGTTCAATTAAAAATCTTGAAAAATAATTTAATTTAAAAAAAGTTGTAGGTATATGTAGTGCAAATTTTTAAAAACAATTAAATTTAAAAATTCTGAACAATTTAGTTTTTCAAAAAATCCCAATTAAAATTTTGTTGATAAAATTGAATTTCAAAAGATTTGAAATTGATGGTTTGAAAAATTTTAACTTCTTTGAAAAAATGTATTACGAGACCGTTCTTTTAAATCGCTGAAATTTTCTAATTAATTTTCCCCTCCAAAAATTTACTATTTATTATTATTATATTTATTGACTATTTACTATTTCTATTTTTCTATTTCAGGAGAGTGTTAAAGAAACTGTCAAGGAATTGGTACTAACAAAAAAAGAATCAAAGGAAAAGAAAAACGACGATGAATCCGAATATCGTGAGAACAATACAACACTAATCGGCATCACTCCAATAAATAAAGAACCATCAAATCCCGCGAGTTCCGAATTTGATAGTTCATTCTACAGTAGCGTGAGTTGTAATATTCGTGAAAATCTCCTACATCATTTAGATGGAAAACTCGAGATAAATTCTACTTCCCAAAATTCTTCCTCTTCCACATTAGATGTAAAATCCCCAACAACATTATATGAACAATCACAAGTTCAATTTCCCATTGATATTTCCCTCACGGCCGTGACGCCCGTCTACAATAAAGAATATTCAACCGAAAAATTGGAGAATTCAAGTGAATATGCACAGAAGCCGAGAAAAAATTTTAAATCACACCCAAGGAGGGTGTCATTTGAAAAATACAATTTCCCCCGTAAATACGATGGTAAAGAACAATGGAGTTGTTCAATAAAAGATCTAAGTAAATTTGATATATCAACGCAATTGTCCTTAAGAAAAAAGCAGCAATTAATCAAAGAACGTGATAATTTAAATAGGCTGAATCAAATACAAAACAATACAAATTCAAACAATTCAGAAATTGTTCAACAAGAATTTATCGAGTCAAATTCAATTTCTAGTCGTGTTGATAATAGTGACGATAATACCAAAGTTGATAATAAAGAAAAAATTGTTCAATTCAATGAAATTCAAAATAAAATAATAGAGACTAGTTCAAAGTCTCATGTATCAGAAGACGATTCAACAATTGAATTTGCCCATTATCTCAGACTAAGAAAATTGAACGAGGGGAGTGAAAATAATCCGAGCGGAAATAATGTTAATTACGCTGAACTCACTGGCGAATGGTCCAGACCACGAATCTACATCTGTAGAGCCTGTGCGGCAAAATATGTAAGTACCCTCTTTTTTCTATTGAAATTAAAAATTAAAATTGAAATTAAAATTAAATTGCAATTCTGTTTTTTGGAAAATATTTAAATTTGTGAATAAAATTTTACTTTAGGAAACCCTGAAGGAAATGGAAGACCACAAAATAGCGACGCATCCAAATGTGTGGTGTTCTCATTATGAATTCGCTGGTGATCAACTAGAACTCTACAAGCATCTCATTCTGCCGGAGAGAAATCAAGCGACCGCAAAAGCCAATGCAGTGTCTCTCGAAAAATCTTGTACAAAGTGCTCGAAAAATTGCAGTACTTTGGCTGAATTCCATAAACATATGCTCGAATGTGGTGGCGATCAGGCTTGGCTACTTGGACTCTTTGGTAATGGAAAGAAGAAATGCAAATGGCGACCATTCGGCAGTCGCAGCAGAAGACGCAGAAATCGTGGTATGAAGAGAAATATCCAAAATTCCCAAACTCCACGAGTCTACGCTCCAAAGGAGAAGCAACCATCTGGTCCTCGAGTTCGTCCAAGCGATCGTAAGAATGTTTCCTCCTTTTTCTCCTATTTTCCTCCTTTTTTCTCCTTTCTTTCCTCTTTTTGTCCCCCGTCTCTCTAACTCCAATTTCTAACAATTTTGGTCTCATTTTCCAGATGAAAGTATTCAAAAGATGCTCGCCAATCTTCCGCCGAAACGGGCAACTCGCAAAGTCCTGCAGGAAAGCGCTGCACGTTCACAGGGTCGACTGCGAAAAGTAAGAAATTTTCCATTATTAAAAAGAAACAATTTTTGCCCTAGAAAATATTCGAGATAATTTCAATTTTCAAGGAAGAACTCGAAACACGATAAAGTTTTGAAACTTAATAGCGATAAGGAAGTATGACATGACTCCGTATACGGACACTATTGATTGCAAACTTTCGCGTGTTTCTGAATGCTTCCAAAACACTCTTCGATCAACACAAAACCATAGTAACTTTCATGTTAACAATATAACTTTCCCCCCTTCACTTTTATGTATTCACCCTCAATTTTAACAAACTATAATTTATAAATAAGTTATAAAATTTACCCTTTCCGTGTAAAACATTAATTAAAATCTCTACAGACTATAAATTAATATCAAATTTAAATGTTTACTAAAACCAAAAAAAATTTCCTTCCAGGTTCAGACAAAAGTCAGATCCAACCTAGTCGATATCTCTTCAACTCGTCTATCACGCAATAAGGCAGTTTTACGTAACAAATTATTGAAAAATGCAAAATCTTTTCAACGAAAACGCTGTCGAAATGACAATATTTCAGCAGCGATTGAAACTGTCGTCAATAGTCACATTGACGAGAAGCAATCAGAAGAAAAGAATGGCAATAAAAATGTCCTATCAGAAGAAACGAATCAAAGTACGAGAAAAATCGAAACCAACAAAACAGTGAAAAATATAAAAGTTCTCAGCAAGAAGAAAAACGTTAAATCAAAAGAACCGATAATTCGACGTGTCCAATTGTCAAAAGCTCGAGGAGTAAAGTCAAAGACGACTATCGAGAAAGTTTCAAAAATCGATAGTCCCACCGAAACGCCTACTAGACGATCTTCCAAGGACGATGCTAAACTCGAAAATACAGACGAAAAAAATCCAACATCCGAACTCGAAACATCGACCAGAAGGAAAAAAATATTAAATCCCGTCGCATCTCTCAACGCCTCAATTAAAGCAAAAGCCCAACTGAGAACCACCGATGGAAAATTCGCCCGAAGTCCCATTAAAATCCCCAAAATAATCTCAGACCCCGAGACATTGCAAAAACGCGGTAAAATTTCCATCGCTCCCGGTCGTTTTCTCCGCTCCAAACTCAAAGTCGCCCAAAATTTAATGAAAGACGCAGTGAAAACTTCCCGCCGAACAAATTCAAAATTACCGGATAAATCGACAGGACAAAAGAAAGAAGATTCCCCCCAAGAATCAGAAATTACAAATGAACCAAAACACCGCACTTCGAGAAATTCGTCACTAAATCGAAAAGAAACAAATAAAGTCACCGACACCGATAAGGCAAAAGAAGAGGGAAAAGTCAAAAGACTGAATAATAAATTGACGAAAAAAGCGAACGAAACGAAAGAGGAGATTAACGAACAAGTGGAAAATACAATCAAGGAGGTGCGAGGACGACCTAGAAAGAGTCTTCCGACAAAAATTTCCGAAAGTAAAAAAATTACTCTCAATTTACGACGTCACAGCAACTCGGCAACTAAGACGCCAAAAGAAGACGATACCATTTCTCATAACGAAGCAAAAGTCGAAACAGTTACTCCAGAGAGCAAAAAATCAAAAGAAGACGACGCGACTCCTAAAATATCCCCCGCGAAGCAAAAATCCCCGAAAGGCACACTAAAAACCCTGAAGAAGAATATCAAATCAAAAGTCGTCTTTAACAAGAAGGGGAAAAATCTCTCTAAGGAAGTGGGAAGAATAATGCGCAAATCGCCCAGAACTGCCAAAATTCAAAAAATCCAAACTAATCTCCCTGAGGAAATTATGAAAAAAGGAATTGAAGAACAAAGTGGTGACATTGAAAGTAAAACGGAACCGAGCGAAAGTATAGAGAAAAATAGCGAAGAAGAAGTGACAATTAATAAAGAAGATAATGAACAAGATAATAGAGATAATAAAGAAAATGGAAAGGAAGATGAGAAAGAAGAGAATAAAGAAGATGAAAATGAAGAGAAGAAACAAGACGAAAATGAAGAGAATAAAAAAAACAAAAATGAAGAAAATAAAGAAGATAATACAGAAGTTAATAAAGAAGTTAAAGAAGTTAAAGAAGTCAAAGAAGTCAAAGAAGTAAGAAAAGTTAATAAAGAAGTTAAAAAAGTTAATAAAGAAGTTAATAAAGTTGATAAAGAAGTTAATAAAGAAGTTAATAAAGAAGATAATATAGAAGGTAATGAAGAAAATAAAGAAGAAAATAAAGAAGAAAATAAAAAAGATAATAAAAAGGTTAATAGAAAAAATAAAGAAAATAATAAACAAGATAATAAGGAAGAAAATGATAAAGAAGACAATGGCAAAGGAGATAACAGCAAAGATAATAGCAAAGATAATGGCGAAGATAATAGTGAAGATAATAACGAAAATAATAGCGAAGATAATAGCGAAGATAATAACAAAGAAGAAAATAGCAAAGAAGATAAAGAAAGAGAAGCTAATAATCTAGAAGATGAGATAGCAAATATAGAAATAGACAAAGAACAACCAAAAGAATCAGTTTCCAAAATTCCGGAAAATTCTGACATGATTAATTTCAGTCTCGATCACATTCATCAGGAATCATGTAATTCGAATATGGACAGCGGCAAGGAAAATTCCCTCGAGATATCTTTGAATGTCGCTAAATTAAAGGTGACACGTCAGAAGAAAACGAGAAATTCCCGAAAAGAAAGAACGTCAAAGAGATCGTTGAACAATGTTATCGGCATATTAACCGAAGGTGTGAATATTCCAATCGAAGCCCAAGAAAGTGTCGTCCTAACACTACAGACTTCACTCGAAATTAATAATGAAGCATTTCCAAACAACGATTCAACGCGCAGTGAAAATTTCCCCAACGACAAACCAACAGAATTGGGAAACAATATCGAAACAAGTGTTCCAAGTACTGTCGAACCAAATATTCCAAACGTCGATCCAAATATTCCAAATACTCCCACTACGACTTCTCTAGAATTAAGTGCACCGGAAGTAAAACCGAAGGAATCGGAAGTGGAACAAAATGAGTCGAAAGTGGATCGAAACGAAACGGAAGGAAAACTGAACGAAAAAGAAAACCCACAAAAAGTTGACGAATCAAATCCAACAACGGACATTATTCTCGATCTCTCCAGACGAAAAACAAAAGGCAAAGGTTCCTTTTTAGAAAGAATCGTCTCCAAAATTGCCAAAAAGAAAGACGTCTCACTGGATAGCGATGCTGGTTTTTCCCTGGGAAGCATAAATTCCGAAAGTGTTCCAATCCCACTTCCGGAAATTATTGCCAAACCAACCGATGTACAACCATCAACGTCGGTTACTGAATCCCGAGAAAGTGAAATAGAAAATGAAAATAATTCCACCAAGCAGAAAATAGACAAAGAAGAAGAGAAAAAAGAAACTGACAGCAAGGAAGAAAAAACGCCAAGAAAATCAAAAAAGCGTTCCCTAGAGGTGAATTCACCGAAGAAAAATAAGCGCAAAATAACAACTCAAGTTCCAGAAGAAATTCAAATCGAAAAAGAACTCAGTTTCGGTGATATTATGTCCCTAGTTCATAAATCCGAAGTTCCTGCCGAAGACATTCCCGACGAGCCGCTAATTATCGCCGAAGAGAAAATAATCGATTGTGACAAACAAACCGAAATCAATACCGAATCGAACGACGACAATTCAAAACAAAACAAAGAATCCCCAAAGAAATCAAAACGAAAACTAAATTCCGAAGTTCAAGACGAAACGAATGACGATTCTTCTGAAGCGAAAAAGACCGAAACGCAAAAAACACGCAAATCATTACGAAAATCACAAAAGAATGACGAAGATCCAAAGGAAGATTCAAATCAGCAAAACGAAGAAAAAGAAAAAGAAGAATCTAAAGACAAAACGAATTTATCACCAAACTCGAGTATTTTAGAGTCAAAACAGGAAATACAATTCTCAGAGGAAAGTGACGGGGAAAATTCCCGAAAACAACCGAATAAGGAAAGTGACAAAGATATTTCTGATTCGGAAATGTTCAAGGTACCAAATACTTTCACTGGTAAACGATCATCAAAACGCAAATCACAAACAAGTGAAAATTTGCCAAACACTGAGGAATTATCCGAAGATTCAAGTAACAGTGAATCGTTTACTGAAGAGTCAACCAGAACGAGGCGAAAATATTCCAAACGTAAACAATCTGTGGAAAATCGTTCAGAATCAGAAGACGATTTCTCCAGCGATTCGTCGCCAACCAAGGAAAATTTATCCGAAGAGACACATATTGGAAAACGTCAAAAATTAGGACGAAAGGCAAAACAAAACATTTCCCTACTCGACGAACATATTCTTCTACCCGACGACGAAACAATAAATGAAGAAGATGAGGAATTATCCGTCGATAAAGAAAGGAAACGAGGAAGAAAACCGAAAAATCCACAGACACAAACTGGGGAAAATTTAAATATAACAAACACAACGGAAACTATAATTTCCGAAAGTGTTTCAGTGGAGAAAAAGCGACCCGGTCGTAAGCCTAAAAAACTTACTCCCCCCAACGAAAGTATTTCACCGGAAAAAGTGACCGAAGAAATTGATAATCAGAAAGAGCTTTCGTCTTCCGACGAAAAGAATCAAGAAACTTTGGATTTGTCCGAATCGCCTAAAATTCCCGAAAGAAAACGTGGTCGAAAGCCTAAGAAATCCACCACCGTTGATGAAACTTCCCTTCAGGTGAATGAAGAAACTCCAATGCAGATTGAAGAGAACACGGAAGAAACTGAAATCGAAAAAGTCGAAGAGAAAAAGAAACCCGGAAGAAAGTCGAAAAAGAATTCGGATAATCCCGAGGAGGTGAAAATTAACGAAGAGGTATTGATCACACCGGAAGAAAAATCAGATTTAGAGTCAAAAGATAAACTAACGAAAACTGATGACCCCGAACTCGAAATAAATTGTTCACTTCCTGTAAAATCTTTCGAAACTAATCAATCAGAAAAGAAACGACCAGGAAGAAAACCGAAGAAAATTGTCCAGGAAGATGAAAATCCATCGCAGCGTCTTCAAGAACAAGAGGCAGATAAAATTCCCAGTGAACAATTAAACACGGACGAAAGTAAATTAGAAAAGAAACGACCAGGAAGAAAATCGAAAAAGAATATTTCCCTCGCCGAAGACGATCTCTTTCCCCCGCACGATGAATCCTTCGAAATGGAAAACGATAAACAAACAGAGGATAAATCACTGGACGTATCGACAAAATCAACAGAAAAGAAACGACCTGGAAGAAAACCTAAACAGAAAATCGCAGAACCTCCAGAAAATACCGATGAACCCACAGAAAAAACAAATGAATTTACAGAAAAGGATAATTTGAACATGAAACGTTTCAAACGTTGGGAAAGAACTCATTTCTTGAATTTGTTTCCATGCAATAAACAAGAAGATCCAATTGATTCAGTGTTTCTAAGGGATACATTGATGAAGGATGATTCATGGACTCCCGAAAATATCGAAACTATTTCCGATTCTCCATTAGAAAGAAAACATCCCGGAAGAAAATCGAAAAAGAATATTTCCCTCGCCGAAGACGATCTCTTTCACCCGCACGTTGAATCCTTCGAAATGGAAAACGATAAGCAAACAGAGGATAAATCACTGGACGCATCGACAAAATCAACAGAAAAGAAACGACCTGGAAGAAAACCTAAACAGAAAATCGCAGAACCTCCAGAAAATACCGATGAACCCACAGAAAAAACAAATGAATTTGCAGAAAAGGATAATTTGAACATGAAACGTTTCAAACGTTGGGAAAGAACTCATTTCTTGAATTTGTTTCCATGCAATAAACAAGATGATCCACTTGATTCAGTGCTTCTAAGGGATTCATTGATGAAGGATGATTCATGGACTCCCGAAAATATCGAAACTATTTCCGATTCTCCATTAGAAAGAAAACATCCCGGAAGAAAAGCGAAAAAGAATATTTCCCTAATTGATGAGCATCTCGATCTTCCAGACGATCCGCCTTTGGAAATTTCAGAACTGAATTCATCAAATCAAAATTTAACGATAATAAATACAGATTCAACAAAACTAGAGACAGATTCATCGAAAGTAAATATAGATTCGACAAAAATAAATGTTGATTCGACAAAAATAAATTTAGATTCAAATGTAGATTCGCCAAAAATAAATACTGATTCAACAAAAATAAATACGGATTCGACAAAAATAAATACGGATTCGACAAACAAAATTCAAGACAATGTCGAATTACAAACTTTGGAAATTGTTTCCCCCGAAAGAAAACGACCGGGAAGGAAGTCTAAAAAAATAATTACCGAGCAAAAAGATGTTGAGGAAAATAATACGAGTTTAGCCGCTATCGAAAAAGTACCAGAATTAAATGAAAATCCTTCAGTTCTGGTGCCTGATAATAATGTCGAAAGTGAAGAAAAGGAAAAGAAGAGACCAGGAAGAAAATCTAAGAAGACTTCATTACTTGATAATTCTTCTTTGTCTATTGATAAACAAACCGTTGAACAAGAAAATAAACCGGAAAATACAGTCGAAATTACTGCTCCACAAAACGAATCGATGGAGAGAAGACGTCCTGGGCGTAAATCCAAAAAGTACACTTCCCTCTGTGAGGAACATCTCGCTCTTCCTGATGATGATATTGATCTTCCAGAAATTACCAAAAGGGAAAATACTCTCAAGAAAGAAAAAGCGAAAGAAAAGGAGAAGGAAAAAGAAAAAGAGAAAGAAAAGGAAAAAGAAAAGGAGAAAGAAATAGAGAAAGAGAAAGAAAAGATAAAAGAAAAGGAGAAAGAATTAGAGAAAGAGAAAGAAAAGGTAAAAGAAAAGGAGAAAGTTAAAGGAAAAGAAAAAGGGGAAGAAAAAGTAAAAGGTGTAGAAAAAGAGAAAGAAAAAGAGGTAGAAAAAGAAATACCAGGAGTAGAAGAGAGAAGAAAAGAAGAAACAGAAACTAATCAGTTAATTTCAGAAATTTCTCCTCAACCAGTGGATAGAAAACGTCCTGGAAGAAAAGCGAAAAAGAATATTTCCCTAATAGACGAACATCTTGATCTACCAGACGACGATCCTATCTCCAAAGAAGATAATTCAACAACAGATTCTATCAAAGTCTTCACAAACGATATTCCCGAAGAGATTACAAACGAATCTAAATCATCTTCAGACAAAAAACGAAACGCATCACAGGACAGAAAACAAAAAGCACCAAAGAAAAAATCCACCATTGCATCTCTATTTCCAGAACAACATTCCGAATTAATTAATCAAACCGAAGATCTCAAGGAACAAAAGGAAAATAAAAAGGAAAAAATTAACAGCAAACTGGAAGATATTTCCTCAACATTAGACAACATTAGTTCTATTCTAGAAAACGAAGTCTGTCAAAAAACAACACTAATAAACCAAATTTTACCATTTTCCTCCCAACAATCTGATTTGCCAATAGAAGAAAAATTGCCAGAAAAAAATTCATTAGAATTATCGAATTGTAACGATCAGGAAACATCGTCTCTTGATTCTGCTTTGAATCCAGATCCACAGGAGACAAAAGAAGATGACGATTTCCAAACACCGAAAAAACGTCCCATTGGAAATTTCGCTGTGGTCCATACGAAAACAGGTGAAATTCTAATTGTCGAGAAGAAGAAGAAATTAACAAAAGAAGCAGCTAAATTTTTCTGCGACATTTGCACGACAAGTTTCACTAGACGAAGTTCATTGAAAAAACACAATCTCTCCCAGTCGCATCTTATCCAAATTCAACATTCAACATCCGATCGAGATGAAATTCAAACTCACCGCGACGAGGAGGAGAAGAGTAATTTTGAAAAATTGGAAAAAATCACTATTCCAAATGAAAATCCCGCTGACAATTTAGACGTTTTGAATCAACTCCTCGATCAGCATTTCAAACAAAATGATTCAATTCCCAGGGAGAAATTACCAATTCCAATGATAATTCCTCCCTTTGTTGAGAAAGCATTGCCAGTCGAGGCGGAACAGGAGAATATGGATGACGATTTACTCGACGAGGAGATTTGCAAAATTACCGAAAACATGACGCACGATGAATATGTTTTGACCGATCACATCAGTCCCGTATTCCCCGAGGCAGCTTCTACACCGATTAAAAATTTAGAATCTAAAGTTGAATCTATATTCGAATCAAAATTAGAATCTAAATTTGAATCTAAATTAGAATCTAAAGTTGAATCAAATGAGACGAAAAATAAAAAGACCAAAAAGGAAAAGTTGAAGCAGAAAAAGAGAAATTTGGCAGAGGAACATTTGGATCTCGATACCCCCGAGCCTGAGTCTCAAAGTTCTGATAAATTCTCAATCAACGAATATTCCAATCAACTTTCTGACATCACACCCGAAATTTCCAAGGATTCCCAAGAAGTTATCGAGAAATTAGAAAATCCAATCACTCCAAAGAGAAAAAATCGAAAGGAAACTACTCAAACCGAAACGATCGATACCGAAATTTGTCAAATTTCTCCAAAACGTTCTTCCCTGAGATCTAAACATCAAGAAAAGAAGGAAGAAATCTCCCGACCAAAAAGAAATCAAAGCAAACAAAATTACAAAGAATACGAAAACGACGATTTCGATCAAGAAACTTTAGAAATTGAACTCCCAAGACGTGAAAATTCGAGATCGAGAAAAAACACCTCTAATCGCGATTCATCCAAATCGAAGAAAAATCAAGAAAAGGATAATCAAGTAAATGAAAATCCTCCCCCAGAAATTCTAAACATAAGAGAAGATATAGAAAATGATTTAAAATTACAAAATTCGTTACTCTCGAACAATTCCGATTTACAATTAAATTCACAAGAATCAAAGACAATTTTTGACGAAGACAAGAATTCGAAATTAAACTTTTTGAATATCACCGAAACACTCAAAGTACAAAGTGGTGACATTCAAAATTGCAATACAAATAATTCGATAAACACCGAATTCGACAGTGACGATAATTCCCTAAATACCGACATGTCCGTTGATATACAAAAATTACTCGACGATCCCGAATTGAGCGTTGACAATAATAGTCTCCAACCGAATTTACAAACCGTCTTCAATAGCGAAGTGCTGAAAAAATCCATCGAACGCGATTCAATCGAAACTCTAAATTCCCTTGAATCTGAAGCAGAAAACTTATCAGCATCGTTTACAAGAAATGACAATGAAATTGAATCAAACGAGATTGAAATCGAGCCAGAAAATGAAAAAATCGACACTGGAACTGAAAACGAAATTGAAACCGAAGAAAATGAAATCGAAAGGAGGGAAAACGAAATCGAAACAACAGAAGAGAATAAAATCGAAACTAGAGAAAATGAAATCGAAGAAGAATTCAAAATAGAAGAAAGAAATAAAGAATTCAAAATAGATGAAGAAAGAAATGAATCCAAAATAGAGGAAGAACAAGAATCCCAAGAGGAAAAGGAGTCGCAAAAAATTAAAAGCACTGGAAAGATACAAAAGGGAAAATCAAAGCAAAAGAAAGGAGTCAAGAATAAAAAATCAAATCTAAATCCCACTGAATTTAGCGATAATGAAGAACCACCTCTAGAGTCGCAGAGTAAAAACAAAATCGTTCGCAGTGTATTTGGCCGAGTATTCGCAGGCGAAAAAGTCGATAAAGTGCGAGAAGTCCTTGACGATTGGAACTCAAAGTCAGAAAGTTCCGACAATGATCTTAATAAATCCAAAGATTCCGCATCATCAAGATCAAGAAGAGATTCAAAGCAAAAGAAAGATTCCAAAAAGAATACAAAACGTTCTCGAAATTCCTCAACCAGCGGAAAATCACAATCCCAAAAGAGAAAAAATGAATTCCAAACTGAAGATTCGTCGAAAAAAACCCAGCACATCGAGAAATTCTTCCCAAACACGATCAGTTGATCAACTAAAGACAAATAGAATTGAATCTTCTCTGGGAACGTCGGAATTATTAATCACAAGTTCAAGATGCCGACAGAGTAAAAAGAAAGCCGAAGAACGTATTTCGACAATTTCCCGAGCATTCGATGATGATTCATCAATTCCCGACGATGATTTCGGCGAAAAAGTTTCAAAACTAAAAGAAGAATTAAAAAACAAAATGGAAAATATTCAACCAGAGTATGACAAAGAAGAAGAAATATCCGAAAAGAATAAAGAATATGCAAACAAACTTGAAAATTTTGATATAAGAAGCGAAACAAGTCAAAAAATAGATGAATTACCATCGATTCCGTTGAGTCCAAGAAGTCCCTCGACAGTTTCTCAATTAACCAGAAATTCCGATCGTAATGTCGATGACGATGACGATGATGACAATGACGAACTCGAGGATTGTCTCCTACGTAGGCGAATGTCACCCTACTTCGACTACAACAATTCCTACACATCTTTGGGAAGCAGTACAAACAACACTGAAAATAATTCAACTGACAATGATGGAAAATACGTGAATGAGGAAAAAAATCCCCTCCGTCGGAAAAGTTGTTCCAGTGAATTTTCCGGCGAGAAAATAGTAATTCGTTCACCGCTCGCCTTACATGAGAATAGAGCTGAAGTTGTCACAATAGCACCCACCGATGCAATCGAAGACAATGCACTTGACGTTCCACAGGAAATTATCTCAGCCAATGCCGCAGCCGCCGCTGTGTCCTCTTCAATGTCCCAAAATAAATCCCGTCAGGGTAAAGTTTTGAATTTCGATGAAGAACTATTTGTCGAATGTTGCTCACGATTGAAGGCAACAACCGAGAAGGAACTGCGTGGCGCCAAAAAAATAAAACTCGATCATTCCGAAATTTATCGCAAGGAACTGCCGGTGCAATTTTTCGGACCCAGCAAGGATCGTTGGCGAGACGCTGAGAGTCAGAACAGCCTAGGCAGCCTCCTCGAATCTGTCAATCAGGTAAAGCGAATTAGTCCATCTACTCATCAATCACTCAATTCAATTTTAATTTTCAAATTCAATTTTAGCTTCGAATTTTAATTTTCAAATTCAATTTTAGCTTCGAATTTTGATTTCAAGTTCAATTTTAACTTCGATTTTTAATTTTAATTTCAAATTCAATTTTAACTTCGATTTTTAATTTTAATTTCAAATTCAATTTTAGCTTCGAATTAAATATACCGATTGAGGTTTAATTTATAAACATTGACGATTTCAGTTATTGGGCGAGGAAATGTACGGCAACAATGATAAGGATAATCGTGCTTTGGACAAACAAAGTGAACGTTCAAGTCGATCGGCGAGTCCAGATGAATCGCGACCTGACAATCTTGGCTATGAGGACAGTCTAGACGTTGCTTTTGAGCACAACAATAAACTTCGGGATAAAATACAGCAACGCATGAGAGAAAGTGAAAATCTCATTTCAAATGCTTTCGGTCAAAGGAGTGACCACAGTGGAGATTATCAATTAAATCATTTCATTGAAAGAGAAAATCGCGACGACACTGAACACATTTACGGACGTTTGCAAAATCAATTCAATTCACCAAATACATCGAATGGAATTTACAGTACCGGTCTCAATAAAAGTCAAAATCTTCACCATGGCGGTCTTCTGGACAAAGCTCTCTCGAATTTATTACACAACAACGACAAACACGACCATAAGTAAGTTTTCATTGTATTTTTTAATTTACGAAAACTTAATTTATCGAAATTATATTGAAATCAATTATTAAATCTATTACAGATTTCGTATTCAATAATTAATTTTGAAGCAAAAAGTATCTTTGTCTGAAAAAAAGTAGGGAAAAGTAACTGTCGAAAAATTAAATTTGATGCCTAAAAAAATCCATTTTAATTGATTCATAAAAATTTAATTCTGTATTTCTCTGACTTTTCCCTGATTTCCATAAAAAATATTCACTTTTTTTCTTATCTAACATCAATTCTAAATTTTTCGTTCAAATTCTTAAAAAAACGACTTTTTTAAAAATATTTTTAATTATTAATTATTAATTAATAATTTTTAATATATAAAATTTATTTCAATAAAATTTGACTAAAATTTCCAATTAATCGGAAATTTAATTTAATTTTTTTAAATTATTTACGAGAATTTAACTATTTTTAAAAAATGTTAGTTACAATTTGACTAAAATTTCCAATTAATCGAAAATTTAATTTAATTTTTTAAAATTATTTACGGGAATTTAACTATTTTTAAAAAATGTTAGTTACAATTTATAAAAAATTTTTTGAAATTTTAATATTTTTTAAAATTTATACTATAACGCTTCTAATATTTAATTATTATCTAAAATTTTAACTGAAATTGATTTTAAAATCAATTTTGGTCAGAAAGTTCTAAGAAAATTATATTATTTAAATACAAAAAAAAAATTAATGAACAATTGATTATATATTTTAAAATTGAATTCCTATAAGAAATTTTATCAAACATTTTATAAATGTAAAGAATTAATACAATTGTATTAAAAATATATAAATTTTATTAAAAATAATTCACGTTTTTCAGAGAATTTTATATACAATTTTTTTAAAATAATTTAATTTCTGTAAAAATTTTATTATTTATGAAAATAATTAAATTTTTGAGAAAAAATTTATTATTTATAAAAATAGTTAAATTTTTTGAAAAAATTTTATTATTTATCAAAATAATGGAATTTTTAGTAAAAATTTTATTAAATTTTTTTAAATAACTGAATTCTTTCGAAGAATTTAATTAAATTTTTTTTAAATAATTGAATTCTGTCAAAGAATTTTAATAAAATTTTTAAGAATAATTGCATTTTTCGAGAAATTTATTAAAATTAGAAAATAATTGAATTTCTGTGAAAAATTTTATTATTTGTGAAAATAATTGAATTCTTGCAAAGAATTTTGTATTGAAATTTTTTCAAAGAATTTAATACAATTGTATTAAAAATTTATAAATTTTATAAACAAAAATTATTAAAATCCTTAAAAATAATTGAATTTCTGTAAAATTTTTATTAAATTGTTTCAAAAGAATTGAATTCTTTTATAAAATCCTATTAAAATAGTAAATATTGATAATCATTTAATTCTTGCAAAGAATTTTAATTTACTTTAATTCCATTAGAATTATCTTTACGGTGAAATAAAAATAGTCATTCTTTTTTCAGTGGATCGACTCCGATGACAGTTTTGGCAGAGCTCGCCTGCGCTCGTGCTCCAACATCAACAGACTCCACGAAGTTCCGCAAAGAGGAATCAGAAAAGAAGGAATTGACAATTTTCAAAGAATCGACAATCAAGAAAACTAAAAATCCAATTAAGGAATTGTTCGAAAGAAAGAAGGAACTTTACGAGAGGAAACAAATTGAAAAGGCAAAAATTGACGTAATCACCAAGACAAACATACAAAAGGGAAGAAAATCCAAGAAATCGAAAAAACGCCAAGAATTCCCCCTAATTAGAAGCGATCAATACGATGGTTTAGCGGAAAAGAAGAAAAGACGCGACATATTCGAAAAGAAGGACGACATGAATTCATCAAAAACAAAAGACATTTACGATTTTGAAGACGAGGAAAGTCAAATTGAATCCGGTTTTAGTTCAGTTCTCTCCTACCGAACGAAAACAGAAACAAATTTCAAAGATTTAATAACAAAAGCATCTCACAATTTGGAAAATTCTTTCGGTAAACGTTTGGAAATTGAGAATAAATTTAAGAACAGCGAAAAATTCGCACCTAAAACAAAAGGCGCACTGAAAGCATTTCAGAGTGAAGATAAAGTCACCGGTCCAATGGACGATTTTGTCGAGAGGAAGAAAATTTCCAAACGAACTGAAATTAAACACTCGAAGCAAAAGAAGAAAAATAAAAATACAAAACGTAAATCAAGAAACGCTTGGTATGAGAACGATAGTTCTGATGAATTTATAACAGCCGCAAAAACCGAAGACGTTGGAGTCGGAATTTCCAAAAGTCAACGCACTTGCTCGAAAGGCAAGCAAAATCTCTTCGCCGAATTGTCAACATCATCCGAAAGCGAATCAATTTACGAAGATATGGAACAAATTCAAGAAAAATTCTCAACGAACGAAAATTCAGAAATTACGAAAGAAAATCAAGAAAAATCATTGCCGAATACTGAAAATGAAACTTATAATAATTGGGACGAGATGGAGAAAAATAATTTGGAATCGTCAATTTCCGAAACTGATTCTGAATCAGAGTCGGAATTAATTATCGATCTCAAGAAAGACAGCGAGGAGAATAAAGATCCCGAGGACGCTTCCGATTATGATGAGGAAAATAATTACGAGGATGATAATTGTGACAATGACAATGGTAACGATGGTGATAATTATCGTACGAATGGCGACAATTATCGTGACAATCCCGATGATGATGAAGATGATGAAAATCCCGACGAAAATATTAACAAAGAACAATCAATCGAAACGAAAAATGACTCGAAAAAAGAATGGATTCCCCTCGAAGAGGCTCTCAATCTTCTCGAGAAAAATGACAATCTCGAGAGTGTGACAAAGGAAATGAAAATATTCGCCAAAGCCTCACGTACAAAAGCAAAGAGAACCGATAGCGAGAGTTCAATTAAATTCAATAAGGAATCAAAAGAAAATCACAGTCCCGACGAATCGGAACTTCAAGACGACGATTTACCAGTTTTACCCGAAAAACTCCCAACCAACGAGAAACCACAGAAAGAACCGGAAAATCTACCCCTCCACGTATTTCTCAGTCGTAAAGTTCAAGAGTCAAAGAAACGCAAACAATTGCAGCGTAAAAATAAAAAATTACAACAAACAAATTCGTCAATAAATTTCGAACCAATAAGACGTCAACGTAAATGTGCCATCGGTAAGCAAGGCCTCCTCGCCGAAATAAGCAGTTCCGACGATGAGGACTTTACAAAAATTTCCCATCGTCGCAGTAAGGAGAAATCCGACACCATCGAAAGATCCCGAAAAAAGAAGGAATCAAAAGAAAAGAGAAAGGAACGTTACATTGAAAAGAAGCACGAGCAAATGATTGCTAAGGAACAAAAGGCAATCGAGGAGGAAATATTACGGGAATTGGGGAAAAATAAGGGTGAACAAGAAATGAAGAATGACAATGAAGTCAAAAAAGGCGAAAAAGAAAAAGAAAAACAAGAAGAAGAAGGAGAAGAAGATGAAAGAGAAGAAGAAAGTGAAAACGAAAAGTCGCGTAAAAAGCAAAGACTCAAACAAATCGAAAGCGAAATCGATTCTGAATCAGAATCAAAGGAGAGAAATAAGGCGAAAGTTAATCAAAAGAAAAAGAATGTGAAGAAGAGTAAAATTGAAAAGCCGAAAAGTAGACGTAATTCAATATCCAGTGGTACTACAAAGGAACGTAGATTATCGAACAGTAAACGTGATTCCGGCGATGATGAACTAAGAACAACAAAATCGTGGAATAAAGTCGACGATATTGGTGTTGCCATCGGTAGACGTAAACGTGCAGCAGCCAATCAACTCTACTATTGGTCGAGTTCAAGCGATGAGGATGAATTAATCGAAACAGCTCCTGCAGCAGAAGAAGAAGACGATAGATTAGAGCAACACGGTTGGATTGTTGGTGATTCGCATAAAAAAATGATCACCATGCTCGCAATGGAGAAACAATTAAAGGAGAAACGAAGAAGAAGCGAGGATGAATTTGATTCCGGCAAGGGAAAAAGCAAAAAGCACAGGAACAGTACATCTTGATACGTATTTCACGATTAGATTTCTCGAAATTTTTCCAATTTATTCTCCACTTAAAAAAAAAAATTTAGTTTCAATTTTTTATTATTAAAAAAAATTTTAGTTTCAATTTTTTATTATTAGAAAAAATGTAGTTTCAATTTTTTCACCTTTTGGTTTATTGTAAAAGACGCCTTCTCTAGGTGTTTTTCAAATTAAAATATTGAGAATATTAAAAAATTTATAGATGTTAAGAAAAAAAAAAAATTTACTGCCACTTACATTTTTTTTCTCCTGTCAAAATTAGAATAATCTTTTCAAATTTCTCAGCGCAATGTTTGTAAGTAAAGAGGAAAAAAAAATGTAAATAATTCATTTTACGCAATCCCCTTCGAATATAATCGATAGTTGGTATAAAAATGCGGTAATATTAGACTGAATAAAAAAAAAATCTTGTAAACGGAAGAAAGATCACGCAAAGGGCAGTTTTAGGACAATACTAGTACATTTTTTTGAAAGAATAAATTTTAGTTTATAGTTAATTTATAGGGAAAAAAAAATTCTTGCAAGAGTTAAATAATTATATTTTAAGGGATAAATTTATACAAAGATCACTTCCAATGGACATTTTTTTGTAAATAGGGGTCCAATTCAGAAAAACGCTTTCGCTTTTTGTGATTCATAATATATACAACATATCTTCGCGCAGGATAGAAAATATTTCAATTGTTTGAAATATTACAAAAAGAATTTAATTTTTTTCTGTTTACTTTTTTTGGTGCAAAAAAAACACGGCATACAATATTTTTGTTTGTTGTGTTTGTGACGATCTCATATGTGTCACGATTATTAAAAATGCCCGATGCATATATTATAAAAATAAGCTTGTTAATTGCGAAAAATCGTGTTTTTTTTTGTCAAGCCTATATAGTTATGGGTGCACACATAATAGCCGAGTACCTTCACAAAAAAAAATAAAAAAAAATTTGCATATTGAATAAATATTATATATTATAAACGTTATATGTATAACATAACGATTAATTGATAACATAGAATTTATTGTAAATGTACTGCCATAATCATATTATCAGAATGAAAGCCTATTAAATAGTTATTATTATTTCTGTAAAGACGAGAGTGTTTAGCACAAAAGTAGAAATATCCAGTGTAAATAGAACATATTTTCAATGTGTCTGGAAAAGTATGTTTTGTAATATAAGCATTGCGAAAGAAAAATAAAATTAATAATTAAGAAAAAATATTTTTCCTCGTTTTTATTTAATTGTTTCTTAATTTGACTTGTTTTGATTTTTAAATATAATATTTATTAAGGAGTCTGGCAATTTTTTCTATCAAAGAAATACTTTAGTAACATAACCTAAAATTTAAGTCATTTTCTCCAATTTCTTAATGACAAAATTGGTAATTTTTATTCAAATGCAAATTTTATTTAAATTATATCAGTTAAAAGTTAGTTATTTATTATTTAAATTGTTGGAAAATTCATTACCCTCCCATTAAAACAAAATTAAAAGTATCTTTTTCGTTTAAAATACGAAATTATGACAACGGACTATTGTTTTGACTAAATTTTTCTTTAAGGGGATGTCAAAGTCGATGCGATTTTCCCATTGAAGCTCAATGCAAAAATCCAATCGACTTTGACATCCCCTTAAGTTTCGGGGAAATAAACTTAATATTTGGTAAAATTATTATTCATCTGGTTAAAAGGCCCGTTTACCTTTAATTTCCATCGTACTACCGGTCCTAAAATTCCTAATTTCAATATTCTATTTATATTTCATTATTTTAATTTTTATGTATTTTTATGAATATAAAATCTAATTACAGGCGGGATTAATTATTAGGGGCAGAAAAATCGTATAAACACAAATACTTTGACGACTGTTTACGTTTTGAACAGTTTTGAGCGCCAAATCAGATTCGGAGCAATTGTAGGTTATGTTAACCCCGCTTGATCATGTATAAATATTAAACAAAATAGTACCGATTAAAAAAACTCACCAATCCTACTAATTCATCTCCTCTCAAAACAACATTTTTCGCTGTTTAACTCGATAAATTGAATATATAATCTACGATCGACGACGATTATGTACGATTGTCTTCTGCCGATCTCATTGTTGCGGGGCTTGCGAAGCAATTTTCCCTTCTGCGATCCATTTACATATTTGACTATTTTCCTGCCTCTATTTCAACGTTTTAATGATATTTGACTATAATTACTCATTTTTGTCCACTGCTACTTTATTTTTATACTGAAAATACTAAAAAAACTGAAAGATAATCCAGAGAACGATGTGTCGTGTTCGACATTTTTTTACTACTAAAAATGGCGTCGGGCAGTGTTGCCAACCGCAACAAAATGAAGCACAGCGTAACGAACTTTTGAAATTAAGTTCAATTTTATAAACCAATTTCTGTATATTTTTACTTATAGAATATAAAAATACATAAAAGGGATGTATATTTCTAAAGTAAATAAACAAAAAATGTAAATGTAATTGTCAGGAAAATAATAAATTGGATTGAAAAATTAATATTTGAAAAATTTTCATTGCGCATGTGTAGAAGAATGGAGGGAAATAATTCTCAGAGCGGGTAATTTGAAATGTAAAGTAATTAATATTCCTTTTTTATTTGTTGATTTATATTTCTTAGTTTGACATTTTGGTTTATATCTCAGTGTAATTGGGTGCATGTATAAGTTTAATAGAAGTAAGCTTTAATAAAAATAAACATTTAATAAAAGTAACTGCTTGAAAAGAAATACCAGATTTACCGACCGAAAAAGGAATTCCGTCGATAAGGTCGAATCTTCTTCCTGCAACCTCATCGACACGAACACACACACAAACAGTAAACTGTATACACCGTGCGGCAGTAATTTTGTGACAGTTTTTTTTATAAATTAATAATTTAAGAATAAAAATGGCATACTTAGAGCCTGCTCAACGTTTTGCAATGGGGACGAACAATATAATGGGTGCAGATTGGATGCAATCGGAACACAGTACAGGAGTAAGTTATTTAATTTATTTTTTCCTAATTTTATGTACTTTTTGAGGTTAGCATGACAATGCAAACTAAGTTTTAAATTCCCTTGTCATTTACTTCTTTTTCATTTGCAATTTAAAAGAAATTGTTTGATTTACCTTGTAAACCAAATAATTTAGTATTCTATTTTAAATTTATTCCTTGTATAGATTAATGCGGCAAAATTCGCAAAATTCTTATGTTTATTTTAGGTTAAGTGAAAACTTCTTTTTTAATTTTCACGTCTGTTTCTCTAGTGTTATAAATAAATTTCTCTCTAATGTATAAATAATTAAAAATATGTAAAATTAGTGTAATAGGAAAATAATATTAATTTAGATACAGAACAATAATAAACCATCTTAATTTTTATTATACAAAATAGTTCGTAAAATGCAACTTCTAGTGTTTACACTCGATATAATATTAATTTAGATATAGAATAATAATAACGTATCTATTATTTATTATATAAAATAGTTCGAGAGATGCAATTTTTTTGTTACACAGTTTTTTTATAATATTAATTTCATTTCCAGACATCTATTATGGCTGTTGAATTTAATGGTGGTGTTGTAATTGGAGCAGATTCTCGTTCAACGACAGGGTAAATTATTAAATTTGCTTTTAAATCCATTAAATTTTGCGTGCGACAATTCTTAATTGTGTGTAAATTATTTTAAATTGATTCAATTTATAATGTGAAACAATGATATGTAATGTAGTGTCAATTAAATTAATTGTACTAAAAGGACAGAATTTTTAATAGTAATAGTTGTGAGATATTAATATTAATTCAATAATTTTGTATTATTTTCTCGAACAGATCATATGTCGCTAATCGATATGCGGATAAATTAACCAAAATAACGGATAATATTTACTGTTGTCGATCCGGTTCCTCAGCAGATACACAAGCAATTTCAAGTATTGTGACCTATCATTTGGGTTTTCATCAGTAAGTACTCGACTATTTATATATCATTAGATTTATTAAAAGAATATCCCTCTCAATTTAAACCCATTATTCAATAAACCTGTTGTTATATTTAGAGAATTATTTTTATCAAGTAAGTGTTGTACAGCAATTGATATTAAAAAAACCCCCTACAACAAATTGGAGCCAAACTATTTTTATGTTTCCGTTTTTTTTTTTAATTAAATTCTAAATTCTTCTAGTTTTTTTTAACAAAAATAAACTCTCATTTCTTCTAATTTTTTTTAAATTTAATTAAATAGGGAGTAAAATCAGGGAAATGTCAGTAAATAAAGTTTCTTGTCAGTAAAGTCAGGGAAATTATAAAAATTGAGACTTTTCGATTTATTTTCAAAAAATGCGACTTTTTTGACTTTGCTTCCAAATATTCAAACAAATTACCACATTTTTTAGTATAAAATGCAACTTATTTTGATTTTTATAGTACGAAAAATAACTATAAACAAATCTTTCAAAAATTATTTTTGAATCATTTTTTAAGATAATTAAATTTTTCAAATATCTATAATAAAAATATTTTTGAATAATTGAAATTTTGTAAAATTTAATTGAAAATAATTCATTTTTTTCAAGTATTTTATTGCAATTTTTGAAGAATTTTCATTGCAAATTTTGAAAAGAATTGAATTATAAAAAATTGGATTGAAAAATCTTTAAATGTAAATTTAAAAGTGAAAATTAGTTTCTAATTTTTTAAAATTCCATATTTGCAGTTTTTTTAATTACATATTTCCGAAAATTCAAATACATACAAAAAACAATAAGATTTTGGAATTATTTTTAATATTTTGGAGAAGAAAATCATGTTCAAAATTTTAAATTTATTTTATTTATATATAATTATATTATTTGTTTATTTAAATTATTTATGTATAATAATTTCGGAAAATTAATTAGTTTTTCTTAAATGATAAATAACTTCTTTTAAGAAATTCAATTATTTTCGAAAAATTACATTAAAATATTTTTAAAAACTAATTCTTAGAATTGTTTTATTATAATTTTTTAAAATTTAATCACCTTCCAACAAAGTAAATGAAAATTTATAAAAATTTACTTTTTTAGAGTTATGAAAATTTTAGAAAAATCTTGATTATATTTATAATTAAAATTCTTCAAAAATTTGATTATTTTTATTTATATTTTTCAAAAATTCAATTATTTGAATTGTTTGGAAATTTTTTAATTGTATCTAATAAAAAAAAAAATTTGCCTTTGAAAAATTGTTTTAAAACATTTTTAGAAAATTAATTGTAATAATTTATTTATTATAATTTTTTGAAAATATTACACCCTAATAAATTAAGAAAAAAAAACATGGACAGTTACAATTATTATAAAAAATTGGGTTTTTGTATTTAAATAATTAAATTCTAGAAGAACTTTCCAAAAAAATTATTTAAAATAATTGTCAGGGAAATTAATAACTTGAAAATTGTGACCGCCCTGTTAAAGAAATTGTATTGAATCTATTATTATATTTGCAATAAATTTGAATTTGAAGAAATAATATTGAAATAATTTTCAGAATGGAATTAGGAGAGCAACCATTGGTAGAAACTGCTGCTAATGTTTTCCGTGAAATTTGCTACAATTATCGTGATTCATTGCTTGCTGGAATTCTCGTAGCCGGATGGGATTCACGAAAGGGTGGTCAGGTGTACAGTGTACCAATTGGTGGAATGTGTGTTCGTCAACCGATCTCCGTTGGTGGTTCTGGTTCGACTTATGTTTATGGATATGTCGACGCCAATTACAAACCAAACATGACAAAGGACGAATCTATTGAATTGGTTCAAAACAGTAAGTTTTTTTTGTCAGCTATTTTCAAAGTTTCTCATTTCTTTCTCATTTTCTTTCAGTCATTTTTCCCTTAATTAATTTTTAATTTAGAAAAATAATTCTAAGGATTTGTTTTAATTAATAAATAATTTTTCCAGCACTTGCTCTTGCTATGGCGCGAGACGGAAGCAGTGGAGGCGTCATTCGTCTTGGCGTAATCACCGAGAAAGGAATTGAACGCAAAGTAATTCTAGGAAACGAATTACCAAGTTTCTACCAAGAATAAGTACATTAATTTGGTATATTTTGTTAATGAGAATTTCCTCCTAAGTATAAGAATTTCATTTGGTAAATAAATTTTAAAGCGAGAAAAGAAAATTCATCTCACAAAGAGAAATCAAATTTTAAATTAATTTTAATTTCAATTAAATCATTTTAAAACTTTTTCAATAATTTTTCTTTCCGGTAAAAAAATTTGATTTATAAAAAATTTGATTTATCTTATTAGAGGTGATGGAATTATTTTTCCTAAACGAGATTATCTCCTAATTTGTAAAATTAAGTAGTGGGATAGAAAAAAGATTGTTTAAAAGAATTTATAAGTGAGTATATGCAATAAATGACACGCGACATGGACAATTTGTGTCAGTAGTGAGGAGGAGATGAAGAATTGGATTTCCCGGTGAATGCGGAACATATACACACAGGGGGGTTTAAATTGTCTGACGTCAACGCGTGTTAACGACTCGTCGACCTTGTGTTCTCGATTAGGCAGGTTTGCTTTAAATCGTAGACTCCACTAATCAAAGAAGAGGAATTATTATCCACTTGCGATTGCTCTCTGTGACTGCACGAAACAACTTGACCACTTTAAGTCCATTGTCGTTCAACAAGAAAATTGACTCTCTTTTTAAAATTAATATATACGCAGTGTCGCCATCGCGTTGAACGTACTGCAATGACCCAGGTCATTTCTAACTCCAGGTTATTCTTAACTTGAAAATGGGCGCACTTCGCAGTTCGTCCTCCTCGGACTTAAGGGACACTCGCATTTTTTTTCCGCTCCCTACTCTTCTCGTTCATTTTTTCATTTTTTTTCTTTTCAATCTTCAGTTTTACTAAATTAGTTCTTTTATTAAACTTAGTGAATTGTCATGTTTCATCGAATTTTAACGAATTATTTTCCCCTTAATTTTTTTGAATTGTAGCCGATTTTTCGAACCTTGGTTTTCTATCTAACTAAATATGGTATTTTTCTAATTTAAAAAATTAACAGGTGAGTAAAATAAATTTTTTTTTAAATTAAAAATCTACATCATTTTTATTGAATTTTTTTTCCAGAGAAATCTACGATCATCTTTTCGAAATATCTTGTGAATAGAAAAAAATTTTTGTGAATAAAAAAGGAAAAATGGCTTCAGACATGAAATCAGATTCAATAATGTCAGTGGAGCAAATGAGTGTATCGATACAAACGTTTGGAACTGCTGACTATACGATATTTACAATAATGCTCCTCGCTTGCGGTGCAATTGGAATTTATTTTGGTTTCGTGAAAAAATCAATTGGTGAAGATGAATATTTGGTCGGTGGTAGAAATATGAAAACATTACCAGTGAGTCTTAGTTTAATTGCAAGTTTCTTCTCGGGAATTTCACTACTTGGAATGCCAACGGAAATTTATATCCACGGAACTGGATATTTGTGTATAGGCTTTGGTGTAATTATTGTTGGATTCGTGATGTCAAATGTTTACTTACCAGTATTTCATGATCTTAAACTTACTAGCACCTATGAATATTTGGAGAGACGCTTCGATAAGAAAATGCGAATTTTGGGATCTGTTCTTTTCACAATTGGAATCGTAAGTTTCAAAAGAAAAAAAAATGTTAAAGAAAATCAAAATTAAATTTCAAGAAATTAATATAAACTTTTTTAATTTTATATTAAGAGAATTTTTAAATTTTATTTAAACGTTTTCAATTTGAATTTAAAAATTTTTAATGATTTTTATTTTTGGGAAAAAATGGATTTATTTTTGAAAAATATAATTCTTTTTTTAAATAGATAACGTGGCTTCCAATTGTCATTTACGTTCCAGCTTTGGCTTTCAATCAAGGTAATATTTATATTCATATTTTTAATTACTAAATTTTGAATAAAAATTGCATCTTCGGAAAAAAATTAATTCAAAATTCATCATTTTTCAGTTACTGGAATCAATATTCATATAATTACCCCTTTTGTTTGCATCGTCTGTATTTTTTACACATGTGTGGTGAGTACTGCTTCTTTGGAAAAATTATTAAAAATTACTAATAGAATAATAGTGAATAATAATAATTAATGATAATAAAAATAATAGTAATGAAAATAGTAAAATTAAAAATAGTAAAAAAACAATAGATTATTGATAATAAAAACAATATTAAAAAAGAAGGCAGTAGGCCAAACGAAGAATTTAAGATCTTTTATTTAAATAAATTATTCTATTAATAATAAAATATTAATTATGCTTAAAAAAATTAATTTTTAAAAAATTTCAGGGTGGAATTCGTGCAGTAGTTTGGACAGATTTCGTTCAGACGTTTATAATGTTTGGAGCAATGTTATTAATTGTTGTTAAGGGCACAGCTGATCTCGGTGGACTTTCAGTGGTGATAATGAGAAATCTCGAATCCGGCAGAATTGAAATACCATCGTAAGTTTTCTTTTTTTCTCCCTATTAATATTTTTTTATTTTAAATAAAAAAATTGTTTGTTTAAAAAAAATTTTTTTTTCTTTTAAACAGAACTGATTTTAATCCATTCACGAGGCATACAATTTGGGCTTTAGTAATCGGTGGATTTATTCATTGGCTACAAATTTCGGCTGTTAATCAAAATATGATTCAACGTTATTTGGCACTTCCGACACTTCGATCTGCAAGAAGGTGCATTTTTCTACTTAGTTTTTATTCTCATTCGAAAATTCCTTTATTTTTAATCAGTCTCTTTTTTTTGTTTCTAAATATTAAAAATTGGAAAAAGGAACAAGTTTGAAATTTTCAATCTAAAATCTTAGAATTTTGGAATTTTTCTAAAAATATTTTTCAGAGTAAGTATTTATTTTCATTTGAAAATTCAGGCATTATTTTTAATTAATCAGTTTTTTTTTGTCTCTAAATAAATATTAAAAATAAGAAAAAAATAAAAAACTTGAAATAAAAAGGATTTTTAATCTAAAAACTTTGAATTTTGATAAAGAAGAGAATATTTTTCATAGCAAAAACATTTTTCTGTTTATAATTTTATTTTCATTTTGAAAATTCAGGTATTATTTTTAATCAATCAATCTTTTTTTCCTTTTTGTCTCTAAATATTAAAAATAAGAAAAAAAAAATTATTTTCAATCTAAAACCTCAGAATTTTGGGAATTTTAATAAAAAAAAATATTTTTCAGAGCCTTGTGGTGTTTTATTATTGGAGCGTTGTGTTTGATTGGCATTTGTGGCTATGCTGGAATGCTTGTATACGCCTGGTATCATGAGTGTGATCCACTGACTACTAAGGTAAATTTCATATATAACAATAATAATTCAGTTCCATTCAAATGTTCCATAATTGAGAGCCCCTCGCATTGCCGTTGGGGGATTTCAACATTCACCTTATTGCAATCATTGTATTAATGTTAATGTATATTTGAACACGTGTTTTCTATTCAAATATCATAATTGACAATGATTTTCTCATCTTTTTTCAGCTGGCCAAAGCTAAAGATCAACTTCTCCCTCTTCTCGTCATGAATATTTTAGGCGAATTTCCAGGATTTCCGGGACTTTTTGTTGCTGGCGTTTTTAGTGCTGCTTTAAGGTATCAATTTATTTTTTAATCTTTCTATTGAAATTTTTTTTTCTGTTGAAATTATTTATTTTACGAATTCGTTTAGAAAAAGTAGAAAATTTATTATTTACATTTCAAAATTGTATTGAAATAAAATTTATTATTTTCTGAATTCGGTTTAAAAAAATGAAAATATATTGTTTAGGATTTTAAATTTATTTTAAATTATTATAATTTTGAAAATAGTTCTCTATCAACTGGTCTTAATTCAATGGCTGCTGTTATCCTCGAAGATTTTGTAAAACCTTATCGTAAGACTCCATTTACGCCAAGGGGTGCTGATATTTTAATGAAATTAACAGTTATTACTATGGGAATTCTCTGTGTTGGTTTGGTTTTTGTTGTCGAAAAATCGGGAACTCATGTTTTGCAGGTAATTTTTTCGAATTTTAATTAAAACTATTAATTTAATTATTCGTTTAATTTACATTGTAATTTTTTTTTCTTTTTTTTCGAACTTTATTATTTATGAATGTAAATTATATATTTTTTCAGTAATAATAAATCTAATAGTACAAATAATAAAGTATTAATAAATATTAATCTAAATTATGCTTAAAATAAATAAAATTTAACGTATATTTTTTTTAATTTTTATTTTATTTATAAATATTATATAAAATAAAATTTTTTAGTTATCGACAAGTTTGAGTGCAATCACCAGTGGCCCTTCTCTGGGAATATTCAGTATGGGAATTTTAATACCATGGATTAACGCAAAGGTAATTTTGAATTTTTTTTTTCTTTTAAATTTAAAAAAAACAAAAGTTAATTTTTGAATTTCTTAGGGCGCTTTAATTGGCGGAGTTTCTGGATTAGGATTTATGGGATGGATCTGTTTATCCGCGCAAGCAGAGATCGCCAATGGAAACATAATGTAATTTTTCTACTTTTTATCCTCTCTTATTTTTCAAAAGTTATCTTTTGTCTTATTATTTTAAATCTATTTTATTTTTTACTCTAATTAAAAATTTAACTATACGAAAATATTTGCGTTTGCTAATAGAAACGTAATGTAATTTTTATATATTCTTTATCCTTTCTTATTTTTTGGTACTATTTTATTTTTTATTTGTCGTAAAACTTCAATTAAACAAAAAATATTTGCATTTTTTGTTAATTTTATTCAATTGAAAAAAATTATTATTTATTAATTAAATAATTACATTTATTAATTAATTATTAGCACATCTTGAATTTTTGAATTTAACTTTAAAAAGTTTGTGAACGAGAAAAAAATAATTTTAATATTAGAATAATAAGCATTTTTATTCAAAAAATGAAATCATTTCTTTCCCACCAATTTAAAGATTTGATGAGAAACCAGTTAGCACGGAAGGATGCACTTATTCGTTTCAAGAGTCGAAGAATCTTTTATTATTGGTGCCACCGGAAACGATAATGGACTCGTAAGAAAATTCTGTCAATAATTGTGTGATACCCTCTTTTTTTCTTAACTGCTCGTAATTTTTTTAAAAATAAAATTAATGATTTTTAGAGAACCTTGGGCTATTTATCGTTTGAGTTATCTTTGGTACACCGTATTGGGCGCAATGGTTACAATGAGCGTTGGTCTCGGAATTAGTTTAATTTCATCTGAAGATATTACTAAATTAGATCCCATGTTATTGGCACCGTTTATTCGACGATATGTCAAGAAAGATAAACAGGATCTTGACGATGTTAAGGTAAATTTTTATTTTAGTAACAATATGTTAACTTATTATTTACAATTATTTTTTTACTCATATTTAAATTACTTATTATTTATTATTATTTTTCTTAATCCTTTGAATATTTAAAACTTTTAAGTATTAAATTTTTATAAATTTTGAATTTATAATTCTTTTAGGTCGCAAAATCAAATTTGAAAGTCAACAGTGCTTTTGAGATTTCCGGCGAAAGTAAAAAAATTCCAAGTACGTGAAAAATAATCACTAAATATTAATAAAGTGATACTGAGTAAATTAAAAATTATTTAAGTCAGCCGCCATTTATACAATTACTCATTATTTTTTACGAAACTGTGATAAACTGAATCAATAATTATAGTAATCTACAAAGTAAGATTTATTAAAAATAGACTAAGATCAATAATAAATATTGAGAAAAAAAATTATTTCAAGTATAAAAAATTGTTTTAAAAAATTATTTTCGCTTCATTTTGGAGTGTTTTTGCAAGAAATAATTACTAATTTTTTAAGAAATAATTTCACATTTATTTTGTTTAACATTCAACAACAAAATTGTCATTTTCGACGTGTTCTGTTCTTATTTTAGTTTTTAACAATAACAGTACTTTTGCAGTACAAAAGGACATGTTACGTTTTACACAAATAAATAAATATCAGTGTAGGTATTTATTTTTTTTTTAATGGAAATTTTTTGATTTATAAAAATTAATATTACATATATTCAATAACATTTATTTATGTATTTTATTTATTTATCATTTTTCTCTCATTTATGACAATAAGTCAAGTTCTTAAATTTAATTTTATTTCTAACATATTCGGTTATTAAGGCCATACCGTGTAAAAATAATCAAAAATATTCGCTCGTAGACAAATCAATTGTTTAGTAAAATTATTCAAAGTTTCTCACGTAAATTACACTGGAGTTTTTCTTTTTACAATTCAAAGAGAAATATACTTTTCCAAAAAAAAATAATAAATATAATGTATTTTTTGCTTTTTGTTAAAAAATTGTTTTTTAATTCTTCGGTAAAATAAAAAAACTTTTTTATTACAAAATATTTTTTATTAATATTAAAGAACAATGCAATTTACGTCAAGAAACTTTGAAGTTTACGCGTGGACATTGATGAAAATAATCTAAAATAAAACTGATATATCATACGCACAATAAAATATAAATCCTGAGATATAACTTCATCAACTCTTTATCATTATTTAAGAATAAATTTTTAAATTTATATTTTGAAGAAACGAATTTTATTCAAAAAACGAAATTACTGATATAAAAATTAATTTCGAATTACTCTATTAATTAGAAAAATAATTACTATTTAATTTTATAGAGACGGATCAATCGTTTTTTAATAATAAATAATAAATTATAAATAATTATATTTATAATAAATTATAAACTAATATGTAATGCAACAAATCCTTGAAAATATAAATCAAATATTTTTTTTTTCTTAAATTGTATAAAATATGTATAAAAATCAGATAAAGAAAAATTTTTTTACTATAACACGGCAGATTTTTTTTAACACTTTTAATTAGTTTTAATAATTAATTGAGTCCTTAATAATATCAAATCGGCAACTGAATGTTGTCTCTTTAATCGCCATCTCGTTTTTCCACAATCACCATTTTGTGCAATTAAAAATTACTTTTCATTCTCATGGCCTCAATTTATAATATTATTGAATGAATAATTGTAAAAAAAAATAATTTAAATTTCGATTATTGGCACATTGTGAGTTTTTTGTGTCAACGTTCAGTTTTTAGATTATCATTACAGGAAGCGGTAATAAAATATAATTACTTTTGGTTGATTGAATCTAAATATAATTATTAATTATTTTTTCTCTAAAATATTCTCTAGTTATGAAAATATTTATAAATAAAAATATTTCTAAACTGCGGAATAAGAAATTTTATGCGCTTTTTAATTTAAAAATTGCTTTAATTAATTATTTTATTATTTTCGTAAAATATTAAAACTTGTAGTAAATATAGAAAAATATCCTGAAAATTCTAAATATTGTAGAAATTAAACTATTTGGTTTAATTTGTTCGTGTATTCATATTCATTGTTTTTTTTAATATGGCCCCTTGATTATTTTTATACCGAACGTCGACACGACGGAAATCTTTCCAATGTCGCCTCGGAATTTCAACATTAGAATTACAAGAATTTATAATTTAATGTAATTTTTATTCTATTGAATAGATTTACATTTTTGTTAAACGTGAAAAAATGGAATTCATTGAAGTTTATAAAAATATATCAATTTTTCGAATTTTCCTTTTTCAAACAATTTATTTTGCGGATTCTACTAAAATTAACGATAATTAGATATTTTTCTATTAATAATTATTTCTATTATTTATTATAATTCTAATACATATTAGAAATATTTAAATTATAAATATATAAATATATTACAAATATTTAAATAAGAAATATATTTATAAATATATTATAAATATAAGTAAGTATATTTAAATATATAAGTATAAATTTCTCTTTAAAAGTTCTGAGGTGACATATGTAAAATTGAAATCCTTACGAAAATTCATCCAGACATTATTATTATTACTTTTATTGCTATTATTTGGTAATAATAAACTATTATCAATATTATTTGGTACTCCGCAACATATGGAATGAAAATGAATTAATATTTATCCTGCACTTAATTATATTTTGTGAAAGAAATTTTATTCACTTAAATTGAAACCGAAAGTGCAAGTTATAAGGTATTAAACTCCATTTTGTTTCCTTAAGTTCTTTTTCCTCACCATGCTCCAATTCGGCTTATACTGCAACTAGACAAGCCATAATACATTCATTTTGCTTTTCTTCAAGAAAAAAAAAGCATCAATATTAATATGGTAATTATATTTCCAAAATTCTAAAAATAGTTATATTTTAAATGAGTATTTTTTTCAAATAATACAGTAAACACTCTTTTAATTAACCTGTAAAAATAGGAATTTAAAAATTATTAAAAGTGTAAAATATAGAAAAAAGAAATAATAAAATAAGAATAAAAAAAATTATTCTCTTCAAATAAATTTATTTATTCTTATTATTAATTATATTAATTATATAATTTAATAAATTTAAAATTAAACGTTAAAAAACACAATTTTTTTTCGTTTAAAGTAGATATCAAATTACTTTTAAAAATAGTTTTAGGAAAAATATCAAAAATCTTAAATATCCAAAAATAATTAGGAAATTTAAATTAATTTTGGTTCAGTTAATTAGAGAATGATTATTTATTAAATTATTATAATATCCAGGTAGTTGATGTCTGCTGAGGAAAAATGATGATGTTGATAAAATGTCTGTGTAATTATCGAAAAATTAACACTTTTGGTTTTCATCAGCTTTTCCTCCTCTCTTGTCTGAAAGGAATTTTTTATCTATAAAATGATTTAAAAAGTCATTACCAAAAAATTTCGAAATAATTTACATCCATTCCTGTAGATTCTCTTGCAATTTAAATTAACTGCTCTCGAGAAAATAAAATATTTTAGATTGCATTCTAAAAATTTCCAATTTTATGGTAAAGACTTGTTGGAAAAAAAAGAGAAGGAAAACAAGAAGAAGAAGAAAAAGAAGAAAACGGTTTTAATACCTTTGAAAACTAACACGCTGTCCTTCGTCGCTTTGATCAACATTATTGTCATCATAATCAATTTCCTCCTCGAGTTTTAGCCTCGCCTCAAAACCCTCCAATTCCAAATCGGTATAAAGTTGATTAAGTTGTTCACGAACGAGAGCCGGCTGTGTCATGCTCATTAACGCCTTCATGTCAGTGTTTAAAACATCCTTTAGCGATTTCTCTGGTATTTGATATTGGTAGATCAATGCCGGCGACATTTGAACTCCCTTCAGCCACGGTGGTTCCTTTCTCAGCATTTCCGGTCGCGATTGTTGCTGCTCCCGTTTTTGATTATCCTGCTGGTGTTTTTTCCACCAAATTAATACTTGTGATTCAATGCTGTCATCACTATCAAAAGATCGGCGTCCATAAGGACGCCTTTTTCTATCGATTGATAAATTTGATTGAAACTAAGAGATAACAAGAGATTTTTATTTACGTTTATTTTTTCATTTTATCTTTAAACAAACTTTAAACCGAAATCTAAAATTACATCCTCTACTTCTTTTGGGGGGAAGAAAAGTGAATTAATAATTTTTTTCTCCAATAAAAAAAGGAGATTTTTAAAAAACAGTATTTTTAGTTTTTTTATAGTTTTAAATTTTCTTTTTAAAACTATAAATTGGTTAATGATATTTTTTTTGTGAATAAATTAAAAAATTTCCAACCTGTGGATTAAATCCATACGATCTTGAACCTGAATTACTATTGGACTCCATACTTTTACTAAGAAAACTGCTGTAAAAACTTGAAGTACTAGAACCTTCTATTGATTCCTTCTTGTACGAATTCGTCTCCATGTCTGTTATCTAAAACAAAAATTTTAATAATTTAAATTCAACTTTAAAAAAATGCAATGTATTTGAAAATTTTTCAAAAACCAAATTTCACCAGAATTTTTAATTAAAATTAATTAAAAGAATATAAGTAAAAGATCAACCTTTTTCGAAGACGCAAAAATAGACGTGGAGCTGACTAATTTTTCTTTAGTAGACGCTGATAAATTGTTAGAAGCTTTTTGTTGAAGAGAAGATTTTTCTTCACTATTTTGAGGTAGTTTCAATTCACTGGGTGATGAATCGGGAATTAAAAATTGTTTACAAACAGAAGTAACTGGCACTGAAAGCGGAAGATTCGTAGGATAAAAGACATCAGGAATTCCTGCTCCTTTATAAGGCACTAAAGAAATAAAAAAAAATTGTTTAAATACATACTAAATTAATATTAATAATTTTAATTAATATTCATTAAATTATTAAGTTTACAAATATTTAAAATAAACAGGGTTGCCACAAAAATTTAATTTTGTTTTTCCCTGATTTCCAGACAATAAAATTTAACTTTTTCTTTATTTAAATAAGTATATATTAGAAAATAAAGAATTTAAATAATTTAAAAAAAAATTCAAATAAACTCTTTGAAAAAAATTAATTCTACTCAATTGTTAGTTAAAAGTATGAAAAATTCAAATTTTTAAAAAGATTTTAATTTGAAACCTTTTCAAAATTCAATTATTTATAAAAATTCAAAATTATTATCTAAAATTTTAACCAAAAATCATTTTTAAATCAATTTTTAGATAATTGAATTCTTTTGACGAGTTTTAATAAAATTTTTAAAAATAATTACATTTTTCGAGGAATTTGATTAAAATTGTATTAAAAATAATTAAAATTCTCTGATGAATTTTATTATTTATGAAAATAATTAAATTCCTACAATGAATTTTATTATTTATAAAAATAATTGAATTATTGCGAAGAAATTTCTAACAAATTTGAAAATAATTGAATTTCTGCAAAAAGAGTTATATTGAAGTTAAAAAATAATTAAATTGTTTGAAAATTTTTTATTAAAATTAGAAAATAATTCAATTCTTGCAAAGAATTTTATTAAAATTTAGAAAAATAATTGATGTGTATCGAAGAATTTAATTAATTTTAGAAAATAATTGAATTCCTATGAAGAGTTTTATTATCTATGAAAATAATTGAATTTATGCCAAGAAATTGATTATTTATGAAAATAATTGAATTCTTGCAAAAAAATGTAATTAAAATGTTTAAAAATAATTAAATTTCTGTGATTAAGGAAAATTTTTAAAAATAATTGAAATTTTGCCAAGAATTTTATTATTTACATTTGACATTTTGACGCAAATTTTTTTTAATTTTTGATAATAATTGAATTTCTGCAATATTATTTGTAACTTCTCCAAAATTCAATTATTTTAAGTGTTTTTAAATAAAATTCATCTATAAATCCATTATATTAATAATTAATTAAATATATATTCAAAAATTTAACTCTTTTGAAATTCAATCAATTTTGAAATAGTTAAGTAAAATTATTCATTAAATAATTTCTAAGTAATAATTTTACGATAATTCTTCAAGAATTAAGTTATTTAAAGGGAAATTATTGTCAGAAATAGAAAAAAATTGAAGGTTTTAAATTAAAATTCGTGGTAATTTCATAATTTATGTGTCAAGCCTGATAAAATTTTTAAGTGAAGAATAAAATAAATTACTGTTTTAAATTATAAGAAAACTTTTCTCTTACTGCATGAATTTTGTTGCATCATATGTGTTGAATGCGGCAGTGTTTGAGTATTTTCATTTGACTTTCTTCTCAAGCATGGATTTTGATTTTGACTTATTGTAAAATAATTGTAACAAAGTGATGAAATTAAGGGATTTAGCGGCATCGATGGAACCGTCGAACTGAAACAATTATTAAAAAAATAAATACAAAATCTAAATTAATTAAAACTGAAAAGAAATCAAAAAAATTATAATTTACCTGGTGGTATTGATGCTAGGTACTGAGATTGAATGAGGTGACCATAAATTCGTATTTGTTGAGACGTTCGTTTGTTCATTGTTTAATGGCTTTGGCACTGTATTATTTAAACTTAATGGAACAGTTCCATTAATTGGTTCCATTTTACAGACTTTTTTTGGTACCTATTAAATGTGGTTAACAAATATTTATATTAAATATTTATTCATCAAATATTAATATAATCAAATATTAAATATTCACAACAAATATTGTAATATATCTGAAAACAAAATTAAGTACTTTGTGACTTTTATCTCGGCTATTGCTTCTTCGTCTTTTGATTCCATGTTCAATAGAGGCCTTAATTTCTTGTTCCTCATCTTTGGCTTTTACTCTTGATTCCTTAAGTTTATCACTTTTTTTAATATTAGACCTAAAGATTTTGTGTTTTTGAACCATCATTTTCTCCATGTCCTCATTGTGTTTATTTAACAACGATACAGTCAGAATTGGTAGTTCTCCATAAGTCTTTTTTCCCATTGTATTAGAATTTAATTGACTATTAAAACCATTGCCACTGTCGCTTCCACTTTGTCCACTCTCTCCATTTGGCGACATGTATTTTCTTTCTGTAA